>JAMPIV010018954.1:0-402087 GCA_024509875.1 Oreohelix idahoensis
ATTACCAAAGGTGGCAAGTGCAGTACTTTGAATGGTGTTCCGTAGATGCTCCCAGTTTCTCTGTAATAGTATCACCATGCTCAGGAGGGCTACTGAGCACTTTCTCGAAGGTCGCAGTGAATTGAGCGATCATGAAAGGGTCTGACATCTTGCTGGTATCACTGCGTGGTTTCCCTTCATGTCTGACACGATAGAGTTTTCTTGGTTGTGCTCTGATTTTGCAGCAAACCAAGGAGTGATCTGTATCACAGTCTGCACTATGGTACGAGCGCGTGGAGATGCCACAGACCTGAGGAGTGGCCTTCTGACGAGAATCAGGTCAAGTTGGTGCCAGTGCTTGGATCGTGGGTGTCTCCATGACACCTTATGCTGGGGTTTTGTCTGAAAGTAGGTGTTGGTCACGCAGAGGTCATGGTGGACGCACAACTCTAAGAGCCGTTGTCCATTTTTCATTCATCTTGCCAATACCAAACCTGCCCAGACATGAAGGCCATGAATCATTATCGGCACCCCACTCTAGCGTTAAAGTCACCAAGGAGAACAAGCTGTTCTTGCCTAGGTATGCTTTTGATAATTGCTGTTAGATTCTCGTAGAACTCATCTTTAGCTTCTGAGGCAGAGTACAGAGTAGGAGCATACACACTGACAAGGGTGATGGGACCTGTGCTAGTTTGCAGGCGGAGCGTTAACAGGCGTTCTGATCCATTCTCGCCTGGTTCAACCATTTTAGTTAGCGATTTTTTGACCGCAAAACCTACTCCGTGTTTCTCTAGCTTTATTAAGATCTTTCCCTTGCCAATAAAATGTGTAGTCCTTCTCGCTCACCGTTCCAGAGCCCGCCAGGCGCGTTTCCTGAAGTGCAGCTATATCCACCTGAAGTCGTTTAAGCTCATCATTAATTATGGCTGTCTTCCTTACATCGTTTAACATCCTGTAGGTTTTCGGATAGTCCAGTCAACATAGTCCGGACGTTCCAGCATCCCAATCTGAGAGTTTGCTTATTTCTATTTTTTGGATAATTTTTTCGATAATTGCTTGGTGCAAATTTTCTGTCCACAGTTCGGGTTTGACCCTAATCCCCATGCACCCAATGGGGGAAAGCAGACAGTGGCGGGACAACACCTTATTGACTGGGGGCTGCCCAGCTTGAAGCGGGCGGTAGCTGTCCAGTGAGATCCTAGAACCTCTCCCACTGTCGGAAGTAGCCCCTGGCGCCATGCCCTACGCCAATTGGGCAAAATGCTTATAACCGGTAACTGCTACTTCCCGTGTTTTTGCCGACACCTATAGGGTGAAGCTGGAGTGTCCTCTCCAGGGCGCGAGCTTGGGCACAGTTATATGGAGATCAAGCTGTTGCCCATGCAGCATGTTCCCCCTCTCCACACAGCCGGTAGATCCAAAGGAACGGCAGTAGCCGATACAGTTTGGTACCAGCCATGTCGCAGGAGTTGCCAGAATAATGTCGAATCGACATTAGACTGCCTTAGGGACTCCGACTCCGGATTTATCCTCAGGGTTTACTCCCGAAGCCAATTCCATAAATGGATATTCCCGCAAGGCAGCGGTGGTTTGAATTCAGAGTTCCTTCTCTTAGATAAGCTACCAACCAAGGATCACGAGCCCTATCTTGCCCGAAGCTGTGGTTTAAGGCGCCAGTCGCTCGCCTTTGCCCCTTCTCCCGTCAGTGGAAACAGTAACAATTCCGCCGGGCTCAAATTGAGCCACACGTGAAGGCCGGGAGCTGGACGTGTTAGGTTGTCAGAGGCTGTTTGAGGCGCGTGCCATAGAAGTATTTTATCTGCAGTAGCAGCGAGTGACCGGTCTGATGACTGGGTATTTGTTCCGATAATAAACCCCGCAAGTTCACCTGGCGGGAAACGTAAATACGTCCCTGAGGAGTAGGTAAACAGTAATTCAGACAGTCCTATAAGGCAAATACTTCCGAGGAAGAGGAAGTGGAGGGTTTTATTTTAGAGACTTTTCCCCTGACTAGAATCGAGCATAGAGTAGAAAAAAAAAATGGTGCGTAAAGTATGGCCACATATAGATACAATGAATGTGCAAAAATTTATGAGCCAAATAAAAGAGCTAGAGAGATAGGAAGGAGAAAAATTAGTAAAGAAAAAAGATGGATACATGACTATTTTAAATGATTGCCTCCATCATTCAGAATTAGTTCGTTGAAGACATACCAAGAAAAATTATAAAAAAAGAAAATTAGCAATGAGGAAAATTGCCGTAAGTTTTATTGATAGGCATTTATTGTTTATGGTCCCAATCGAGCAGAGGTGAGATGGAGAAATCTAGGTGTGAGAGAACAAGGGTGAGAAATAGTCCCTGTTTAACGAGGATTACAGAGTGTAGTAAAAAATTACAGTCTTGGATTGAGTAAATGCTGAACCCAACCTATCTAGTACGACACACTTAAACATGGAGACGTAATTTTTCCGACTAGATACTGATTCTAATATACAATCCTCTCGTAAGCACAACACAAACAAATTTTAATGATATCATACGTACAAACGTAGACACGAACAGGTAAAAACTATGGGCACATATAATGTGGGGCAGTGGGGACAGGTTTTGACCAAAAAAACTAATAGCTAAGGTTGATTAAGTTTATTAATAACTTTAGAAAAAATCAATAGTTTACAACAGTTAATACATCGTTATCATGTCCATCAGTGAAATTATAGTTACATAAAGGGACAATAAATAAACAATAATATATTCTCCAATAGACCCTCCCTCTGGGACATGGAAAAAATAGGAAAAGGAATCCCACCCGATTTTGTTTACCCAACATAATCAAACCAAAGATTGACAATGGGAGTGGGGTTAGTCGGGACCCGGTTAACCGGTATGTCCTTAAGTTTAACTGTCCCGTGGGCCTTCAGGACTTAGTGAGAGATAGATAAAAGAAAGGTGTTTATATTAGTAGTAAACTTTAAGTAAACTAAATTCTTTCGTTCAGTTTTCCACGCTCTACATTCATACAGTGAGCGCTCCACAACAGGCAAACTTACCATCTTGCCCGAAACAGGCATACGTCCAAGGAATTTATCAAACACAAAAATGGATTAAAGACTATTAGATGTCTTGCTAATTTTGTCCCGTTCAGCACCCAGAAATTCTCCGTATAGGCACCGCTATTTTTCTCTCGGAGGTTTTCGCTGGATGAGTGCGTTGATTTATAATTTTCCTGGCGGGGTCTTCTTCGTTGTCGGATTTGGCAGGTATTTAATTGGGAAATAAGGTGTTTTTCTAGGATTCCTGTCGTGATGACTTGGAAATATCTCAAAATGCAGAATGGTACTCCCCAGACTGTTCTTGGAAAGAAATAGCCGAAAATATTCTCTGTAGAAGTTGGTGGTATGAATAATGTTTACTGTCCTCTGGGTTTAATTTAAAAAAGTCGTAGCTATAGTTTCTGCCTCCTCAGGCCAGGGAACTTTTATATGATTTAATATAGTATAGTCTGGCATTGTCCCGTTCCATTTAAACTTTACACAATTATAGCATTGACGTGGGTTTGTTATTTACCCGCTCTACTGGTCGTGCGAAAGGACATATAAGGGTCTCCAACAATCAGATTTTGTATAGTCAATGTTATTATGTTTGGAACATATACTTTGAAGATCCCATAAAGCCATCTGAACATGACTATATATATATATATATATATATATATATATATATATATATAATATATATATATATATATATATACCATAAAAACCTCTGGATCGCAAAGGGTAATACTACCTGAAAAAAAAGAGAAGATGGAAACAGGTGATATACTATAATAAAATCTAACACCCGCGTTTTTTAGGTAAGACCTGTACTAATCACTCTGGTATTTAATCATTTATATTTCAGAACTACACAAGTGACTAAGCTAATGTAGTGTTTGTTTTTTAACACTAGCTATGAAACAGTTTTATTACTTAAAATTTACACGCGGTGAAATAGAAATATGGTAATTAAACAATTTCGCTCGCCTAGCGTTTAAGATTATGTTGCACAATCTATTATCTCGGGGAAATAATGAGATAGTTATATTATTTAATTTGCGACTGGAAAACTTTGCATGGGTTTATTTAATAGGTTTAAATTAAATTCACAAAAAAATCCAGTGAAATAAATGAAGAAACAAAACCACTGAATCACTCTAGACTAATATATGACCGTAGCACCAGAATGAATTCACTCCAATATATAAGAACTCCAAAGAAATCTTGTAAGATTCTAAAATAAGCTAGTTACTTCTTCAACTATCTGGGCACGAATGATAACTGCATTTTTCAGCGATATCAATATCGTTAATAGATAGAAGGTAATAGAGACATTAATGCGAAATTTCTCGCCTTATTTGAGATCAGGGAACAATCTACGTTTCGTGCCGCTGGTCAAAGCTTCTCGATTTCCCCGTTTCTGTTCGGCCGCCAGCGATTCTAGCCCTCTTGACCGGTTCGATTAAACATGTGAACCGTAGGTGAGAAAAACTCTGCTTCGTTCTTCTGGGATTACACGTCTTTGATGGTAGCCGCTTTGCCGTTTTCCTCTGGCAACGCCCTTCTAGACGGGATGACAGATAAAGGTAGGGAAATGCTTGATTTTCATGGCTTGAGAGATAGGCCGTAGGCGTGGCTAACTAAACCTAAGACAAACGAAACTCCTGGATCCTCGCATGATAACTGTTTACATATTAATTAGCCCACGTGGGGGAAAATCCACGATGGATAGTGCATACTAATTAACACGCGTGGTAGAATTCCACGTGGGAAACACGTGGCGATTTAACTACACACAAATTCAGGGGCCTCGATGCTATTCAAAGCTACTCTTATTATCATCCGTCAATTCAGGGACAGCTGAATTTCATCCTATCCGTAACAAAAATATATAATATTTTAATACATTTGTTAAAAAACAAAGCTGACAAGGTGTATCCATAAGAAATTTGTGCTCAGAAGGAAAAGTTAAACTTACCAGAACATACTACATGAAGCACATTTTACAAAATACTCTCATTTCTGGGTTTTTTCTAGCAACATATTCACGTTCAGTTTTGTCATATGAGAGCTTCCTTGCAATGTCATTTTCTAGAGACTATGCATAAAGAATTTAAGAGCTCTTCAGTCATGGTAGACCGAAATTTGTTTTTTTAATGAAGGATAGCTTTGAAAAATTCCTTTCTGCTTCACAGCTCGTGATGGGCATTGCCAAGTACAGCTTAAGCGCAGTAGTAATATTGGGGAACACTTCAATTAGGTGTTGCTCACAAATAAGCTGAAGAACTTCTGCGCATTGCATTTTAAATTGCGCGTTTTCTTCTGTGTTCTTGGATTTCCTAAGGTGCAAATATTCTTTGAACTGATAACACTCGTTTACAAATTTGTGGTCACTACCATCTTTGTAATACGATATTATAAGTTTAATACTGTCCTCATCAATTTCAGAATTGTTCATCAATTCTGAGAGGAACATGAACCTTTTCGCAATCTGCTCATATGGGTCAATCCTCTTGCGTAACTGGATTATCAAGCAGTCATAGAGTTGATATAGAACTTCTATCCTAAATTTGTCAGCTCCTCTCAAAGAAGCAATACCACTTGTTCCATCTGAAAATTTCCTTGTAACACTGCGTTTGGAAGCATCAGAATAACTTGAAGTGATATTGTTAAAACTCTTTCTTTGTGTGTAGTTGTTAACTCATACTGGCTACTAGTTGTTGAATCATGCTTTATTTGCTAAATGATGTGAATGTCCACCAGTGGATAAATGTAGATGTTGGGACTGGTGTAGTAAAGTGTAACGATTGTCAACTCATCAAACCCAGCACAGTTTTGGTCATACAGGTCATCTTGTCCTGGAACGTGATGAGGCTCCGACAAGAATGTGAGTGTAAACAATGAGTGTGTATCTGAATGTCAGTACGCGAATGGTAGAATGATTCGATAGAGTTGACAGGTTGGTAGTACATCACTCATACTCACACTGTTCGAATTCAAGAAGTACTGGAACTACGGTGGTCTTTTTATAACATTTAATGGGACGCACACTTGGACAGTACGTTAATATTAGACAAACATAAAGGTATGTTTTCAGGCACTCGTAAGAAATAAAGAAGTAGAACACTTGGACAACAGAAAAACAACAGACGTGAGTGGCTTACCCAGGGTTCGAACCCCGTACCTTCCGTACGACAACTCCGCCTAGCTATCAAGCGAATCACACTGACCCCACGGCCAGCTAGGCATCCCCAAAAAAAGATGCTTTGCTGGCTATTTATCAGTACGAAACACACAAGATAACACCGGAAGTATACAGTGGGCAACTCAGCCATTAAATGACGCAATCACTTCTGTTGTTCTCCTATTAACAGTATGTGTCAGTCCAAACAAGACAAAGACCTTGATACTGGGTCCAGTAAATAGTAGAAGACTTAAGGACATTAGTATAGAACAGAGGGTAGGTTTCTGGTATTGTATAAACATAAATAACACATAAGGAAGGGAAACCCGAGGCCTGTAAACAGTAAATTAATATTAGACAAACATAAAGGTATGTTTTCAGGCACCCGTAAGAAATAAAGAAGTAGAACACTTGGACAACAGAAAAACAACAGACGTGAGTGGCTTACCCAGGGTTCGAACCCCGTACCTTCCGTACGACAACTCCGCCTAGCTATCAAGCGAATCACACTGACCCCACGGCCAGCTAGGCATCCCCAAAAAAAAAAAAAAAATATGCTTTGCTGGCTATTTATCAGTACGAAACACACAAGATAACACCGGAAGTATACAGTGGGCAACTCAGCCCTTAAATGACGCAATCACTTCTGTTGTTCTCCTATTAACAGTATGTGTCAGTCCAAACAAGACAAAGACCTTGATACTGGGTCCAGTAAATAGTAGAAGACTTAAGGACATTAGTATAGAACAGAGGGTAGGTTTCTGGTATTGTATAAACATAAATAACACATAAGGAAGGGAAACCCGAGGCCTGTAAACAGTAACCTAATATTAGACAAACATAAAGGTATGTTTTCAGGCACTCGTAAGAAATAAAGAAGTAGAACACTTGGACAACAGAAAAACAACAGACGTGAGTGGCTTACCCAGGGGTTCGAACCCTGGGTAAGCCACTCACGTCTGTTGTTTTTCTGTTGTCCAAGTGTTCTACTTCTTTATTTCTTACGAGTGCCTGAAAACATACCTTTATGTTTGTCTAATATTAATTTACTGTTTACAGGCCTCGGGTTTCCCTTCCTTATGTGTTATTTATGTTTATACAATACCAGAAACCTACCCTCTGTTCTATACTAATGTCCTTAAGTCTTCTACTATTTACTGGACCCAGTATCAAGGTCTTTGTCTTGTTTGGACTGACACATACTGTTTAATAGGAGAACAACAGAAGTGATTGCGTCATTTAAGGGCTGAGTTGCCCACTGTATACTTCCGGTGTTATCTTGTGTGTTTCGTACTGATAAATAGCCAGCAAAGCATCTTTTTTTGGGGATGCCTAGCTGGCCGTGGGGTCAGTGTGATTCGCTTGATAGCTAGGCGGAGTTGTCGTACGGAAGGTACGGGGTTCGATCCCTGGGTAAGCCACTCACGTCTGTTGTTTTTCTGTTGTCCAAGTGTTCTACTTCTTTATTTCTTACGAGTGCCTGAAAACATACCTTTATGTTTGTCTAATATTAATTTACTGTTTACAGGCCTCGGGTTTCCCTTCCTTATGTGTTATTTATGTTTATACAATACCAGAAACCTACCCTCTGTTCTATACTAATGCCCTTAAGTCTTCTACTATTTACTGGACCCAGTATCAAGGTCTTTGTCTTGTTTGGACTGACACATACTGTTAATAGGAGAACAACAGAAGAGATTGCGTCATTTAAGGGCTGAGTTGCCCACTGTATACTTCCGGTGTTATCTTGTGTGTTTCGTACTGATAAATAGCCAGCAAAGCATCTTTTTTTTGGGGATGCCTAGCTGGCCGTGGGGTCAGTGTGATTCGCTTGATAGCTAGGCGGAGTTGTCGTACAGCATAATGTTGATCACAGGAATATCATCTTAAGTTAGCATTCATGCTTGGCAAATATCATAATGGAGCATTCGTAAATAAGCATTCAGCGTTCCATCATGTAAATCATCTGGCTTTACTGACTGGGCACGTCAGACCATAACCAATACATAGGAAGGCTCCTAGACCTAACCTCGTCTAGCGAATATTCCTTCACGTAAAGTTCAATATATATATATTCATAATATAGGAATCCCAGACATGGGTTCTCACATGTAGCAGTGATCTCTTGGTTCATCGAGCGATAGTACAGGCATCCCTTTTTCTCACTCGATAAATACAAAGTATATGAATTTCAACATGGCTGTTCTCTCTCTCGTGAGCTTCACTCACTATAGAATATAGACCAAAATTAGTCATTCATTAAATGTCCTCATTTCTTCATAGGTTCTCTCATAGAGGTAATTGAATAATATCATACAATCCAGTGCTGATACATAGGAATGTCTTCTTCCTTTGAATGGATATTCTTTTTAAAAGTACCACTGTGCATCTGCTTATCAACAACGATGGCGAAGCCCAAGTTCATAATAAATTGTGGTTTTACCTTTTTATGCGAAATATAACTTTGCCATTCCTTGGCAAAAGAGAAAAAACACTGGGGTAAAGTACATACAACATGTCTAAATGATTATCACTTTTCCCCATCCATATATAGATCACTATTTCGGCAAAAAAGCCTGCTACAACAAAACTCGGCATCCTCACAGGATGACAGCCATGGATCACACCCTTTGCTAGCGATACTTCCGCTGCATAGCCTTTGACCTTTTCTAGCGACAACCAAATTAGTTCGACTTAGAAATGCAAAGATATCCATATATAAGACAGACTCGTCCTACTCATACAAACACTACGTATAAATTCAGGCCATAGATATACTGAAGCAAGAACAATCTATTCCTACCCAGCCACAGAATAAATCGCAGTAGGCCTAGAGTCGTCTGCGGAGTCCGATCGAAGATGACAGAACTATTTTCAAGGGAAGCAACCCAAAAATGACTTCTCCTTAAGCACTTAAAAAGGAAATACTTTGCTTACAAAATATTTGCGAACATAATAAGAATATAAATGTATTATATTGCAAGATAGTAAAAATTGCCCTTTACAGTCTTACCACACCTCCCGGGAAAAAAAAAAAAAATTTTTTTTTTTTTTTAAATACATCTAGGAGCACCGTAGAATAGGCTCACAACGCAAGAATACTGCGCAGATGAAAATATCAGGAATAACTATAATTCCTAATATGACTGGTGAGAATATATATATATCTCAAAATCTGAGAGAAATTGTTTCCCTACGAATAAATGTTTCCAGGAAGGTGTGATGTACGTATAATACAATTCTGGTAATTATACAATGCATACCAAAAATTCACACTACAATCTTAAATTTATGATTTATGAAGAAACAATCATCAAAGAACAGCGGTGAATTAACATCAATAAACCGCTAAGTAGCGATACCATCATTCTATTATTAAATTACAAATGTGTATCTTAGTAAAGAAACAAAAAATAACTGTTGTAAAGTTATACATATTAAAAAGATCCAATATTTAACAGTTAAGTGGCATCATGTGGGCATCTGGACAGAATGTCCGCCATCACATTTTCTGAACCACGGATAGCTCGTACCGAAAAATGAAAAGGTTGAAGAGCGATTGCGTATCGAGTTGATCTCGAGCTCTTCAAGTTTTTACTTTGGATAGCCGTAAGAGCTTTTTGGTCAGTTTCCACTACGAAATGCGCGCCCAGAAGGAATCTTTGGAGTTTGAGAATTGACCAAACCATTGCCAATAATTCACGGTCTAAAACCGAGTAATTCCTTTCTGCAGCATTAAGTTTTCTGGATATGTACATTACAGGATGCAGAGTTCCAGAGTACTCTTGCATTAGTGCCGCTCCAATCCCAGTGGATGAAGCGTCACTACGAAGAACAAATGTCTTATCTGTTGTAGGTAACACTAAAATAGGTGGTGATGAAAACATAGTTTTGATCTTCTCTAGTGAAGATTGGCATTCATGAGACCAGTGAACCATGTTAGGCGACCCTTTCTTTAATAGTGTAGAGAGAGGTGCCATGATAGAGGACAGATTCGGAATGAAACGTCCATAAAATTGTATGAGACCTAAAAGACTTCGCACTTGCTTTTTAGTCCTAGGGATAGAGATGTTAAGTATCTTAGTGATATTATGGTCTTCTGTCTTCAAGAAACCGTGACCTACTCGATGGCCTAAGAAAGCAATTTCGCTAAAGCCAATACAAGCTTTAGATGGTTTTGCTGTCAGGTTATACTCACGCAGAGAGTTGATAATAATTCAACTAATCCTGAATAGTGATCTTCCCAAGTATCGCTGAAAAGACAGATGTCGTCTAGATAAGCAATGACATCTGACCGATACGATAGGATTCGACGCATCATGCGTACAAATGTAGCTGGTGCGTTCATAAGGCCGAAAGGCATAAAATTCCATTGGAAAAGGCCTCTGGGAGTAGAGAAAGCGGTAAGAGGTTTGGCGCGTTCGGATAATGGAACTTGCCAATATCCTTTAGACAAATCAAGTTTAGTGAAAAAATGCGATTTAGAAAGACGAGTAAGTAACTCTTCTAGTAAAGGCATAGGTTCAGCATCGAACTTCGTAACTTGATTCAATTTGCGATAGTCAACGCAAAGACGTATGTTATTGTCTTTTTTTCGAACAATAACCATCGGCGAAGAATATGCAGAAGTGGATGGTTCGATTATTTGTAAATCTATCATTTCATCCAACTCCTTTTCAACCTGTGTTTGGAAATGTATAGGGATAGGATAAGGCCTAACCCTAATTGGAGTATGTTCAGTTAGAACAATGTCATGCTCAATGACATGAGTTTGTCCAGGGATGTCAGTGAGGACATCCTGAAATGTTTGTAACATAGACGAAACTTGTCGCCGTTCTCCTAGAGACAAATCAGGAGAAACAGTAACGTCTTTCCATGATTCACTAGAATGAAGTGGGATCATTGGAAGCGGGAGATTAACATCCGAAAAACTTGTTTCCTCATCCTGTATTACAGACAGTGATGAGTAATGACCATGTTTGACATGAGAATCGTCCGTTGCCTGGAAAATAGGCTGTAGATAGTCAGGACGTTCATGGAACTCCGTAAGCATATTGATGTGGAAGGTTTTATGCTTCCCGTTAATATCGACGATGTAGTCAACATCTGAAATTTTCGATATTATATCGTACGGACCTTTCCAACTAATAAGGAGTCTATTTTCACGACAAGGTAGCAAAACAAATGCTTTGTCACCAGGACAAAGTTGTCGTAAAGTTCTCTTCTTATTAGCAAATTGTCTTGCCTTCTGCTTAGCAAACTCAGAAGAGGACGTTGCCAATTTGCATGCTTCGATAATCTTTTGTCTCAGCGCGATGACATACTCGTAAGAAGATTTTGTGTCATCGTCAATATTGTCAGCTGTTATAAGATCATGCAGCAAAGACATTGGGCCGCGCGGTCGCGCGCCAAAGACAAGTTCAAAGGGCGAAAACCCTGTATGTTCATTGGGGACCTCTCTGTACGCGAAGAGGGCCGCGGGTAAAACCCTATCCCAATCCTGAGGATGATCCTCAGTTATCTTCCCTAATAAGTTCTTAAGTGTTCTATTTAGTCGCTCGACCATCCCATTGGACATAGGATGATAGATGCTACTCAAAGATCTCTCTATCTGTAGAGTAGACATTACTTGAGACATGGTATCCGATATCAGTTGGGTGCCATGATCTGATAATATTTCTCCGGGGAATCCCAGCCGAGAAAATATAAGCCAAAGAGCATCTGCAATGTCAGCGGTAGTAATGCTCTTTAGAGGGATAGCCTCTGGCCAACGTGTGCACATGTCTACACACGTTAAGATAAACTGATGTCCTCTAGCAGATTTGATCTTGAATGGACCAATGATGTCTATCGCCATTTTCTGGAATGGACGAATAGGAATATCTGCAGCCTGAATAGGCGCAGCATGACGAGGACCTTTGGATTTGACTTCTTGACATACTTTACAGGATCGACAATAGATCCGTATGTCCTTGTTCACAAAAGGCCAAAAGAAAGCCGCAAGAACTCTTGACTTTGTACGGGAAAAACCCATGTGACCAGCACACTGAGAGTCGTGTGCATGTTGTAAGATCTTAACTCTCAAATTCTTGGGTACAAGAATCTGAGAATGACTTGACTTAGTGGAGTCTTGCACCATACGTACAAGTACGCCATTCTTCATTGTAATCCAAGATTTACAATTTGAATCTTTATTCGGATCACCTTTTGTTACAAGAGTGAAGAATTTCTTAAGAGTCGGATCTTCTTCTTGTTGTTTTATAAACGAGTCACGAGAAATTACCAAGGGATCATCTTGGTTATGCACTTCATTATCTTCAACAGATGAAGTTTCAGGCATATTGAGAGCTTGAGCTCTAGTGACTACTGCATTAGCAGATTGCATATTTTGATTTTCCCAAACGGAAATTTGCTCCGGAGTGCATTCTTTGACTCCGTGAATGCGACCGATGATAAGATCAGCGATCGGATCCGGCAAAAGACATGCGTGTACATCTCCTGTGAAGAAAGGAGTAGCAATCCTAATGATAGCGGTAGAGTATTTCTCTATGGTGCCGCCAAATGTTACGCATTTGACTACTTTGCCTGTAGAATGAGAAGGATCTATGAGTGACTGCCTAACCCCAATAGTTGTGCATCCAGAATCAAAAAGTACTGAGACTGGATTGTCATTTACTAAACCTTTGTGTAAGACAAGAGAACCTCTCCCATCATGCGCGATTGACGCAGGAAGAGCGGGAAGAGGATGGCCACAGCTTAAAGTAGACACTGTGGTTGGCTCAAATAATGTTTTGCATTGGGGGCACTGAGATGCTCTCCCAAAATCAAAAGCGGCACATGCCATATTATTAGAGTCATCATTATCTTTATTTTGTTTATAGGCTTCGTGGGACTCTTGCTGTGCAGAGTTCGCCTGGTAATGAGCTTTATGTTTTTTGAATTGTGCTCTACCTCTGTTATTATTGCCTCTGTACTTATCATTGTTTCCACTATTATAACCTCTACTCGGGTTTGAATCATAGCTCCTTTGGTTACTATCATCATATTCATTATAATGAGTATCTCGGTAATTATGATCCTGTTGTCTCCATGAAGGAAAACTTGGATAGTTTCTAGAATGACTTCCTTTGCGAAAGTTCCTGTAATTATGACCACCCCTGAATCGAGGGCTGTCAGCTCTTCTCCAGGTATTCGAAGAAGAACCCTGAAATGATTGGTTACCTTGGTTCTGATAACTGTAATAGTTACCTTTTTTATTAAACCTATTTTGAGGTCCTTGGAATTTGTGAGAGTGATTAGGGTTGTATGGTGTTGCAGAAGCAACTGGCATACCTTCTTTAACCTTACTGTTGCTAATGGCTACGTCCGGATGTGCAGTGACGTATTGGGTACAATACTGTTCCATTTCTTTTAGAGACTTAGGTTTACGCTCATGTAAGAATTCGAGGAAAGGTTTATTTATACTTGACATAATCTTGTCTCTGAGTATCAAGTCCATAAGGGCTTCATAAGTCTTTTCTGTTTTGGATAGCTCAATCCAACGATCAAATGTAAGACGTGTTCTTGCAATGAATTCTGAGAATTCTACACCTGCCTCAGGCACCATTGTCTTAAACAACTTCCGATAACCCTCTTCAGACAACTGATACTTCTTTAACAAGGCTGCCCTAATAACATCATAGTTATCTTTGTCAGCCTCTTCAACCAAACTTAAACTAGTCAGAGAATCACCTTTCAGATTTTCTGATAACTGGTTAGCATATTGTGATTTGTCCACATTATGTGCTCGACACGAGCGTTCAAATCTGTTTAGCCAGAATGTTATGTCATCACTGGAAGGGTTGAACGCTGGTACCTTGACCTTGTAAGTAAAGGGTTTACCATTACCACTAGATGCTTGATTAACATTACTTATGTTTGTTAACTTTAACTTTTCTAACTCAAATGCTAAAAGTTCTTTTTGGTGTTCATGTTCTCTTATTGCTTTTTTTTCTTGAGCTTCAGCTTGTAATTTTCTCTCTTCTGCAGCAGCCTGTAATTTTTTCTCTTCAGCAGCAGCTTCATCTTTTCTTCTCTCTTTTTCCATTTCCATCTGGAATCTTTTTTCATCAGTCTGTATCTGCAATTTCTTTTTGTTCATCCTCTCTTTGTAATTTTCTTTCCTCAGCTTCTAATTTCTTTTCTTCAATCAATGCTTTTCTTTCTTCAGCAGCCAATGCTTTGTCATATTGAGCAACTGCCCATTCTTCTAACTGCTGACCAGTCTTATCAAGAGCCCTGCCTTGTGTGATAAAATAATCCAAGGTAGACATCTTGTCTAATAAGATCAGTAATTTGCAAAAGTAAATAAATTTACTTTCTTAGTCTTAATCAAAGACTTTGTATGATAACTTTGTAACCTGTGAAAAATAGTACTTAACTATCCCAATCACTGTGGGAAACAAGCCTTACAAAGGTCTTGTATAAATCCTTATATAATAACAGCTATAAGTTGCTGGTTCACTCTATAATATAAGTGCAGTGCACCAGAAATAGTGTTTTATATCATCAACTGTGTACCTTTAGTAATAGCAATTAACTATCAGTTGATTCTTGTACATCAATTTATATGATCAACTATATTTTAAATAGTGTATGTCGATCAGGCACAAAACAAAACAGTTATACAGAAAAACATGAAAACATTTGCGGAAATGAAATAAATAAAATTGGAAAAACAATAAAAGATAAACCGCAAGAGGATAACAAATACAAATAACGCCACAGTATATAAATATAAATTGAGAATAGAACTGAAAGATAGAATAGGGTAGACCAACAAATTACAAACAAATCAAAACAAACTAAAGAACAGAGGAATATTACAAAAACAACAATGAGTACAGACTTCACAGCTAACACTAATAGCAACAGCTGTCGCAGCAAATTTTCAATGAAGAAAATTGCACCTATAGAAACGCACACATCAGACCCTCTATTACGTGGGATACTCTGCTGTGTGACACCGCCCAACCGAAACAACAACCCGCTGGATACAAACAAATATCACATATAAATAGTTAAACATAAATACATAAATGCATAAATAGTATGGCAATATGATGTAAATAGAGTGTTGCAGAAAGAATGTGTTGGAATGAAGGCTCAGTTACACTGCCTAATAGTACAGTACTGTGGTACTTTATTAAACAAATACTTCTGGTCTAATTATTTTAAATTCAACACAGAAATAGAAGCTCCATCGTTGATTTGAATGATAACAATCAATGTAGGACTTCTCAGTTCAATAACATTTTCTTTCGCAAACACTGTCAAATATTCTCCAGTCCTGATGTGTAATGTTCTATGTTTCAACCAAGCTTGCTGTGTAACACTGTCAGTTGTATGGCAAATGTCCAATGAACCAAATGTCAACAAACCCTGACCTAGTTACTGCATACTCTCGACAGGACAGGTCACGCTGACATCACTGTAGAGTTGTACTGCTGATGTATTTGTGTGTCGTAACAGACCCCAAGGAACGTCTGGTCTCAGTAGTTTACTTCTCAATATGGTCACTGTGCAGGTTGACCCAGGAAGCTGGCACACCAGTTGTTAAACTCTTTCTTTGTGTGTAGTTGTTAACTCATACTGGCTACTAGTTGTTGAATCATGCTTTATTTGCTAAATGATGTGAATGTCCACCAGTGGATAAATGTAGATGTTGGGACTGGTGTAGTAAAGTGTAACGATTGTCAACTCATCAAACCCAGCACAGTTTTGGTCATACAGGTCATCTTGTCCTGGAACGTGATGAGGCTCCGACAAGAATGTGAGTGTAAACAATGAGTGTGTATCTGAATGTCAGTACGCGAATGGTAGAATGATTCGATAGAGTTGACAGGTTGGTAGTACATCACTCATACTCACACTGTTCGAATTCAAGAAGTACTGGAACTACGGTGGTCTTTTTATAACATTTAATGGGACGCACACTTGGACAGTACGTGTATGGTTACAGGAACAAATGTCGACATAGACAGCATAATGTTGATCACAGGAATATCATCTTAAGTTAGCATTCATGCTTGGCAAATATCATAATGGAGCATTCGTAAATAAGCATTCAGCGTTCCATCATGTAAATCATCTGGCTTTACTGACTGGGCACGTCAGACCATAACCAATACATAGGAAGGCTCCTAGACCTAACCTCGTCTAGCGAATATTCCTTCACGTAAAGTTCAATATATATATATTTCATAATATAGGAATCCCAGACATGGGTTCTCACATGTAGCAGTGATCTCTTGGTTCATCGAGCGATAGTACAGGCATCCCTTTTTCTCACTCGATAAATACAAAGTATATGAATTTCAACATGGCTGTTCTCTCTCTCGTGAGCTTCACTCACTATAGAATATAGACCAAAATTAGTCATTCATTAAATGTCCTCATTTCTTCATAGGTTCTCTCATAGAGGTAATTGAATAATATCATACAATCCAGTGCTGATACATAGGAATGTCTTCTTCCTTTGAATGGATATTCTTTTTAAAAGTACCACTGTGCATCTGCTTATCAACAACGATGGCGAAGCCCAAGTTCATAATAAATTGTGGTTTTACCTTTTTATGCGAAATATAACTTTGCCATTCCTTGGCAAAAGAGAATAAACACTGGGGTAAAGTACATACAACATGTCTAAATGATTATCACTTTTTCCCCATCCATATATAGATCACTATTTCGGCAAAAAGCCTGCTACAACAAAACTCGGCATCCTCACAGGATGACAGCCATGGATCACACCCTTTGCTAGCGATACTTCCGCTGCATAGCCTTTGACCTTTTCTAGCGACAACCAAATTAGTTCGACTTAGAAATGCAAAGATATCCATATATAAGACAGACTCGTCCTACTCATACAAACACTACGTATAAATTCAGGCCATAGATATACTGAAGCAAGAACAATCTATTCCTACCCAGCCACAGAATAAATCGCAGTAGGCCTAGAGTCGTCTGCGGAGTCCGATCGAAGATGACAGAACTATTTTCAAGGGAAGCAACCCAAAAATGACTTCTCCTTAAGCACTTAAAAAGGAAATACTTTGCTTACAAAATATTTGCGAACATAATAAGAATATAAATGTATTATATTGCAAGATAGTAAAAATTGCCCTTTACAGATATCTTCACACAAACCTTTTGCTTCTGAGTCATAGTGTGCAATCCTATCGGCTGAATTTTCTCTGAGTTCTTTAACAAACGAATGGAAAGATGAAAGCAGAAGATGACCTTCAAACACATCAAAACCAGGGGTTTGGAGTTTCTTACTTGTTTTGTTGAGACGCTCCAGCACTTCTTCCCAAACGTCTGTTAAAATAGCATATTCCAGCTGTTGTATAAATTCTTTGCATCTCGTTTACATTCAGGCTTCTCTTCTGAGTCTTCAAAAATATGTTTGAGAGTTTGTAAAATACCCGTGTCACAGTGTGATTAACACAGCTGTGGACTGGCGGTGCTCCGCTGGGGGCGGGTACATAATGTCAGTCGGGTGTGAGAGGTGTTCTCATACACTTAACTTAACAACACGAAACTGCGAGGTCAGCAGGTCAGGGGTGAATGCAAGGGGCGTTCGGATTGGGCAGTGAAGAAGGAGAGTGAGGAGGTTTTGGTGATGATGGCCGACTCGTATTGTCGAATGCAAGAGGATATTTAGTTGTGAGAAGATAAGGCATTCGGTTATCTGAGATTTTCATCAATGTGTTACACTTCGCTAACTACATATCTTGTTGTGATTTTGTGGTGATCATTATTTGAATATATTAGACAGAGTTGGGAACATTGCTAGTGTTCGTTATTATTTGAATGTGTTCCATTCCACCCCTCTGTCTCTCATGTGTAGTATTTCGAGGACTAAGGCATACGTAGTATTTAATACAAAATACCCTGTGTCAGGTGGGGAGCTCGTATTTGGGTCCTCAAATTTGATTTTCTTGTCATATTCTGCTTAAAAATATGAAGTGTAAATTTGCCACTGTGCTCCCTTCTCTTGATATTTATGTCGCCAGGTCAGAAACCTATTTTAGGTCACATACACTGTAGGCCTGTTTTTTCAGTCACGTAGTTGTGAGGTACTTTTTTTTGAATAGTGAGTCACGGGTCACGGATTAGCGATACACAGTGAAGTGGGGGATTTATTATGAACAGTACGCGGTGTCAGAGCTAATAAAAGGTCAGGGCGACATTCAGCACTCTTCTGGTTAAGAAAACGACGTCGTTGTCGGCCAACGTCTGCGGTGTGAACCAGGTGGTGACAAGTTCGTTGACATTCATTTTGTTGTCTGCGGGGCTGAGAGGACGAAGATGTTGCTGCTAGTACAGGTTGGGCGAACAAGTTGATGGCAGCCTTGGTAGTATTCATTTCAGCGTCTGACTAGTCAAGACTAGAGGCCGCTGCAGCGCCGTTTGAAAGCCAACAGTGGGACAGTGTTGCCACTACACAGTGTTTACTGGCTCAGGAGACGACGTACCTGTAGAAATCAAGTGGTTGAGTCTTCTTGTTGAACTGGGTGCATGCCGAACACGGGAACTGGTGCATTACATTATCAACATTTTACACACGGTCGTTACGGAGGTTGCCAGAAGCTGAACAGTACTAGATTTACGTTACGATCTTTGCCTTATACAAAACGCTGCCGTCCATCATCATAAACTGTACTGAACTTTTTCTCACGTAGAAGGCTGCACTACACCTTTGCAAACGGTGGTATCTTTCATGAACTCGTGAGATGTTATTGGAGTGGAGCTTGCAAATCCTCGCCTTATGCTGACGACGAGCTAGTATACAGTTGTGGTATAACTTTGATGCGTGTGGTCGAACTTTTTGCTTGACATCCCTGTGATATTTCAGTGAGGACAAGGCACTATCTGGTGACAAGCGTGGACTTTGTGCCTTACTCAGGGGTCATCCTAATGGACAATATTTGTAACTTTACGTAACTTTGTAACGTGTCGTTCGTTGCGTGGACCATTGGATCATTAGTGACTAAGGTGCTGTGGATATCAACGTCATCATCAGGAACCCAGACCTTCGGAGATCATCAATTTAATTGATTTATAGTTAATTTTTTTTAATGTAGTATTATTACTATTATTATATATTATTGGACAATTATTTTTCTTTTAGTACTTTTCTACTTTATAATATTATATAATTAGTAATCATTCTCCTGTCACCTCTTTTCCATTTGGTTGGTGAGTACGTCATCCAAGTGGTGTGGTGTTGCAACATACTACCTTTGGTCACTTCATTGTCTATTGTAGGTTTTTGTTGTGTCTTCGTAGAAGTATAATTTTGGTGTCATTTGGTTGTTGTGTGGGTTTAGGATTTTCTCTTTTGCATTGCGGAAAGAGATTATGCTAAACTGTTCTTTAGGACTGTTGCTAGGTGAATTGTGTGCCGGAGCACGGGCACATAGAGCTGACCCTATTGGCTGCCCTGCATAATTCACGTTGCACATTTTAGTGTATTAGTGGTGCAGGTCTGGTTTGTTTGCACGGTGTCATTTGTGTAATAGTGTCTCTTTGTCATGTTTAATTGGAGTATTCTCTTGTATTCTTCTTACTATCATGTACATACGTTAATTTCCCAAACTCTTGTTTTCATTTGTTAACAGCTACGGTTTATAATTAGACATCTGCTGCTGTCTGAGGATTTTTTTTTCTTATTCCACCGTACTGTCGTGTTCGTTCGTGTAGTAAGGTCGTCTTGATCATCTTCATTATTGTCATCATTGTTTGTATTTATGTTTGTTTTGTTGTAGTGAAGTGTATCTCAATTTCAATTCCAGTACTGATGGCATAAGAGTAGGTTGTGTATTTTTGCTTGTGTAGACGTAATTTTCTGGTTTGGTTGAGAATCACATGTGCGTTTATGCCATTAAGTATATTGCAGTGGGGTTTAGTTTCACTGCTTAAATATTATGGGTGTCATGGGTACAGCAAATTATGCTGTTGAATAACTTCACACAATTATACTGAATACACCTATTTTATTGGTACAGTCAGTATTTCTGACTAGGCATTACATATAATTTTGATTCTTTATCTTTAAGTACAATATCTGATAATTTTCCAGTGGGGAATACTGAAGGCATTTTTTTTTGGTACACTGAGTACTGCTTTAAGAAATTTTAATTTAATTACATTACATTACGATGGCTAGCCTCTTAGAATTTGTTGAGGTTGGTAAAGAGCTAGCATTAAAAGGCCCTGCCCTACAGGAATGGGCAGAAAAAAATGGAAAGAAAAACAGGAAAATGATAGAATGGAACGGTGTGAGGAAAGAGAATTCCAGAAATTGAAGATTGAAGCTGATAAATTGAAGATAGAAGCAGAGAAAGAGATGAAGAAGATAGAAGCAGAGAAAGAGATGAAGAAGATAGAAGCAGAGAAAGAGTTGAAGAAAAGTGAAGCTGACAAAGAAATAAATCTAAAGAAGCTAGATAATGAATCCAGGAAGCAGGATTCAGGTGGGAAAGAATTCTCACGTCCCTATAGACTACGGTTACCCAATTTTAATCAAGATTTGGACAGTATGGACGTGTATTTGGAACGTTTTGAAACAGAAGTTTTGGCTTGGAAGATAAAGAAGGAGGAATGGCTTGTTCTGCTGGGAAATTTGCTTTCAGGATCTGCGTTAGAAACTGTGTATAGTATCCCTTTTACCGACAGAGCAAATTATGACTTAGT
Organism: Oreohelix idahoensis; assembly: GCA_024509875.1. Classification (NCBI taxonomy): domain Eukaryota; kingdom Metazoa; phylum Mollusca; class Gastropoda; order Stylommatophora; family Oreohelicidae; genus Oreohelix; species Oreohelix idahoensis. Next base: position 20,941 of record JAMPIV010018954.1, read on the forward strand.
CAAGGAGAGGTTGTTAAGGAAATTTCGTCTAACGGCGGAAGGGTATCGGGCTCGTTTCCGAGACGTGAGACCAAGCGTCAATCAGGATGTTGAGGATTTCATTGCGAAAATTACTCAGCTATTAAATCGATGGATTGAGATGGAAGGTATTACTAAAGACTTTGAGGGGCTTTTCGACCTTATGTTACGGGACAAAGTATTATCATCGTGTTCATCTGAGCTTATTGCATTTTTCCAGGAACGCAAGCCCAAAAACATCGGTATGATGTCAGAATTAGGACACCAATACGTGACCGCGCATCCATGTAAGGTCATACATAAGGAGAGTATCTCTGAGACTTTCTCAGCGAGTATAGGAAAGATTACTAGAAAACCTTACAATCAACATAGATCGAAGAGTGCCGATAGATTTGGCCCCAGAAGATTTAATTATGATAGACCCTACTTTCGAGGAGACAGATCTCCTGCACGGTATGACAATTATCGGGACCATAGATCACCGAGGAAGAAATTTAACTATCAATCTGATAGAAATCAATACAGATATATTGGAGACAGACAGGATAGGTACCCGCGGAATCAGATCCAGATAGATGCGCCAAACGAGCAGGAACAAAAACGATTTCGCAAAAGCTCACCTTACCAAAGAAACAAATCCTTTGAGAAAAAGGAGTCAGACCGAGTAGTCAGACACTCTCCAAACAATAGTCCGAAAAAGGATAGCAATACTCAGCTACACTGTAGTCTTTGTAATGGAACAGGACATGTGGCAAAGGTCTGTGCTAATAATTCAGAACGAGCGAATTCGGCTTGCATATTAGAAACCTTTAACAATGAGAATAGCGAAGGGTGTAGGCCATTATTTGAACCAGACGGTAAGCCTATGCTTATCTGTGGTCACACTCTGCCTTGTCTCTCTTCTCTTGAAGAAAATGGTCATTTGGAATTGCATCCAGGATTTGTGCAAAAAGAGGAAGTGTCTGTGTTGAGAGACACGGGCTGCACAACTATAGGAGTGCGTAGATCCTGCATTGACGACTCATGCTTGATAGGTAAGACAGCAAGATGTGTCACTTTTGCGGGTAACATTGAGTATTACCCTCTTGCCATTATTGAGGTAGACACACCCTTCATATCTGGTAGAGTACAGGCCTGTGTACTCGAAGCACCGATAGCGGATTTGATTGTGAGTAATGTGCAAGGTGTGCAGGAATGTACTGAGATAGACATCAGGAAATGGAGGGACAATCGTGTGCTTAGGGCCAATGCGGTGATTACTAGGGCGCAGTCAAAGGCAGATGACTCATTAGAAGCGACGCATCATGAAGCTAAGACATCGGAATTGGTCAATGGAAGTCAGGATACACAGGTGTCGGACTTTATCCAGCACCAACGGTCAGACGGATCATTGCGGAAATTTTACAACTTTGCCGAGAGAGGTGATGTAAAGTGCACGAAGCTGGCCAGACATTGGTTCGAGCTCAAGAATAATGTTCTCACTAGGTGTTTCGCTAAGGGAGTACAAACTCAGCGCCATGTGGTGGTACCGTGTAGTTTTAGAGCAAAAGTGTTAGAGGTTGCACATGACTCCCCTTTCGCGGGACATATGGGTGTGGCTCGAACGCGCCAGAGGGTGCTGTCACAATTCTATTGGCCATTGTTTAGCAAGGACATTAAACTATATTGTAGGTCCTGTAAGATATGCCAACAGATGAGGCATAAAGGCAGAACTCCAAAAGCTCCAGTGCAGGTTACGGACTTGTCGGTACGACCTTTCCAGAAAGTAGCGATTGATATTATAGGCCCCCTCTCGGTCACTTCAGACAGGGGATATCGTTTCATTTTAACGATGGTAGATTTGTGCACCAGGTGGCCGGAGGCGGTGCCGATGAAGAGTATTACTTCACAAGCAGTCGCAGAGGCTTTGCAGATGTTGTTTTGCAGGTTTGGATTTCCGGAAGAGATATTATCGGATAGGGGCCGTCAGTTCATTTCGAAGGAGATGTCAGAAATCACTGGGCTGTTGGGTATTGCCCAAACATTCACGAGTCCATATCACCCTCAGTCAAACGGAGTTTGCGAGCGTTTTAACGGTGCATTAAAACACATGCTGGCAAAAGTGACCGCAGAATCTCCGCAAGAATGGGATAGGTTACTCCCAGCGGTCATGTTTGCCTATAGGGAGGCTCCCCAAGAGAGTACAGGATTTTTCCCTTTCGAATTACTGTATGGGGCAAACCCAAGGGGGCCGATGCACATATTGAAGGATTTATTAACTGGAAAATGTGCAAATAGCACCTCAGTTACGAGTTATGAGTATGTAGTGAGCCTCAGAGAACGTATTGTAAAATCTTGTTTGGTGGCACGTGATTGTTTGGCGGGGTCGTTAGCACGGTATCGGAAGTACGCAAATCGGAACTCCAAACTAGTATCCCTGGTTCCAGGTGAGGAAGTTTGGCTACTTTTACCAGCTAAAGAGGATCGCTTGAGCATTACGTGGCAAGGACCATTCAAGGTGGTTAAAAAAAATGACAGATGTCGATTACCTAATTTCGGTCCGAAATAAGGAGAAGGTATTTCATGTGAATATGCTGAGGCCATATGTAGAACGACCTGAGTCATTGAAAGCAGTCACAAGGGCAGCACAGTCTGAAGCAACAGTGGCATGTACGGCAGTCATTGATGACACGGGAGATGAAAAAGGTGAAGGGAATACCCAGTTATCCCTCGTACCCCTGGTTCCTTCGGAGTCATGGAATATGGTGTGAATCGGGGATAACCTAACAGGAGAACAAAAGTCGGAAGTACAGATTATATTAGCGGAGTTTAAGGATGTCCTCACAGATCTGCCAGGACGGACAGACCTGATTTGTCATGATATCACTCTGACATGTGATCAGCCTATTAGGGTAAAATCGTATCCATTGCCCATGCATTTCAAATCAGCTGTCGAGAGAGAAATTGGTGACATGCAACGACTGGGGAACATTTCTCCGTCTGATTCACCATATTCTTTTCCAATGGTTGTGGTTCGCAAGAAGAACGCATCTCTTCGTATATGCATTGACTGTCGGAGATTGAACAGCATCACCGTCGTTGACGCTGAACCAATACCTAATCAGGAAGATCTGTTAACACAACTCCCCCACGCTACATATTTCAGCAAACTAGATTTGTCTAGAGGCTATTGGTAGGTACCCCTCACGGAGGCTGCCAAACCTCTAACTGCATTTAGTACCCACAAAAGATTTTTTCAGTTCAATGTCATGTGCTTTGGCTTAGTGAACGCGCCCGCCACATTTGTGAGGATGATGAGAAGATTGTTAGGACATCGTTCAGATATTATTACATATATCGACGATATATGTTTGTTTCATGAGTCATGGGAGGATCACATGATAGGGTTATCTTCCCTATTGCAGTGTCTAAGGCAGCATAATTTAACGGCACGGCCGAGTAAAGTTTGCATAGGTTTTAAAGAGTTAAGTTTCTTAGGACATACTGTAGGTCATAAGCACCTGAAACCGGAAGATGTAACAGTTACAAAGATTTTACAGTTGCAGACACCTAAAACAAAAAAGCAAGTGAAAAGTCTAATAGGACTTGTGAATTTTTATCACAAGTTCATCCCTCAGTTCTCTTCCATTGCAGCTACACTTACCTCGCTAACGAGTAAGGGGATGTCAAATAGGGTCGTGTGGACACAAGATTGCGAGATAGCCTTATCTAGAATCAAGAGGGTGTTCTCTAGGAAACCCATCTTACTGATGCCAGATTTACGCAAACAATTTGTTTTGCGGACAGACGCGTCTTCTGTAGGAATTGGAGCTTGTTTAATGCAAGACCACCAGAGTACCTTACATCCAGTGATGTATGTGAGTCGGAAGCTGTTGCCGGCTGAGACTAGGTACTCCACGATTGAAAGGGAGTGCTTGGCAATTGTGTGGGCAGTTTCAAAGTTGTCCCGGTATTTGATAGGTGCACATTTTGTATTACAGACAGACCATCGACCACTCTCATTTTTACAGTCGTCGAAATCGACAAGCTCGAAATTAACTCGTTGGGCTCTCTTACTGCAGCAGTACAAATTTACTGTTTTACCCCTAGAGGGTAAGCTCAACGTTGTAGCTGACACTCTGTCTCGTTTGTAGAATGCTTGGTTTTTTCTTGGTTTTTCCCCCCCACACGATGTTTAAATGAGTATGCAAGATATGTGAAGACAAGAAGGGTATGAATGTATACTTGGCTCAAAAGCCGGATGTTGGGTGTTTGGAGTGCTTTCAGTCGCCTTCCAAAAGAAAAAAAAGAAAAAAAAAACTTTGTTTTTTTTCCCCGGGGGGGGGGGGGGGAAAGAGTAGATGTCACAGTGTGATTAACACAGCTGTGGACTGGCGGTGCTCCGCTGGGGGCGGGTACATAATGTCAGTCGGGTGTGAGAGGTGTTCTCATACACTTAACTTAACAACACGAAACTGCGAGGTCAGCAGGTCAGGGGTGAATGCAAGGGGCGTTCGGATTGGGCAGTGAAGAAGGAGAGTGAGGAGGTTTTGGTGATGATGGCCGACTCGTATTGTCGAATGCAAGAGGATATTTAGTTGTGAGAAGATAAGGCATTCGGTTATCTGAAATTTTCATCAATGTGTTACACTTCGCTAACTACATATTTTGTTGTGATTTTGTGGTGATCATTATTTGAATACATTAGACAGAGCTGGGAACATTGCTAGTGTTCGTTATTATTTGAATGTGTTCCACTCCACCCCTCTGTCTCTCATGTGTAGTATTTCGAGGACTAAGGCATACGTAGTATTTAATACAAAATACCCTGTGTCAACCGTATATCCATTTTTAATTGGCTGGACTGCTTCATAGTGTGCAGACCATCTAGTTACGCTTAAGCTCTTAAGATAAAAATGTAGATTGCCCTGTGTGTTTAAAATTCCCCATCTTCGTGGAGATCCAGAAAAGGAAACATACAGCTCCTGCAAAATACCAAAATAGTCAACAACTTCAGGTACAATAGACACTGCCTTTTCTCCAACAAGGTTAAGTGAATGGGCTGCACATGGTACATAGCCTGCGTACCTGTTAATGTTTTTAATGTTTTTCAAAGTAGTACTGTATGGTTTTTGTCATCTGTTATTCAAGTTGCTGATTCACAGTATTTCTATTTGACTTTCTTGCTATCCAACACAACATCGCCCTCTTATGTTCCATGCTGTCTTCATGATTCTCCAGAGTTTTGAGTACATTCATCCAGTCAGAAAACCCACCTGTTGTAAGTGATGTTTGGCATTTAGAAAAGAGTTTGCAAACAAAACAGTATATACAGCCTTTGCTCTTTGAGTAAACTAACCAAGATCTCGTCACAGTCTGGCCATTTTTCAATCTTTGTTCAAAATTTTTGTTTAAGAAACCTCTGTTTTGCTCCATGTAAACCGTGCTTGATTCGGTATATACATCATCTGGTTTTTTATTTTGAAAAAAAAAGTATGTCTTGCATTAAACAATTCTGTATGAAATAATTATCAACTGTTATGGGCCAGTTTTCGAAGTCACTGTATTCTTTGAAATCACTGAATTTGCTTCCTGTTTCGTGTTTCTGCTCAGTCTCTGTTTGTTCCGCGGTACTTTTATGTTGACCACTGTGAAAGTCATCTGTATCAAAAACGTCAACCGTGGGTTGAATATTGCTAGAAAGAGCTCCCACAGTTTGTGCACTATCACTGGCTTCAATGGTGTTTGCGTGGCGTGTTTCAACTGTAGGTGTTGACAAAATTGACATTGCCAAATAGTTTGTTAGTTTTTGACATTTAGAGATTTCGTCAGATCGCTTTTCCTTGAGTTTGCGTTTTTGGTATACACTTTAGTACTTTCGTGAACTCATTGTTATTCCTCTAGGGTCTTAACCTCTGTTAAAAAGGGGGAAAAACAATTACATTAGCCACAGCAGAACAGCCAACTTACCGTGACACTCCACCAGTACAACATCTGTGCTACTGACTGTCAAACTTTGGGATTGTTGAAATATATACAACAAAAAATTAATCAATTTGAATCGTGCGACTACTGTCGCATGCTTTGAAAGGAAAAAATTGTAGGTCTACATTCTGAGAAAGCGTTTTTTTCGTTTACAGCTAGCCTACATGATACTTTAATAACCTTTTAATTTTTATTTTAACTATTATTTTGTATTGAATTACATTATATTATTAATATTATTATTTGAAAAATAACCCCTTTTCATACAGTAGACCCAACATTTTAAATCAATGTGGACTAAGTCTCTTTTGGGGCCCTCCGGTATCAGGGGCACTGAAGCTTAAGCTTCCTTAGTTTCATAGTAGATCCGCCACTGCCACAGGGTGACCACGCCTCAGCCAATAATTCACGACGAATGCACTTTATCACTCTTCTCAGCGTGAAACGGACCAGGTCTGATGTGAGCTTATGGTGGGCCTGAGTGTAGGGCTAATTTTCACAGTAAGGCCAATGCATTATTCATACAACACTGTAGATTATGCATAACACGTGTTGCTCCACGGCCACATAATGCTCTCATTTTCCAAGAATTACCTCGTTCAAGAGTTTTATCAATAGAAGCACCCCTGTTCTAAACAAGACCCAGTTTGAACAGACAAAATGCCATCAGACGACAGGTGTACAATGAAAGGTGTGAAAGTGTTTTAAACCCCAGAAATAACAACACTTTGTTCACCAGCTCAGGCAAAAATCGGCAGGTGGATGTTTATATCTTTCAGCGCGCCACTTTGAAAATGAGGCTAAGTACACACAGTCTATGACGTCATCGGGATGTCGATTATTTTTGTAGCACGAGTCTGCGAGGTGAAGAATTCTGTTTTGTTGCCTTTTATATGCAGACGTGGGGTTTCTTAATCAGCCGTATAGAATCCGGGATTCAGGCTAGTCCACGAGCAAAGCATGGATCCACATCCCACAGCTGTGTTACCACTGTTAAAAAAAACAAAAACAAAAACAGATGGTACAATCAGAGCCGGCTTTAGAGATTTTCAAGATGGTGCCACACCCACACCCCGTGCAGTCCTGCATATACTCTTACGAGACACATTTTCATGCTATTGTTTTGGATCACATTGTAATTCCGCGAATAATGTTTACTGTAGCAGTTTCTTCTTTAAATACCATGCCTAGTGGCGTAGGAGATCATGCCTCTCCACGACGTCCTGTCTCCAGTACGATTTATCAGTTCTGCTGTTGACCTCCTTCCATGCCACGATGTCAAACTCTCCAGTATTTACTCTCTGTGTCTTCCCTGTCTCCTTTTCCTTCAACCTTACCTGATGTTACGATATATTCCTGCTTTCCCTTCTCATAACATGCCCAAAAAATGTGGATTGCTTCTTCCTAACTTGTAAAATAAGTTTCCTTTGCGCCTTGGCCTCTTTCAGGACATCCTGTCGTGGAACGACTCTCCCCGACTTCTTTTCTTCTGTCTATTATTTTTTTTTCCCTGTACAAATTTCTCCTATCATTTGACAAGAAACCTAAAGTCTCTCTCTCTCTCGCTAGTCTTAGATTTAACAGTATTTTACTAGCTCAGGATTCTCGGTCCAAGGTAATAAATTATTCCCTTGGCCAGCCTAAGTCTTTCCACTTGAAAAGGTGAAAATCAGTCCTACGATTAGACCGGATGTCACGAACAGGATACACGTAAATCGGAGAAAGGGGCAGAAACCCTGTCTGCCGCTGCAAACATGTACACAGTGGATACTATGGCGAGTTAACGAAGGTAACTTAATACCCCTGGGACCAGAATAGTATTTGCAACAATGCCACACAAGGCCACCCAAGACACAGCCCATCCCTGCCCGGGAGTCTCATCCTGGAATTGGAGGGAATTTTAAGCATTCTTCTTGTAACCATCATTCGGAGCAGACAGACTCTGGGCCCAAGTGGGCATTTCATGTTGCGAAATAGTTGTAGTGAATTTGTTGAGCGAATCCACCCAGGTTGCGGTTACAAGGTAGAAACCCAGGTTGTGGTTACAACGTAAAAATCCAGGTATCGGTTACACAGTACTAAACTAGGTTGCGGTTACAACGTACAAATCCAGGTTGCGGTTACCAGATACCTAAACCAGGTCCAGGGTACAAGTCCATGGTACCAAAGATTACCCTTACCCACCATACCCTATCAAATAGGTTATCATACCCAACTTTATCCTATCACCCAGTAACCATACCACACATCCCATAAGCAGAAGAGGTATTCAGCAGAGGTGACTTACCCCATCCTTATCTGTGATGTGCACTGAGTCCAGGGAAGCAAACTCTGACACCCTCTAAACCCATTAACTGTTATGAGATCAACCTGCTGGGGCAGACCAAACCAAGAGAGTCCGAACCAAAATCATCTCCCCAGCTACTACAGTCCTTGAGGAGATGAGTATAAACCCCTACCAGCAACACTACCATAGAAAAGATCTCTGGTCCAAGTGATGACCAAACTAGTTGTTTTTTTTAAACAGTAGAGCTAAACTCTTTTTTTCATATTTATATGTATATAAAGAAATGCAAGATTCTATACCCTTATATCCAATTTAACCTAACAGAGTCTGTTGTTATTTTCTTTTGTTAACTTTATTTGGGTTGTATTTTGTTTTTAAATATAATCTACACCCTGGGGGCTCAGCCATAATTCAATTAACTTCTATTGGGTCGGGATATTTTAATTGTGGCTGGACACCAAATCTCTTTCTCAACCTTGTGTGCTTTACACAGTCCTTTTGTAGGATTCCTGAGGAAGAATTTATCGTCCAGAAAATATCTCGTTTAGGTACCAGAATTCTCTTTTAAGTAAATTTCTAGTACACTATTTCCCGAGGAGAGGCAGTTTTCTTCAAACTCGGAAGCTATCAATAAGACATTATTATTTTTATTCTTCCATTCCATTCAAGCTGTCTTATCTCCTCAAAACACCTCGCGACAACTGGGACGCTCGTGTCCGGGATAAACTCTTATTTCATATTTAGACACTTGTCTGAGATATGAAAACTCTTTATCTTTCCTAGACCACTACTGCTGTAGGTACTTGTCACTTATTGGTGTCCAAGTCTAGGATTAGATTAAAGAGGGGACATATAAATTACCCTAGACTAAAATACATATAATTTTTTGCAAGACAAACAGATTTTAAGTTTTGTTATGAGAACTCTTCTTGGTGGTACTGCTGGAAATTAGTTACCTATTGTTAACTAAATTTTAATTTGATGGTTTTAAATGCTGGTTTGATTTAATATATGGTTTTGTAATACTTTAGTATAGTTAAGACTATAGAAAGTATTTTTGCCTTAATTATTGTTTGTGAGTTAGAGATCTCATACTCGCTCAACGAACCACTACGGATATAATGGAAGAATCTGTAGAGTTGAGTGAGTGGAGAACATTCTGGACAGAGTTAGCCATTGAGTGTGAACTCTCCGGAGAAGAACTGGATACTTTTGTTTCACAAAAGATGGAAAAATGCAGGATGAGAGAAGCAGAAAGGAAGAAATGGAGAGCGAAATACACGGAAGAGAATGTGGAACATGAGAGACAAAGACAAGAAAAATCCCTCCAGTGTAAGGAAGAAATGAAAACTCAGTTTCAACCTACAAATATGGAATCCAGGGATAAACTTGAATCTAGGAATATTCATCATGCCACTCCTTTGCCAGTTGCATCACCATCTTCAGTGGTAAATATAACTGCACCACATGAAGCCAAGTCTATGTCTCAGAATTCCGGCTCAGACAGAGCAGAGGCTAGGACATCTAAACGGAGACAACTAGACTATCCTGAAAACAAGATTAAGCACAGCTGTGCTAATAATCTGAAGAGACCTTCCTCATCCTCCGCAAAGACTCACAACAGGCATATCAACAACAACCGCACCAACAACCTGGTAAATAGGATCGCTCAACCAAATAGGATCACTCAACGGAAAAGGATTACGCAACCCTATGGGAGGGGAAGGGATGTTCTTGAACATCACCTGTCGGCCAACTTACATCAGTTAGACTGTATGCGCCGAGACCCAATCCCACAGACTTCTTACAAAGCTAAGGTCCCTACCATGGATGGGAACTTGACGAAGGCCCGGAGTGGATACAGGGATTCTCAAAATGTGGAGACTGCCACAGTAAATGGAGAAGAAATCACCTGTTTGTATTATCAAGGTCTTGGGTGTGATGCCCTTGTCTCAGCCTCTGTTATCGACCTTGATCAAGTCACCGAAGAGAATGTCGAGGTAACAGCCCCCATGATAATCAACAGAAGGATGATTTTGCCTTTAGCTTATGTAGAAGTTAGGTCGAACTTTGTAAACGGCAAAGTAAAGGCCGCAATATTAGATGAACGAATTTACCCAATACCTCAAGGAGGGAAATATATCATCTTAGGAGACTCAGCACGATCCAGAGATGGCGTGACTGAACAGGCTATGGAGACTCCAATGCCAAACTCATCTTCCAATATTTTTACTGAAAAGTTGGAAGAGTGCAAAGGGATTGACCACCCCAGTGCACTTAATTCTGAATCAGTTTTGATAGTCTCACCCACTATCTGCATGCAGAAAGTGAAGCCGGGCCAGGGTTTCTTGGTACCTGGTGGGATGAAACATGTTTCAGAAATACCTTTCTTTAACATGGGAGAAGCGGCTGTAGAGGAACAGGACTCTCAGGCACTAAGACTTCACTCAGTTCCGATAACCTCACCCACTCTCTGGGATCAGAAAGTGAAGCGGGTCCAAATTTCTTTGGTACCTGGTGGGATGGAACATGTTTCAGGAATATCTTCCTTTAACACGGGAGAAACGGCTAAAGAGGAACATGAGCCTCAAGCACTTAGTCTTCAGTCAGTTCCAATAACCTCACCCACTCTCTGGGATCAGAAAGTGAAGAAGGTCCAAATTTCCTTGGTACCTGGTGGGCAGGAACAACTGGCAGACTTATCTTTCTCTGTCACTGGAGAAACAGCGATAGAGGAACATACACGCTCTCATACCTGGGAAGATAGGTATGTGTCCTTAAACAGGTCAAGCAATATGACTAAAATAAGGTTGTGTATGAGGCTGGCAACCTCATCACGCAAAACTATGTGCTATAGATCCAATTGTAAGCAGAGTGTAGGCTTTAGGGCAAGCTCTTTGCCAGGAGGCAAGCTTCAATGGAGGATCCAGAAGGAGGAAAAGAAGAGAGGGATATTTTTGCGAGCAGGCTTGCTCAACCCTCCTCAACTACTTATTGAAGAGGAAACGGATAGCCATGTGTGGACTACAGGCATACCGTTTGACAGAGGAAAAATAGGAAATATTTGGATTGAAGGAATGGAGGACACGATACATGAATGTAGTGTCTGACATAAGAGAAGAGTCGGCTCGAACTTAGTTGGCCGTTGGCCGAACTTTCAAAAGGGGGCTTATGTCGTGGAACGACTCTCCCCGACTTCTTTTCTTCTGTCTATTATTTTTTTTCCTCTACAAATTTCTCCTATCATTTGACAAGAAACCTAAAGTCTCTCTCTCTCTCTCGCTAGTCTTAGATTTAACAGTATTTTACTAGCTCAGGATTCTCGGTCCAAGGTAATAAATTATTCCCTTGGCCAGCCTAAGTCTTTCCACTTGAAAAGGTGAAAATCAGTCCTACGATTAGACCGGATGTCACGAACAGGACACACGTAAATCGGAGAAAGGGGCAGAAACCCTGTCTGCCGCTGCAAACATGTACACAGTGGATACTATGGCGAGTTAACGAAGGTAACTTAATACCCCTGGGACCAGAATAGTATTTGCAACAATGCCACACAAGGCCACCCAAGACACAGCCCATCCCTGCCCGGGAGTCTCATCCTGGAATTGGAGGGAATTTTAAGCATTCTTCTTGTAACCATCATTCGGAGCAGACAGACTCTGGGCCCAAGTGGGCATTTCATGTTGCGAAATAGTTGTAGTGAATTCGTTGAGCGAATCCACCCAGGTTGCGGTTACACAGTACTAAACCCAGGTTGCGGTTACCAAGTACTAACCCAAGTGGCGGTTACAAAGTACTAAACCAGGTTGCGGTTACCAGATACCTAAACCAGGTCCAGGGTACAAGTCCATGGTACCAAAGATTACCCTTACCCACCATACCCTATCAAATAGGTTATCATACCCAACCATATCCTATCACCCAGTAACCATACCACACATCCCATAAGCAGAAGAGGTATTCAGCAGAGGTGACTTACCCCATCCTTATCTGTGATGTGCACTGAGTCCAGGGAAGCAAACTCTGACACCCTCTGAACCCATTAACTGTTATGAGACCAAAGTGCTGGAGCATACAAAACCAAGAGAGTCCGAACCAAAATCATCTCCGCAGCTACTACAGTCCTTGAGGAGATGAGTATTAACACCTACCAGCAACACTACCATAGAAAAGATCTCTGGTCCAAGTGATGACCAAACTAGTTGTTTTTTTTTAAACAGTAGAGCTAAACTCTTTTTTTCATATTTATATGTATATAAAGAAATGTAAGATTCCATACCCTTTTATCCAACTTTACATAACAGAGTCTGTTGTTATTTTTCTTGTTAACTTTATTTGGGTTGTATTTTGTTTTAAATATAAATCTACACCCTGGGGGCTCAGCCATAATTCAATTAACTTCTATTGGGTCGGGATATTTTAAATGTGGCTGGACACCAAATCTCTTTCTCAACCTTGTGTGCTTTACACAGTCCTTTTGTAGGATTCCTGAGGAAGAATTTATCGTCCAGAAAATATCCTGTTTAGGTACCAGAATTCTCTTTTAAGTAAATTTCTAGTACACTATTTCCCGAGGAGAGGCAGTTTTCTTCAAACTCGGAAGCTATCAATAAGACATTATTATCTTTATTCTTCCATTCCATTCAAGCTGTCCTATCTCCTCAAAACACCTCGCGACACAAGATATCATACTCCCCCCCCCCCCCCCCCCCCCCCCCCCTCTTCCCGTGTTTCCTGGAAGTGAGATCGGATGACTTACCTCTCGGATAAGAGCGAATAAAATATAGGAGGTCCCGTGTGCAAGTTTGCGTACGTTAAAAATCCCACAGAAGTTGGAAATCGTAAAGAGTACACCCTATCAGGCCCGCTGCCCTGGCAAAAATTTAAAAAAATTAGAAACCTACCCACTACCACAAAAATATGTATACAACATGTGTGATTCCTATAATAAACCACACGTTGGGATTCTCGCCGGTGCTACAGAGTTCAGCCCTGTGCTGAGATCCTCTTTGTGTGATCGAAGGAAAGGTCGGAGCACTGATGGAGTTGTCCCGTGTGCAATGAAGATAGTCCCTTCACAAACCAAAACCAAAACAAAACCAAAACTGGTCCATTTACTTTGATAGTGCATTGCTGGGAAGCCCCATTTTCTTTGAGACGACCATTACTTCTGTCTTCTTGCTGTTAAGGCCGAGGCCTTTAATTTTCATTTTTATCACTGTTTTGTATCAGCCATTTCCATGCAGCTCCTTTTCAACTTTTGCTCTAAAGATAGTATAATTCAGCATATCTCAAGTTGTTTATATTATGTCTGCCAAATGATATTCCTGGTATGTCCTCAAGTGATCTCATGTAGCATTTCACAAAAACCTAAAAACATTTATGTTTTTAAAATATTATGGTAGACATATGTTTTTCTTTAATATTGATATTTGAATTACAGATAGGGAGCCTCAAACAATGTTTTTCGAAAATAAGGAACAATACAGACATAGAGGAAAAACGATTAAGTTTCTTGTAAGCACAAATTTTTTTTTATTTACTTTGGATTTTTTCAGTTTAATTTTTAACATTTTGAAATTGTTTGTTTGTTTTTTTTAAATACTTTTGGCGGCTCCGCCCAAGAGTTTGGCCCTGGGTACCAATATTGTCACAGAACGGTTTATGCATGTATTTGTGTGCTCTCTCACACATTCATATTCCCTCTGGCAGAATCATCTCTTTTTCCTCACTTTAATTATTTGGATTATTTTGTGCTTTGAGCCGCACTAAGATTGGATACGTTCCGCCCAGTAAAATGTGGTATTATCGTAACAAAACCCTGTCATTTATCACCGGTCAGCCGGTAACACTTTATCTCTTTGAGTTGCCGGCCACCTTTGTTAGGAGACGATACTCGGTTAACACAATCTCGCCTCGTACGAGGATTAATATGAAGCTAATATCGACCGCCTGAGAAATATGTCTTTGGGATTCACTCACACAGGTGATAATTAAAATATTGCATCCGCTGGCCCCTGGTCCTGTATACATTACTACAAAATAAATCTGTCTGGGTAGAACAATCGTGACTGTGAAAGCATCCCTGGACACCAAAATAAGTATCCAAGATTGGTTTGTGAGTTGGCTGAAATATTACATCTTAATTATAAAGAGGTCACGCGTTCGGAATTTTAAATGTAATATTTCAAAACATATGCGGGGAATAATTTTAAAATTCAAACACTACTACCCACATAGTGCAAAAATAGCTTAAGATTGGATTGAAGTGAGAGCCGGAATACACAATGAATCTAATTGGGAAATTTGCAAGGAAGAACAATCATGGATTTGAACTGAGAATGAAGATATAAATCTAGCGAAATGGAGTCACAGATCACAGACTGCATCGCATCGACAAGCGAACAACTCCCAGAAGCCAGTGAGACACGGACTTAGAATTTCCATACTTAAATAACGTGGATCAGATCGCGTATTTGGGTAACTTTGGAATTTACAAGTAAGCCCGCATTTTAAATACAAGACTAAACTTAAGGAACCAGGCCTTACATACCAAGACTGGAAACCTAAGGAATTGGATCACCCGTCATAAGAGAAACTTTCCCAGACCAAGTGATTTGCAGTTTTACCCGTTATAAGAGGCATTCAAAATTTCCAGACCAAGTGATTCGAAAGGAGATTGTGCGAGGAGATTGTTTATAACCCAACATTTTTGGGGTAAGTGTAACTTTTATTTGTACAAATGTTAATTTGACATGTTTTTCTTGCTTAGTGGTTATATATGAGGCTGGCAACCTCAACATATGAAAATAGTTTATTCATGAACCACTACAGCAAGCGCTTTTGATTGTTTCTGGCTAGTCGTGCGGAAACCCGACAACAGAGATGACCCCAGACTCCGACTGGAGCAGTGAGAAGTGATGATTACATTACATCGGCCTTAAGTGTATCATATCATTTTGTGAGATATATGTAACTTGTTAATGTTAGTTCAGGCACAAATCATTATTCGCGCTGTCCAGACACATTTTCCCAGTTTAATACCCAGAAGAATATTGGGTGAATAACCCAAGATTCCTTGAGTTAACGCTGTGTACCCAAGAATTTAATTCTTCTGAGAGATTAACATTGGTGGGTGGTCCAGCGAGAGGATGCGCCTGTTAACCCAAGCTTTCCAACCTACAGTGTACCTTAGCAAGGCATTTGTTCTTTCTATCTTGTCTAAAAAGTTCGTGGTTGCAAGCTATCAGACGGTTTGTGTTACTAACGTTCAACGCCACTAAGCGTGAGAGAACAGCATCAACCCTAACCACTTACACTGAGCAAATTGTCTTGAGAAGGGCTCTCATCTTAAAAGAAATGATGGAAAACACGGCGACAGGACTCACCTAGTGCTAAGTTCTTGTAAAATAAGGCACCAACAAAAGAATCTATTATACATCCCCAATCCCGTCTGTAATGACGAGAAACTTTATATCCAGCTTAAATTTACCCATGATTCATATTTATTTTAACAAGTTAAAGAGTAATTGATAATATTAAACTTGTTACCTGCTTATTTTTAAACACAAGAAAAACTAAAACAATAATCGTTTATTCAGTTATATAAGTATGAAAGCAAACGTATGAGCATGATTCTTTAATAAATACATAAACTCGTATATAGACATCAAGATATATATTTACATATCTAGAGCTATTACTTATAAGAGGAAATTCGCTGAATTAACTGAGCTGGGGGTTTGTACGGGCCATAACCTTTGCATAATCCTTCACAAATGGCGACGGATCAGATATAAGTTAAGGGAAGGTTAAACCCCCAAAATGAAAAACACAGAATTATAAGATAATAGCTATATCTGGTCATTTATACAAGCAAAATTACTGAAAAAATACAAAACATTGAGGTATATGCTAAAAACTTGCGGTCTATGTGGGAAAAACAGTAGAAAAAAGGCAAATTTTAGCTTTTTTGGGTATTTTGTTGCCCAAGATATCTCAAATGTGAGTACAACTTGAGTTATGAAATTTGGCTGTTTCATTTGTTAGTATATGAATGAATGATTTTTCTGTACGAATTTTTCGTACAATGTACGGATTTTTGATATTTTTAGCAGTGTGCGGCCATACAGATTCCCCCCCCCCAAAAAAAAAAATTTTTTTTTTTTTTAAATTCTAAAAATATTTTCCAACCCAAGTTTTTTTTTAAATCAGAAAATATTTTCTAGCCCAGGTTTTTGTTTTAACCAATTTTTTATTTATTTTTAATTCTGGAAATCTTGGTGTTCGTTTTTAAACTGAGGTCTCTCCTAGCAACCAATCAAATCCTTTTGTACCCAAGAATTCCGCAAACACTTTGAATTAGGCCTCAAACGCTTTCAGTTTTCGGCATGACATCACGTATTTTTAAAGTTACCTATTATCAACGACACCATTTTTTTAAAAAAGCTAAGTACTTGTCACAGGATAGACATTCGCCAAAATTTTGAGTTGGTTACGCTGTAGAGTGGCGACGCTGGCAGAATAGAAAAACCCGCTTGGTCAGTTGAGCCAAAAACGGAAGAGGATATGAAACTTTGGCGCAAAGCATTCTACGAGATGGCAGCTGTCCTGTTCGGACGTTTGTTCCCTTTGTCAGCGGTTTTGCTGGGATTACGTGAATGCCGTTCTTGTTCAGTGCTTGCCGATTGTTTCATGTGATCAGCATTATTGGTGTAGTACTAGAATGTGGATGTAATTTCTAGTCTACCTGGATTGTATTTAGACCCATTGTGCAAACATTGCTTTTCGTGTCTTTTGCTAGCCGTGTATGGCTGCTGTGTGTGCACATCATATTTATTAAAGGGATTGATACCTGTTAAACGACGCCATTTTGTTTAAAAATGTTAATTACTTATAACTTGGTTAAATCCTGCTGCTGTTTTGTTTTGTTTCAATTTAATCGCCTTAATCTTTCCAAAGTTAGGCCTACATCTTGCCCCTCAATATATTTTCGATAAATTGTCATAATATTCTGTGTAGGCCCTACATAACTAGAAAAAAAAAGTTTCTTTGCGTTGAGTAGGCCTACTTTATTCCAGCGCTCGAGATTAGCTGCTTTATTTTTTAATAAAGTGGCAATCTGTTATCACTTTAAGCTACCAACTCGTAAATAATAATTTTGTAAATTTTTGGTGGTACGTTTTTTCTTCCTAGATTTGATATTCTGTTCATAATTTTTATTTTTTATTTTTTTTTTAAATTTTTTTTTGGTGGCTGTTAGCCGTTTGCTTTGTTCGTTGTATTTTTTAATCATTCTCTTCGTCTACAAAGATTATTAGTTGAAATATTTCATCCACTGAATGATGGCTGAGCCTAATTCAAAGAAACAAAAGCTTGCAGGTCATGGTAAGTTTCAGGTCGAATGGGTTAAACTCTTCCCTGGCATTGTAGATGCATCCAAGTTAGGATCAACCCATGCTTTTTTGTAGATTATGCAGCACAAAAGATATTAAAGTAGTAGCTTCAGGATTATATGATCTGAAAGTACATTTTAAATCGAAATTGCATGAACAAATGTTTGCAATGAAGAAGGGAGCATCTATTAAGACCTTTTTTGCTCAGCCAAAGCAGGAAGAGGGTGGCATTATAAGGGCTGAAGTTTTATTTGCCAATTTCATTGCCCAGCATAACTTAACTGCATCTGTTGCTGATCACTTTTGTGACTTGGCGCCTGTAATGTTTCCTGACAGTGATATTGCCAGAAAGTTCCAGTCGAAGAGGACCAAGACAACACTTATCATTAAAAAACTGCCTGGCTCCATCTGCAACAGAACCAGTGATAAAGCTGTGCAGGGAAACACCCTTCTCATTAATGGTTGATGAATCAAATGACAAGAAAACAGAGAAGCGGTTAGCTATTATGGTGAGAGTTTTTGAAGAAGGATTGGGACCAAGAACGAGATTGTTGGACATGCCTGTATGCAGTGGTGGAACCAGTGAGGCGATATTCAGTGATGTTGATAATCTGTTCACAAAATTTCATATTCCATGGAAAAATTGCATCGGCTTTGCTAGTGACAACTGCAATGTCATGGTGGGGAAATCAAACTCAGTACTTTACTAGGATCAAGCAGAGGAACCCTTATGTTTTTAGTATTGGGTGCATTTGCCACCTTGCAAATTTATGTGCACAAGATGGAATCAAACAGTTGACTGTGCCAGTAGAAGACCTTTTGTTAGACATGTACTATCATTTTGAGCACAGCTCAAAACGACGAAAGGCTTATAAGGAGTTCCAACTATTCACAGAAGCAGATGACCTGAATATTCTTAAACATTGTCAGACTCGCTGGCTGTCATTGCAGAAGGTAGTGGATAGAAGTATTATTAACCAGTATACAGCTCTCTCATCTTATTTTGAAAGCCACAATGATGTTGAAAAGCCTGGCAGAGTCCAAAACATCCATAAACTTTTAAAAGCACCACTAACCCAGCTGACCCTTCGTTTTCTGAGTTTCATTCTGCCACTGTTAAATGAGTTTAATAAACTCTTTCAAACAGATGAGTCGCAGATTGGTGGCATGATGGAGGAGATGGACAGATTGCTTAGAAAATTTTTAGTTAAATTTGTGGAGATGAAGTATGTTAAACAGGTTGTTGACTTGAGGCATATCAAATTTAGTGATCGTGGGGTGCAGCATGATGACAGCATACTGGCAATTGGCCTCTCGAACAGAGCATTTATCGAAGAAATGGAGCTTGATAGTGGAGTAAAGAGTTCATTTTTTGAGGATGTCAGTAAATTTTTACACATCGGTGGTTTAAAAAAATTTCTGATAAATTTCCCTTTGACAACCAGGTTCTAAAGGACTTAAAAGTGCTAGATCCAAGCACTAAAGATAATCTCAGGTATCCAAACATCTGCAGATTGGCAGATGCTTTTGCCCAAGATCTTGATCAGGAAGCACTGAAAGATGAGTTCGATGACTACTGTATGTTGTCTGATGTGTGTGTGTGCCTCTACTAACAGATAGTGGTCAGAAAAAGAGCTTCTGTAGCTATTGGCTGGAAGTTGTTGACCAGAAAACTAGTACTGGTGCCATCCGCTTCCCTAATTTGAAAGTCATCATTCAGCGACTGCTGATACTCCCCCACAGCAATGCTGACTGCGAAAGATCATTTTCAATGATGAAAAAAATCCACACAGACTGCAGGAGGTCCATGAATGCGGACACACTCACTTCTATTTTACAGTGTAAGATTAACATTGATACATGCTGTGCAGACTTTAAGCCCACAAATGCAATTCTGCAAAGTGCTAAAAGTGCATGTGTTGATTATAATACAAAACACTGTACATCGAAAGAACAGTGTACATCATGATCACTAAGTTTTTTATATGTAAAGAACAGTTTGAGACTATTAGCATGTTTTATATTGCAATAATTCAAATGCTAATAGATTTGTATATGTGTTACGGTGGTGTTTACTTATATGTAAAGAATCTAAGATTGATGTTGATACTTCACGGCTCTTACACGGTCAAATTGTGACGTGTTAGCGTCATAAGGTCACGCTTCGTGACGGAATTACTTCGGTTCCGTCAAAGCCGTGAAGACGTGTCTTACCTCCTTCCAAGGTTAGGCTTTGCTAATAGCCGCATTTATGTAAATTGATATAAGGACTCAGGGTCAGTCCAGCTGATATTATACATGAGGAATTTATAAGGTTGGTGATTAACCTGAGTTACGGAAGGATAGTTGATAAGTTGTTTGATTTATATTCGTCAAGACTCATGCGCTCATTTCTGGCTGTCTGGATCACAGCAGCGCACGTACACAGCCGTGATGTTCTGTTGACATGAATTCGATATGACACGGACGGATAAGAATATGTATTCAAGTAAAATCTAATGAACTGTATGTTAATATTATAAACTGCTTGAAATGTCTTCATATGTGAAATTTTAAATAAATATTGGACTCAAACCCAAAGACTTACCCACATCGATAACGTTACGGTTGGTTCGTCAGATTGACAATGTTGATTGTTATTGTGCATGAAGAACTCTTCCCATAAGAAGGTATATACGAGGGACGGTCAAAAAGTAATGCCTCGTAATTTTTAATTTCATTCAATAGGCAAGAAAACAGAAAAAATTTACATTGAAATGTAGCCCCAAGTGTGAACTTCAAAAATTTTTTTCTCAATATAGTCTCCGTTATTTGTTACAGTTTTTGTCCATCTTCTCACAAGGGCATGTATCCCCGCACGGTAAAAATTTGTGTCCTTTTTCCTAAACCACTGGCGTACGGCGCGTTTAAGGGTCTCGGTGTCCTCAAAGTGATGTCCACGAAGATCTTCTTTCAGTGGTCCAAACAGATGGAAGTCAGAAGGTGCAAGATCGGGACTGTAAGGTGGATCAGTTAGGAAATATTGTCCAGCCAAAATTCTGAGAAATCGCATCAATGGTAGTGCGTTTAGCGGTGCATTCAAATCGTGTGGCATTAATCGTGCAACAAAGTGCAGTTCTCTGATCATTTTAAAGCAGGTAATAGATCGCCGAAGACGACCTCTAACTTCTTCAAAATTTCATGTAACGGTCTGCATTCACCGTGTTTCCCTGTTCCAAGAAGTCGAGAAGAATCACACCCTTCTCATTCCCAAAACACGGAGGCCATAACTTTCCCTACAGATGGTGAACTTTTGACTTCTTTCTTGTCGGTGATGTTGTGTGATGCCATTTTCATTGGACTGCCTCTTGGATTCTGGTTAAAAAAAAAATGAACCCAAGTCTCATCACCTGTCACAATATTCGATAAAAAACTCTTCCTCTTCAGTTTCAACGGTATGGAGGTTATGGATATTGTTTTCCTTGTTTCTTTATGTCTGTCTGTCAACATTCTGGGTACCCACGGTGCACAAACTTTTGAATAACCCAGGTCTTTAATGATGTTCTGGACACTGCCTTTACTAATGGACAACATGGAAGAAAGTTCATCCAGTGTTACCTGACGGTCACCACGAATGATTCCATCAACTCGATGAATGTTGTGTGGAGTCACTGCGGTAGACGGACGGCCAGTCCGCTTTGCGTCAGCCATTGAAAATTGACCTACTTCAGCTTCGTCACAACGATGTACCCAACGTCGGACAGTGTTAACATCCACTGTTGAATCTCCATAAACATTCTTCAAACGTTCGGGGATGCGAATTGGGGTCTTGCCTTCAGCATTAAGGAATTCTATGACATAACGTTGTTTTAACCGAAAGTCTTTGGCAGCCATTTTTAAACTGTTACAGTGGTGCCACCTGTTACTGAAACAGGTTGGTAATGCTATACAGTGCAGAAGAGTGTTTGAGGAATCCTGCTAAATTTACAAATTGCACACCGATGCAGTATTTACATACATAAAAAAATAGGAGGCATTACTTTTTGACCTTCCCTCGTACCATGATAATGAGATTCGTAAGGAACCAATGTCTTCTTGGACATTTATTACTCAATGGGACAATTTAACGTTGACCCTCAATTGAATGTTTTAAATCAAGCAGCATGCAATTACAAATGCAAAGAAAGAATTATGTATATGTCATTTCTCATTTTAAAACTGTATTGCGTATAATTTATTAATATATTTTTTGCGTAAGGATTTTTGGGTGTTTGTAAGGATTTTTTTGGTCCGGCGTACAGATTTTTGTCTCAGGAGGTTGACAGGTATGAACCGCGGTTGAATATGTGTGGTTCGAGAAAATTCGTATAGATTTTATGATTTACCGGTATGCATTATGGTATTTCGCCTGTGTGGACGCGAAAGGTAAGCAATGAATAGTAACACTGAACCATACCAGGCAAGTCGTAAAAGGCGACGAAGGAAAATATTAGAATTTGACAATGTCAGTTCATAACTAATTTTTCTTATCGCCGAGCAGCTGCCTCAGCAGCTGTTCTGCCCCCCTCCCGCCAACGGCTGCCAAATAAAGAGAATTTTGTGTAGTGTTCAAATCAAGCAGGTCGTTTGCAGATACAGGCAATGGCTGTGAACTCAAAATGTCTTCACGAATAAAGACGATCAGTATTGAGCTGTATTCAGCAGCAATGCTATGTATACACGTCTGCACTTGATACTCCCCATATGTGTAACGTTCACAATGGTAACCCCGTACAGATTCCTGAGGTGTCTAAAGAAACAAGACAAGAATATACTACTGTCTATTAAAAGGATAGTAGTCGTACAAGGCGACTACTATTAGGTTGTGCTTAGGGCTATCAAACCCTATCTTGCAACAAGAGCATGTGAATTCTTGTTGTTTGGCTTCCTTGAAGGGGATCAGTTCCAGTGGTGGTTTTATGCTCCGTAAGAAGCGTAATTAAAAAATGATGAATGTTAACGTTTATTAGAATACAGATGAGAGAACAAGTAGCATATGATGGTCTGTAGTGTGTCCAGAAAATACTTCTATGGCACGCGCCTCAAACAGCCTCTGACAACCAAGTCCAGCTCCCGGCCTTCACGTGTGGCTCAATTTGAGCCCGGCGGAACTGTTTCCACTGACGGGAGAAGGGGCAAAGGCGAGCGACTGGCGCCTTAAAACCAGCAGCTTCGGGCAGATAGGGCTCGTGATCCTTGGTTGGTAGCTTATCTAAGAGAAGGAACTCTGAATTCAAACCACCGCTGCCTTGCGGGAATATCCATTTATGGAATTGGCTTCGGGAGTAAACCCTGAGGATAAATCCGGAGTCGGAGTCCCTAAGGCAGTCTAATGTCGATTCGACATTATTCTGGCAACTCCTGCGACATGGCTGGTACCAAACTGTATCGGCTACTGCCGTTCCTTTGGATCTACCGGCTGTGTGGAGAGGGGGAACATGCTGCATGGGTAACAGCTTGATCTCCATATAACTGTGCCCAAGCTCGCGCCCTGGAGAGGACACTCCAGCTTCACCCTATAGGTGTCGGCAAAACACGGGAAGTAGCAGTTACAGGTTATAAGCATTTTGCCCAATTGGCGTAGGGCATGGCGCCAGGGGCTACTTCCGACAGTGGGAGAGATTCTAGGATCTCACTGGACAGCTACCGCCCGCTTCAAGCTGGGCAGCCCCCAGTCAATAAGGTGTTGTCCCGCCACTGTCTGCTTTCCCCATTGGGTGCATGGGGATTAGGGTCAAACCCGAACTGTGGACAGAAAATTTTGCACCAAGCAATCATCGAAAAAATAGAAATAAGCAAACTCTCAGATTGGGATGCTGGAACGTCCGGACTATGTTGACTGGACTATCCGAAAACCTACAGGATGTAAACGATGTAAGGAAGACAGCCATAATTAATGATGAGCTTAAACGACTTCAGGTGGATATAGCTGCACTTCAGGAAACGCGCCTGGCGGGCTCTGGAACGGTGAGCGAGAAGGACTACACATTTTATTGGCAAGGGAAAGATCTTAATAAAGCTAGAGAACACGCAGTAGGTTTTGCGGTCAAAAAATCGCTAACTAAAATAGTTGAACCAGGCGAGAATGGATCAGAACGCCTGTTAACACTCCGCCTGCAAACTAGCACAGGTCCCATCACCCTTGTCAGTGTGTATGCTCCTACTCTGTACTCTGCCTCAGAAGCTAAAGATGAGTTCTACGAGAATCTAACAGCAATTATCAAAAGCATACCTAGGCAAGAACAGCTTGTTCTCCTTGGTGACTTTAACGCTAGAGTGGGTGCCGATAATGTTTCATGGCCTTCATGTCTGGGCAGGTTTGGTATTGGCAAGATGAATGAAAATGGACAACGGCTCTTAGAGTTGTGCGTCCACCATGACCTCTGCGTGACCAACACATACTTTCAGACAAAACCCCAGCATAAGGTGTCATGGAGACACCCACGATCCAAGCACTGGCACCAACTTGACCTGATTCTCGTCAGAAGGCCACTCCTCAGGTCTGTGCTCTCTACGCGCTCGTACCATAGTGCAGACTGTGATACAGATCACTCCTTGGTTTGCTGCAAAATCAGAGCACAACCAAGAAAACTCTATCGTGTCAGACATGAAGGGAAACCACGCATTGATACCAGCAAGATGTCAGACCCTTAATGATCGCTCAATTCACTGCGACCTTTGAGAAAGTGCTCAGTAGCCCTCAGCATGGTGATACTATTACAGAGAACTGGGAGCATCTACGGAACACCATTCAAAGTACTGCACTTGCCACCTTTGGTAAGAAAACAGCAAAGTCAAATGACTGGTTTGATGCTTCATCAGATGTGATGGCACCTGTCATTGAAGCTAAGCGCAGTGCTATGAATGAATACAAACGTTCACCGAGTGCCAGAACTCTACAGATCCTGAGGGCTACGAGAAGCAAAGTTCAACAAACTGCTCGACGCTGTGCAAATGACTACTGGCTCCAGCTCAGTGAGAGCATCCAGATCGCAGCGCAAACAGGCAACATTAGACAAATGTATGACGGTATAAAGAAAGCACTTGGCCCCCATAAAAGTAAGACGGCACCGCTAAAAACCATCAGCGGAGAGAAGCTAACCGATAAGGGTAAGCAGATGGAGAGGTGGGTCGAGCACTACTCTGAGCTTTACGCTAGAGACAATACCGTTACGCCTGCAGCCCTTGATGGTGTCAACAGTCTGCCAACTATGGAGGAGCTGGATGCTGAACCAACATTAGAGGAACTCAGCAAGGCCATTGATAGCTTGGCCTCTGGCAAAGCACCAGGCAGTGATGGGATTCCTCCTGATTTAATCAAATGCTGTAAGAGCACGCTATTACATCCCTTGCATAGGATGCTGTGCCAGTGCTGGGAAGAGACAACTATTCCTCAAGACATGCGAGATGCCAAGATTGTAACACTGTATAAAAATAAAGGAGACAGAAGTGATTGCAATAACTACAGAGGCATCTCTCTTCTTAGTATTGTTGGTAAGGTTTTTGCCAAAGTCATCTTAATGCGACTACACAAGTTAGCTGAGCGCATATATCCAGAGTCACAGTGTGGATTCCGAGCTGGCAGATAAACAACAGACATGATCTTCTCTCTCCGCCAGCTTCAGGAAAAATCAAGAGAGCAGAAAAGACCATTATATATCGCCTTTATAGACCTCACAAAAGCATTCGACCTGGTTAGTAGGGATGGACTCTTTAAAATCCTCCTGAAAATAGGCTGCCCTTCTAAAATGCTGGAAATGATAAAGTCGTTCCATGACGGCATGAAGGGAACAGTCCAATATGCTGGAAGCACGTCACAGCCCTTTGATATACGAAGTGGCGTTAAACAAGGCTGTGTTCTGGCTCCGACCCTCTTCGGAATCTTCTTTGCCTTAATCTTGAAACATGCATTCAGAGATGCAACTGAAGGAATATGCCTTCACACTAGGTCAGATGGCCGTCTGTTTAATCTTTCAAGGCTGAAGGCAAAAACAAAAATCAGAAGGGTCACTATAAGAGACTTGTTGTTCGCTGATGATGCTGCAGTCGTCACTCAAAGCCAACAGGAGCTTCAGAGCTTGATGAATCGCTTTACTAAAGCATGCAAGGACTTTGGCCTCACAATAAGTTTAAAGAAAACGAATGTGCTGAGTTAGGATGTGGATGCTGCACCAGTTATCACTATCGATAACTATGAATTGGCAGTGGTGCACCACTTCACATACCTAGGGTCTACCATCAATGACAAACTCTCACTGGATACAGAAATCGACAGCCGCATTGGCAAAGCTGCAGCTACCTTTGCCCGCCTCACATCGCGTGTTTGGGGAAACTCTAAACTCACAATGAAGACCAAAGCTGCGGTATATAATGCCTGCGTCACCAGCACACTCCTATATGGCAGCGAGACCTGGACGACCTATGCTAAGCAAGAAAGAAGGCTCAATAGCTTCCATTTGCGGTGTCTACGCCGCATCCTCGGCATCTCGTGGAAAGATAAAGTGACAAATGTCGAGGTGTTGTCACGTGCTGGCCTTCAAAGTATGTATACGCTTCTTAGACAGCGCAGACTTCGCTGGCTTGGCCATGTTCGCCGCATGGAAGATGGTCGCATCCCAAAAGATATCTTCTACGGACAATTAGCAGATGGCAAGAGAACAGTTGGGCGACCACAGCTGAGGTTCAAAGATGTGTGCAAGAGAGATATGAAGGAACTGGACATGGATCCAGCAACATGGGAGGATGAAGCTGCCGATCGCACTAAGTGGCGATGCTATTTACGGCGCCACCTCAGAGTGGGCGAAGAGAGGCTCACACAAGAAGCAGGGGTGAGGAGAAAACGTCGAAAGGAGCACCAGGAAAATAAGCAGCTGAGGGCTGTCACCTCAGGGGCGCATTCCCATAGTCAGTTATGACTGAAGGGGCTATTATTATTAGTGATTCCAGTGTGTTGAAGCCAAGAACAGCTACGTCAAATAGTGTTTTCTGACCAAAAGTACACAATTAAAGCATCCCACAACTCCAGGATTATATTCACTTCTGATTGTCTTTATCACGACTTCACAATTTTGTGTCTCCGATTCTACAGTTTCTTGAATTTTCATAAATGAGTGGTTGCTTCTGCTACTCCGTGAGCAGTAAAAGATAACATTTCTTTACATATGTTTCTACCCATGACTGAAGGCATTATTACTTGCGTGATTAGCTCAATCATATAATTAGCTATATATGTTTCTACCCATGATTGAAGGCATTGTTACTTGCATGATTAGCTCAATCAGAGAATTAGCTACATATATTTTTACTCATGATTGAAGGCATTATTACTTGAATTATTAGCTCAATCAGAGAATTAGCTACATATGGTTTTACCCATGATTGAAAGCATTATTACTTGCATGATTAGCTGAATCAGAGAATTAGGTACATATGTTTTTACCCATGACTGAAGGCATTATTACCTGCATCATTAGCTCAATGAGAGAATTAGCTACACAACGTTGCTACCCATGATTGAAGGCATTATTACTTGCATCTCAATGAGAGAATTAGTTGCATATGCTTCTGCCTATGATTGAAGGCATTATTACTTGCATGATTAGCTGAATCAGAGAATTAGGTACATATGTTTTACCCATGACTGAAGGCATTATTACTTGTGTGACCGTGTGGGCAGAAGGATGTAATTTTAGACTGAGTAATAATTTTCGATGTAGTCTAAGGTGTATATTTGTGCTCATGTTGGCATTCTCGCACGGGAATGGGCGATCGAAACGAAAAACACCTTTGCCATCTGTGAGGAAGACAAACGTGTGAGAAGCAGAAGATGGAATCGGAGACGAAACTCGATTAAAGCCATCTTGGCGCTATCTGACACTAGTGGAATACACCTTGGTTGAGTAAGGAAACTGTAAGACGTGTGATGCAAATAGCATGTGGCAAAGAGTATCTAGTTTTGTCCCAGCTGGGCATAAGACACGCTATTCGATCCTTAGAGAGAGGTGGGCGTAGTTTGCCAGACATTTGGTGGCTATCATATGGTACCGGGGTGTATACGAAGATTTAAACTGAAACAAGGGAAGGCTAGAGTCAAGAGTTCAGAAGTAGCCGGAGTCGTCTCCTTGTGCGATATGCATCCTTGTATGATACGCCAGTGAGGTTGGAGGATCTAATATCGCATACTATAAACGAGAACTAACGACATTGAGGTATGCTTACCTATGAGTACATTTTATAATACTTTAGATAATATTAGACGTTTCAAGTTTAGGAGTTAATGCTTTTTAGAGTTTGTCTATCTATAGTTTGGTAGAAGCTGATTTGTGATGTATGTGTTTTCTAGTGTAATGTCACATATACTCGTATATCATCGCTACTTTCAACTGTGAGATATGAGTTGACGTATTAAGTGATTTTATTTGAGGAATTCTAGTGTCGCACTATATATATGGCTTGGCCATGTTCGCCGCATGGATGATGGTCGCATCCTAGTGTCGCACTATATATATGGCTTGGCCATGTTCGCCGCATGGATGATGGTCGCATCCCAAAAGATATCTTCTACGGACAGTTAGCAGATGGCAAGAGAACAGTTGGGCGACCACAGCTGAGGTTCAAAGATGTGTGCAAGAGAGATATGAGGGCACTGGACATGGATCCAGCAACATAGGAGGATGAAGCTGCCGATCGCACTAAGTGGCGATGCTATTTACGGCGCCACCTCAGATTGGGCGAAGAGAGGCTCACACAAGAAGCAGAGGTGAGGAGAAAAACGTCGAAAGGAGCACCAGGAAAATAAGCAGCTGAGGGCTGTCACCTCAGGGGCGCATTCCCATAGTCAGTTATGACTGAAGGGGCTATATTATATATATATATATATATATATATATATATATATATATATATATATATATATATATATATATATATATATATATATATATATATATATATATATATATATATATATATATATATATATATCTGCTTGTTCTTTAGAGTTCTTTAGGTCTCTCAAATACTGATCAAATGTGGTTATTTAAACCAGTGAGTTGTGTGTTATATTTCATCATAGATAGAAGTTTTTACTTGTAAGTTTTCTCTCGCGTGAAGATGTAGTTAGCTAGTATTAAGTAGGAACATGAAAGCATGTTTGTTGACTGAGGTATGTTTATTGCTAATTACATACGCACAGACACCACACTACACACACACACACACACACACACGCACGCACGCACGCACGCACGCACGCACGCACGCACGCACGCACGTACGCACGCACATGGACATATAAGCGCAAGCACTAACAGATTTTCACTCATGTGTATGTATTATTACGTAGATGATGTTTGTCCATTGTACGATGCTAGTTTATTTTGTTTCATTTTATTTCAGAGATTCCAGCAGTCTGTGTTGGGTAAATAGCTGGGTTATAAGGTGTTACATTGAGATTATCTGCACAGTAAACCTTGTGGACAACATTGTTTTCTGTACGATTTATATGCTACCTGATAGAGTTTCACGAATAAAAGTGGGACCCTGTTATCAAGAGAGTTTTTCTGTGACCGTGGAACGTGTGTGTGAAAGTAGGTCAGAGAGAGTGACGACAATATAACATCCTTATTCAAGAACTCTTCTTCTTCTCACGTCGTCTTCGCACTGTTACACTTGCATGATTAGCTCAGAGAATTAGCTGCACAAAGTTTCTACCCATGATTGAAGGAATTATTACTTGCATGATTAGCTCAAAGAATTAGCTGCACAAAGTTTCTACCCATGATTGAAGGCATTATTACTTGCATAATTAGCTCAGAGAATTAGCTGCACAAGGTTTCTACCCATGATTGAAGGCATTATTACTTGCTTGATTAGCTCATAAAATTAGCTGCACAAAGTTTCTACCCATGATTGAAGGCATTATTACTTGCATGATTAGCTCAGAGAATTAGCTGCACAAAGTTTCTACCTATGACTGAAGGCATTATTACTTGCACGATTAGCTCAATCAGAGAATTAGCTGCACAAAGTTTCTACCCATGGTTGAAGGCATTATTACACGCATGATTAGCTCAATCAGAGAATTAGCTGCACAACGTTTCTACCCATGGTTGAAGGCATTATTACACGCATGATTAGTTCAATCAGAGAATTAGCTGTGTCGTAAAAATTTTGAATCTGTATGACACCACGCTCAAATTCCCCGCTCAAAAACTAGCATAATATTTGAATCTAAAACTAACTATAGTATTTGAAGCAGTCTAAGAACCCAGTAAAATTTAACCAAAATTTATCTAAGGAAATGTCAAATTTAACAACCAATTATAGCGCTGATATTGCGAATATATTTTAACACATAATAGCGCTGATATTGCTTAACACATAAGCATACATATTCACGCATGATAAAATTTTATTGTAGTAGAAACATTTATTTTAGTGATATTTTCACATCAGGGTAATGCCAAATTTAATTACTTAAAAATTACCCAGATTTAAATGCATAGAAGTAACAAAAGGAAAACCATATAGAACGATAGAGAACAATGGGCCGTTTAATTATCACTTTTGATAATAAAAATCGGTCCACTAATAACTAAAATATATAATATTTAAAATTAGTCAGATTATACAAACACGCTCAGAACCGCATAAGGCACAAGTCTCAAAAATTAACTTTTTGACTTTTCCTCCGATTGGCTGGATGTAGTTCTATAAATAGTAACAAGGTGGTACTATCGGGGCCATTAGATTCAAAAATTTACACCGAGCTGACAGCATTGGAAAGATAGAAAGATCAAGTCTTCGCCTTCTCTTCTGAAAGCAGTTCTAAGATCCCTTAGAAGGCCCGTTCAGCTTGAGTGTGCATGAATATATTTACCTGGGGGTAAGAACGGTATATTTATCTGCTTATTTTATTGTGAGTAACCAACCTATGTTTTCCATATTAATTCGAAAGTGAAACTGCCGGCGGGATGTGTTGTGTCACACTGACCTAAGTAGGAATGTGTGTAGTGTTTGCAGGCTTGTTCGAAATGAAAAAAATGTGTATAGTGTTTGCAAATATGGTAACAAATTACGACAGTAAGTGTTAGTAGCGATTTAAATTAGTATTTCTTCTGGAGGGACACACTGTTCAAAGATCATGTGATAAACGTACAGGAGAAGTTAGAATGGAGGAATCAATAGGTCACATGCTGTTTTGTACTTAACCTGATTATCGTACGGAAGCCAAGCATGGACTATGGACACTAACAGGGAATTAATACAGAGAAGGAATGATCAACTTGAACGGACTGTAGGCACAAAGATTTTAGGTCTTGTGCAACTTGTTAGCACAATATCTGACAAAGGGTAAGACTTGATGTTGTTTGTTGGTGAGTGAATTAAGGCAGACTTCTACATGGAATGTGGTTGTCCTTTTATTCCAGGTTATATCACGAAATTACTGTAAAGTCTTGTTCTTTCCACTCTGTAAAGTTGCTTTCACACACACACTGTAAAGTATCAGTCTGTCTGCTCTGTAAGGAAGAGTGGTGTGTTGTTGAGATCAGGCATGCTCCAGTCTACCCAGCTGTAAATGGGTAACTCACCCTAGTCCTGAGTTAGGGAAGGCAAAGGCTCCAGGGGAAGCAGGCCCTAAACTTGGTCACTTCAGCCGACGCAGGATGGTGTATGTATGAAGTAGAAGTGTAGAGTGTGATTACCGCGAATGGTGTACTGTTCGTGTGCTGACCAATATAACCACTCACACTTGTGTCTACAAGGCACCAATGCAGACTGCTGGAATCTTAGTTTACTCAATTTATTCAGACGTACACACTGGGACATACGAGTACATCATGGTTCGTTGACATATCAATTTGTAGGTATACATAGCAGATCTGAAGTCATGACACATTCAGAAATAATGGGCAGTACATCAAAAGTTCAATGTCATGATACATTATGGCCACATCCCCCTATCTGACTAAACGCGTCAGTGAAGGGCGGATCGATAAATAACCAAAGTTACTTGACGTCCATAGTTTGTAGTATATATTATGAAACCACGAAAGGGGGTTTCTAGCAAGATTGAGATCTCCCTGTCACTGTCCGATAATAAGATAAATAATCTGTTCTCTTGGCAGTGATCAAAACATATGATGACCGAAATCCAACATGGCTGCCTCCCTGAGTTGTCGTTCACTCATTCATAGGAAGGAGAATATAAGCCAGAGTTAATTTATAATGGTTATATAAATGATTTCGTAAATGTTTCCATACAGCTCTACGGTGATCAGGTTAATTTCACGTAGCCATAACCGCTGCAGGAAAATCTGTCATCTTCGTCGATACCAAACACGACACTAGCATAACGAAGCACCAAAAGTCAAGCTAGGCCTAACCGACGAGAGATCATCAAAAATAGGAGCTGGGTTTACCTGGAGTCCGAATCATCTATATACTGACATAAGGAGAGTCTCTAACACAAACTATCGTAGAGACACCATCTCCTTCAGAAGAAAAACCACGTCGTAAGACATTTTTTTCTGACGAAAGGACCAGCTCTTGAAAAACGTACCCCGCCATTTGTAAGCGGTACATCGGAACTCATCACGACTTGTCAAGACCACTCATACTTCCGCTAGCAAGAATCTAGTCCCTCCTACCCATCCAAAATATACAATATAGGACTGATTCTACTTGTACTAATAATATGTAATACATATGAATTCAGGCCATAAACACAATAAGCAAATTAATATATTTTCTGGCCCTAAAAATAAGTACAAACGCAAGCGCAATATCCTTGCGCTGGATCAATATCCAGAACGATTACTCCTATAATCAAAAGTGTGAATCAAACATGGATTATCTCGCTTTTACCATAAACAGCATTTTCATACACAAATAAATGAATGTCTATATTTTTCCCATATTAAATAGCCATATCGATTTTTGTAAAATGTGCGTCAAAATATGCACGCAACAGATTACCACACCCCTCGGGAAAAAAAAAATGGTACTTTTTTTTTTTGAAATACATCTAGGAGCAACATACAATAGGCTCACAACGCAGCAATAACAATGCGCAGATGATAAGCATAAGTTTTATGACCTTAGAGAAAGTACTTCTCTAAGTATAAATATTTCCAGAGAGGTGTCACCAACGCATACTACAATATTAGCAATGACACAATTTCCACATTAGTTTATACATAAATTCCATCTAAGATATCTTAACATCATGATCATCAAAGACGAAAAACATTGAAAGATCAGCGGTGAATACATATCAATGAACCGCTAAGTAGTGTTACAATCAATATATGATATATTACATATGTGTACACATTTCAACATAGAAACAACTGTATCAAAGTTGTATAACAGTTATGAATCATGTGGGCATCTAGACAAAATATCTGCCATCACATTTTCTGACCCACGGATAGCTCGCACCGAAAAATGAAATGGCTGTAGAGCAATCGCGTATCGCGTTGATCTCGCGCTCTTCAGATTTTTACTCTGAATAGCCGTAAGAGCTTTCTGGTCAGTTTCCACAATGAAATGCGCGCCCAGAAGAAATCTTTGCAGTTTAAGGATTGACCAAACCATAGCCAATAATTCACGGTCTAGGACCGAGTAATTCTTCTCTGCGGCATTTAATTTCCGAGAAATATACATCACAGGATGCAGAGTTCCAGAGTACTCTTGCATTAGTGCAGCTCCAATCCCGGTGGATGAAGCGTCACTACGAAGAATAAATGTCTTATCCTTAGAAGGCGATACTAGGATAGGTGAAGTAGAAAACATAGTTTTAACCTTATCCAAAGAGGATTGACATTCTTGAGTCCAATGGACTACATTAGGAGACCCTTTCTTTAGCAAGGAAGAAAGAGGTGACATAATGGAGGACAGATTCGGGATGAATCGTCCATAAAATTGTATTAGACCTAAGAGACTTCGTACTTGCTTTTTAGTCTTAGGAATAGAAATGTTAAGTATCTTACTTGTATTATGGTCTTCTGTTTTTAGGAACCCATGACCAACACGGTGTCCTAAGAAAGATATTTCGCTAAAACCAATACATGCTTTCGATGGTTTCGCTGTCAGGTTATGCTCGCGTAAGATAGACAATAGTTCATTTATACCATTATAGTGATCGTTCCAAGTATCACTGAAAAGACAGATGTCATCAAGATACGCAATGACATCTGAGCGATGAGATAGGATTCGACGCATCATGCGTACAAATGTAGCAGGGGCGTTCATAAGACCGAAAGGCATGAAATTCCATTGGAATAGACCCCTAGGCGTCGAAAAAGCAGTAAACGGTTTGGCGTGTTCGGATAGTGGAACTTGCCAATATCCCTTAGACAAATCGAGTTTAGTAAAGAAGTGAGAATTCGATAGTCTCGTAAGTAGCTCTTCTAGTAAAGGCATAGGTTCAGCATCGAATTTAGTCACTTGATTCAATTTGCGATAATCCACGCAAAGACGTATGTTATTGTCTTTTTTCCGTACTATAACCATCGGCGAAGAATATGCTGATGTGGATGGTTCAATAATTTTTAACTCTATCATCTCATCTAACTCTTTCTCTACCTGTGCTTGAAAATGTATCGGGATAGGATACGGTCTGACTCTTATAGGACTATGGTCAGTAAGAATAATGTCATGTTGAATGACATCAGTTTGACCAGGAATGTCAGTAAGGACATCCTGAAATTGTTCTAACATAGTAGAAACTTGTTTCTGCTCTCCTGGAGATAATTCTGGAGAAATTGCAACATCTTTCCATGATTCATTAGAGTGAAGAGGAATCATTGGAAAAGGTAAATTTACATCCGAGAAACTCGTTTCCTCATCCTGTATTACTGACAGAGATGAGTACTGTCCATGTTGGACTGGAAAATCGTCCGTTGCCTGGAAAACAGGTTGTAAATAATCAGGACGTTCATGGAATTCCGTGAGCATGTTGATGTGGAAGGTTTTACGCTTCCCGTCAATATCGACGATATAGTCAACATCGGAAACCTTTGATATTATATCGTACGGACCTTTCCAAGAAATGAGAAGTCTATTTTCCCTACAAGGTAGCAAGACAAATGCTTTGTCACCTGGACAAAGTTGACGCAAACATCTCTTTTTATTGGCAAATTCCCTTGCCTTCTGTTTCGCAAATTCAGAAGAAGCAGTTGCCAATTTGCATGCTTCAATAATCTTGTGTCTAAGTGCGATGACATATTCATAAGAGGATTTTGTGTCATCGACAATATTATCAGCAGTTATAAGATCATGCAGTAAGGACATAGGACCTCGCGGTTTCGCGCCAAAGACAAGTTCAAAGGGAGAAAATCCTGTATGTTCGTTGGCGACCTCTCTATATGCAAAGAGAGCCGCGGGTAAAACCCTATCCCAATCCTGAGGATGATCTTCTGTTATCTTACCTAGTAGGTTTTTCAGAGTTCTATTCAAACGTTCCACCATCCCATTGGACATAGGATGATAAATACTACTCAGCGATCTCTCTATCTTCAGAGTCGACATTACTTGAGACATGGTATCCGATATGAGTTGGGTACCATGGTCGGATAATATTTCTGCTGGAAATCCCAGACGAGAAAATATTAACCAAAGAGCATCTGCGACATCAGCAGTAGTTATGCTCTTTAGAGGAACAGCCTCCGGCCAACGTGTGCACATATCAACACACGTCAAAATAAATTGGTGTCCTCTAGCAGACTTTATCTTAAATGGACCAATGATGTCTATCGCCATTTTTTGAAATGGCCGAATGGGAATGTCTGCAGCCTGAATAGGTGCATCATGGCGTGGACCTCTGGATTTAATCTCTTGACATACTTTACAAGATCGACAATAGATTCGTATGTCCTTATTCACCGCAGGCCAAAAGAAAGATTGAAGAACTCTAGCTTTAGTACGGGAAAAACCCATATGTCCAGCACACTGCGAATCATGAGCGTGCTGTAAAATTTTAACTCTCATATTTTTAGGCACAAGGATTTGAGAATGAATGGACTTAGCGGAGTCTTGTACCATACGTACAAGTACGCCATTCTTCAACGTAATCCAAGATTTACGATTAGTATCCTTATTCGGATCACCTTTTGTTGCCAGAGTAAAGAATTTCTTTAGAGTAGGATCATCTTCCTGCTGTTTGATAAAGGAATCGTGGGAAATCTCCAAGGGATCATCTTGGATCTGCGCATCATTATCTTCAGAATGTGAAGATTGTGGCATATTGAGAGCTTGAGCCCTAGTGATTACTGCATTAGCAGATTGCATATTAACATTTTCCCAATTAGAAATTTGCTGTGGAGTGCATTCTTTCACTCCATGAATGCGACCGATGATAAGATCAGCGATCGGATTCGGCAAGAGACATGCTTGCACCTCTCCTGTAAAGAAAGGCGTAGCAATATTGATAATGGCAGTGGAGTACTTCTCCAATGTGCCACCAAATGTTACACATTTGACTATATTGCCTGTAGCTCGAGAAGGATTTACGAGTGATTGCCTCACTCCAATTGTAGTGCACCCCGAGTCGAAAAGAATTGATACCGGAGTACCATCTATTAGGCCCCTATTAAAGACAAGAGCACCCCTTCCATTATGCGCAATTGACGCATGGAGAGCGGGAAGTGGGTGACCGCAGCTTAAAGTAGACACTGTGGTTGGATCGAATAATGTTTTGCATTGCGAACACTCAGATGCTCTAGCAAAATCAAAAGCGGAATTCGCTACACTATTGGAGTCTTTTTTATCATTATTCTGATTATCGGTGTCGTGGAACTCCTGTTGTGCAGAGTTAGCCTGGTAATAAGATTTACCATGTCTTTTGTGTTGTGATCTACCTCGGTTATAATTGTCTCTATAATTATTATTGCCTCTGTTATAACCCCTATTTGGGTTTGAATCATAATATTCATGATCATAATCATCATGCTCATTAAATTGAGTATCCCTGTAATATTGTTTCTTTTGTCTCCATGAAGCACTTGGGTAGTTTCCTATAGCTACTCCCTTTCCGAGAATTTCTAACATTATGGGCACCCCTCGCGTGTCGAGG
Organism: Oreohelix idahoensis; assembly: GCA_024509875.1. NCBI lineage: Eukaryota > Metazoa > Mollusca > Gastropoda > Stylommatophora > Oreohelicidae > Oreohelix > Oreohelix idahoensis. The sequence goes on from JAMPIV010018954.1 coordinate 57,701, forward strand.
ACTATCAGCCCGATTCCAGTTCTTCGAAGAAGAACTCTGATTTGAGTGGTTATCTTGGTTTTGATACTTATTCCAATTAACCTTTTTATCAAATTTATTTTTAGCTCCTTGGAATTTGTGTGAGTAATTCTGATTATATTCTGTTGCCGAAGCAACTGGCATACTCTCTTTAATGTTAGAGTTACTAAGAATCATGTCAGGGTGTGCCGTGGCATACTGGTCACAATATTCTTCCATTTGCTTTATTGTACTAGGTTTACGCTCATGTAAGAACTCTAGGAATGATTTATTTACAGAAGACATGACCTTGTCTCTTAGCAATAAATCCGTAAGACCATCAAATGTTTTCTCTGTTTTGGATAATTCAATCCATCGTGAAAGTGTAATTCGTGCTTTTGAGATGAATTCTGAGAATTCTACACCTACCTCAGGTCTCATTGTTTTAAACAAAAGACGATAACCTTCTTCAGACAGCTGATATCTCTTTATCAAAGCTGCCCTAACAGCATCATAATTATCTTTGTCGGCCTCTTCAACAAAATATAACTTACTCAGAGACTCCCCTTTTAGATTTTCAGACAACTGATTCACATACTGTGATTTGTCAACATTATGAGATCGACAAGCCCGTTCAAATCTAGAAAGCCAAAATGTTATGTCATCACTGGTAGGGTTAACGCTGGTACCTTGACCTTGTACACGAAGGGTTTACCATTACCACCAGATGCCTGATTAACATTACTCATACATGTCAATTTTAATTTCTCTAATTCAAACTCATGTTCTCTTATTGCTTTTCTCTCTTCAGCTTCTCTATCTAATCTTCTCTGTTCTGCAGCAGCTTCTAATTTCTTCTGTTCTGCAGCAGCAGCAACTTCTAGTTTTTTTTCTGTTCTGCAGCAGCTTCTAATTTTTTCTGTTCTGCAGCAGCTTCTAATTTTTTCTGTTCTGCAGCAGCTTCTAATTTCTTCTGTTCTGCAGCAGCTTCTAATTTCTTCTGTTCTGCATCAAATCTCCTTTCCTCCACTTGCATCTGCAATTTCTTAAGTTCAGCAGCAGTATCAGCTTCTTTTTCTAATCTTTTTTCTTCAGCTATTGCTTTCCTTTCTTCTGCAGCAGCTTTTTTTTTCTTCTATTTGAAGTTTTCTCTCCTCAGCCGCAGCTTTTTTTTCTTCAACAGCAGCAGCAGTTTTTTTTTCTCTTCTGCAGCTAATGCTTTGTCATATTGAGCAACAGCCCATTGTTCTAAGTCTTTTCCAGTCTTATCAAGAGATTTTCCTTGAGCAATAAAATAATCTAATGTAGACATATTGTCTTCTTAAATCAGAAACCTGAAAAAGTAAATAAATTACCCTCTTTCAAGTTAATGGGAGACAAGTCTATACCTTAGACTTAGTCTTAGTCCAAACTTGTATGGTTTATAATAACCAATGATAACTTGAGTACCTGTGGACAACAATAATTGTATCTCAAATACTGTGGGGACAAGCCTTACAAAGGTCTTGTATACCTCAATGTAATCAAAGATCACTTGAGTACCTGTGGAAAAAAAATATTTCCCTTTACCAATCACTTTGGGAGACAAGCCTTATAAAGGTCTTGTATACCTCAATGTAATCAAAGATCACTTTAGTACCTGTAGAAAAAATATTTCCCTTTACCAATCACTTTGGGAGACAAGCCTTACAAAGGTCTTGTACATTTTGTTTTATAACAATAACAATCAGAAAGTACTGATCTGTACTATACTATCAGTGTATACCACTATACGTCATATGTCAACTAAAGACATTACAAATGACAAACAAGAAAAGACAATCTGAAAACATTTGCAGAGATCAAATTAAATCAAATAGGAGAAATGAAAAAAAAATGATCACAGAAACCGTGATGATAACTGCCATAAGATAACAAGACAAATAACGCCACAGTGTATAAACATAAGGGTGTAAAAAAACTGAAATGAAAGAAAAGATGAGACCTACAATTATACAAACAAATCAAACAAAACTAAGGAACACAAAAAATGTTACAAATACAAATATGAAACAGTCGTCACAACTAACCAAATATTTGCAAACTATGTTGCATGCAAATTTCAATTAAGAAATTGCTCCCTATCGAACGCCAGAACAAGACCAATATCACTCTCGGTATTTCCTGTTCTAGTCACCACCCATCCAGGCCCGCAACATATAAACCCCTACACATATAAACAAATAACATGTAAGCATAAATAGCATATAGCATACAATATCATTTATGTCATGAATGGAATGTGTTGCAGGTATAGTGTTGTAAAGCAGGCACAGTTTATTTTAATACTAATAACTTGCCACTTTATTCAGTAATAGATTTAATTTTAAACTATTACACTGTCAATTTTTCTCTGTTGAGCATCTGAAGAACCAACGATGAACTATGCACTTTATGTTCAGCAACACTGTGATTCTTCTGTACGTTGAGAAATGTCAACAATATTGCTCCAGATATTTTCTACACTTGATACCACTGTCCTGTGTAATACTGTCTGTACAGCGAAAAACTGTCAACAAGCGCTGACCTAGATACAGCATCCTATCGGTAATACAGGTCAAGCTGACATCGACTGTATAGCTGTCCTACTGGTGTTGATGTGTTCAAACAAATGTTCTTTCAGCTGTAAACTGAGATTCTCAACACAAAACTGCGTAAGCTGGACCCAGGAATCTGGCTCGCCACTGTAAAGTCTTGTTCTTTCCACTCTGTAAAGTTGCTTTCACACACACACTGTAAAGTATCAGTCTGTCTGCTCTGTAAGGAAGAGTGGTGTGTTGTTGAGATCAGGCATGCTCCAGTCTACCCAGCTGTAAATGGGTAACTCACCCTAGTCCTGAGTTAGGGAAGGCAAAGGCTCCAGGGGAAGCAGGCCCTAAACTTGGTCACTTCAGCCGACGCAGGATGGTGTATGTATGAAGTAGAAGTGTAGAGTGTGATTACCGCGAATGGTGTACTGTTCGTGTGCTGACCAATATAACCACTCACACTTGTGTCTACAAGGCACCAATGCAGACTGCTGGAATCTTAGTTTACTCAATTTATTCAGACGTACACACTGGGACATACGAGTACATCATGGTTCGTTGACATATCAATTTGTAGGTATACATAGCAGATCTGAAGTCATGACACATTCAGAAATAATGGGCAGTACATCAAAAGTTCAATGTCATGATACATTATGGCCACATCCCCCTATCTGACTAAACGCGTCAGTGAAGGGCGGATCGATAAATAACCAAAGTTACTTGACGTCCATAGTTTGTAGTATATATTATGAAACCACGAAAGGGGGTTTCTAGCAAGATTGAGATCTCCCTGTCACTGTCCGATAATAAGATAAATAATCTGTTCTCTTGGCAGTGATCAAAACATATGATGACCGAAATCCAACATGGCTGTCTCCCTGAGTTGTCGTTCACTCATTCATAGGAAGGAGAATATAAGCCAGAGTTAATTTATAATGGTTATATAAATGATTTCGTAAATGTTTCCATACAGCTCTACGGTGATCAGGTTAATTTCACGTAGCCATAACCGCTGCAGGAAAATCTGTCATCTTCGTCGATACCAAACACGACACTAGCATAACGAAGCACCAAAAGTCAAGCTAGGCCTAACCGACGAGAGATCATCAAAAATAGGAGCTGGGTTTACCTGGAGTCCGAATCATCTATATACTGACATAAGGAGAGTCTCTAACACAAACTATCGTAGAGACACCATCTCCTTCAGAAGAAAAACCACGTCGTAAGACATTTTTTTCTGACGAAAGGACCAGCTCTTGAAAAACGTACCCCGCCATTTGTAAGCGGTACATCGGAACTCATCACGACTTGTCAAGACAACTCATACTTCCGCTAGCAAGAATCTAGTCCCTCCTACCCATCCAAAATATACAATATAGGACTGATTCTACTTGTACTAATAATATGTAATACATATGAATTCAGGCCATAAACACAATAAGCAAATTAATATATTTTCTGGCCCTAAAAAATAAGTACAAACGCAAGCGCAATATCCTTGCGCTGGATCAATATCCAGAACGATTACTCCTATAATCAAAAGTGTGAATCAAACATGGATTATCTCGCTTTTACCATAAACAGCATTTTCATACACAAATAAATGAATGTCTATATTTTTCCCATATTAAATAGCCATATCGATTTTTGTAATATGTGCGACAAAATATGCACGCAACAGTGTCATTATTATTATTTCAATTTCCGCCAAGAATATATGGATGTAAGCGAGAATGTGTTTTTGTAATTCTTGTATTGAGGATTGATGACACATTCAAAAATACTACAGATTAGACGTTTTGACCGCATAAGTGAGTGTCGGTATACATAACTTATTTATTTATTGTTTTGTTTATATTATTTTATTTTTTATTATTATTATTTTTCTTCAGTCACTATCTTGTTTATTTAAAAAAAAAAAAAAACCTAGGCTACTCATTTTTCATTATGATTGTATACTGTAAATGAATGCTGTTATGTTAACTTTATAATGTTGCATGCCTTTAAATTAATGCTTAAAGTAATATGTGGGAATAAAAGGGTATAGTATGCAAGATTAATGAGAGTGAAAGGGCAGAATGTTAGACGGGCCTGCGCGCCCAATTCTCAACCCTTCGAAAATAAAGTTCGTTCGTTCGTTCGTTCGTTCGTTCGAACCAGACCCCATCTTCTCAGTCAGGAGCTACTAAGTTTGTGGTCCTGACTTGCGCCTATCTGAATATCAGCAACAACATTCGAAGATAAGTCCTTTATAAAGGCCAGTGTCAGTTTATCCAAATCATTCACCCACGAGTAATCAAACTAGAATTACAACCCTTTTTATGATGAAACGATAAGACCAGCAAAATAATAAAGAGAACTGACAGCATAGTAATAGCAGACGTTATCAATCATATGAACAGAAACTGTATGTGTAGTTATTCCAGTGAACACTCTACAAAAATGGAACAATTTTTCCAGATTATTTATTTTAATTTGTATAAAATATCATTACATTTCTTTTGAGTATTCCTGACCTGAAAAGATTGAGGTTCAGGACAATTAAATGGTATATAAAACTTTCACACAGTCTCGCTTAATAATATTATTAAATTTAAAGTTCTGTTTGAAATCAATACCTGTTAAATTAAATAAATTACCCTAGACAATTTGCCAAATAACAATAACTCTTTAATCTTCGTAGGATCTCAAGAGGTAGCAGTTAGGGACTCAGAGTACATCATCATCATCTTCTCTGAGAACTTAAATAGCTTGACCCCACTTTGATGTCTATACACCCTTGCTCTTTTCAGAGAAGGGGGTATTTCTTATAAGACCAGTCTCTTATCTGGCACTATCCTGGTATCATCTGATACACCTATTTATCCAGGATATCCCATATTTTAGTAACATCAAAACCTCTTATGACAAGCTGCACAAAGTTTCTACCCATGATTGAAGGCATTATTACACGCATGATTAGCACAATCAGAGAATTAGCTGCACAAAGTTTCTACCCATGGTTGAAGGCATTATTACACGAATGATTAGTTCAATCAGAGAATTAGCTGTACAAAGTTTCTACCCATGATTGAAGGCATTATTACACGGATGATTAGCACAATCAGAGAATTAGCTGCACAAAGTTTCTACCCATGATTGAAGGCATTATAACACGCATGATTAGCTCAATCAGAGAGTTAGCTGCACAAAATTTCTACCCATGGTTGAAGGCATTATTACACGCATGATTAGCTCAATCAGAGAATTAGCTGCACAAAGTTTCTACCCATGGTTGAAGGCATTATTACACGCATGATTAGCTCAATCAGAGAATTAGCTGCACAAAGTTTCTACCCATGATTGAAGGCATTATAACACGCATGATTAGCTCAATCAGAGAATTAGCTGCACAAAGTTTCTACCCATGGTTGAAGGCATTATTACACGCATGATTAGCTCGATCAGAGAATTAGCTGCACAAAGTTTCTACCCATGATTGAAGGCATTATAACACGCATGATTAGCTCAATCAGAGAATTAGCTGCACAAAATTCCTACCCATGGTTGAAGGCATTATTACACGCAAGATTAGCTTAATCGGAGAATTAGCTACATATGAAGCCAATAAAGAAGACACCAGGACTATCAGTATGATACCCGCTATTTATATCGGCATTTTATACAAATGTCAAATGCCAATCCAAGTATATCTTTTTCAGTGGAATTTGTTTCTCTTCAAGCAGACACCCAGATGCTGCAAGTAAACAAGATCCTAGTGCATCGTCTGCTTCCACTAAATAAAACAAGGAGTTAGCTAAGCCACATTGTTCTTTATCAACGTGTTATACATTAGCCGACACAATCTTGCAGACGACACTTTACTTGCTGCAAGCTGAATTGATGCTATTACCACGTTGAAAATCTATACACTTTTGAATAAAACAGAATGTTTTTTGTACACGTAAGAGCTATTTTTGAAATCAGTAATGTTATCTGAACACATTCTTCAGGTATTCGATAAGGTGGTCTAAGTGAATGAAGGGAGTATTGTGCTCAGCAATGAAAGTGGCAACTGTTTATTACAGGAGCCTGAAAGGGGGCAAAGAATACTGTTACCAAATAGGCTTTCCGTAAAAGCCTACTAATGATGTTTGTGCATGGAGTCGTTTACCCATCCTGTAGAAACGTCAAACTTCAAGGACTAATAACAATGTGGACATGTTGTTGTTTAACCAGGACTACTGAGATTGTCGTTCTTGTGCAACTAATACCAAGTTGAAGACTCCTTGGTATTATCTATTCTGTATATCTAGGCTTTTCCTGTGGCTTTTCTGCCATTCCGAAACATGATGAGTTGAAGTCATGAACTCTAGTTTCTCCAGCTTGGGTTGCATGTAAAAACGAATCGTCACATCCGGTCCCATGCTAGGAGTAAGAAGCTCGTTGCATACTGTGCATTCCCCGCCATTCAAGGGGGCTCTCCAACTATGCAGAGCTTAAATACTGTGCTGTGGTTCTGGGCTCTCCCAAGGAATTGTCACGTCCTGCACAGATCCACTTCTCAGCTCCCCCTACCTATCACTGGGTCCACAGTGAGATCCTCCTGCATGCAGTCAACTAGGTCAAAGCCAAAGAATCATGCCCGGGGCTCAAGTGACTACTCCAAGCTTAGTGTGCAATGCTGGGCTGTCAATAAGTTTAACCAAAAGGGTAATCCCTGGAAGTGTGTGGATGATTTCAAGAGTCAATGAGGGTGTAATTAGCCTCACAGAGGAGTTCCATGTGGACATGTCATCTTATGAAATAAATTAACTCAACCATCCACAGAAGACAGTCCTCGGATAAAGAGGCATGTGCAGCAACAATAGAAAAGCGAAATGAGTTTGGGTTGCTGACTCATAGATTTTCTTCTAGGTAACTCTCAAATTTAGAACCTGGAATATTCGTATACTAAACGAACAAGGGAAAGATGCACAAGTAGCAACATAAATGATGGTGTTGGGTTCTTTTGTGATTGTAGTTGATAGTAACGATATGCTAGTGGTAGATGTATCAATGACTAGCTTAGACACGCGAATGGTTTCAATGAAAAGTTGTCAAAAGGTTATTCAATCAAATTCCAACGAGTGGTAGGCAATTGGCCAATTCATGACTAGAATCAACTCGTTGTTAAAAGTTATTCAGGTTTATTGACGAATGACAAACGGCAATCAACGACACGATCAAGACAAACGATGAGAGCATCATAATTATAGTTACTGTTGATAATAATACATTCCTGTAGATTTCTTTATCAATCAAGTCCTTTTCTATCCAAGTGACTAGGATTTCCTAACAGTTGTCATTTGAAATACATTACGGTCATGTCCGTTAACCTTGTTCCAAGGACGTCCGTAACAGTAAACGGATTCATGCTCATGGATGACGCTTCCATATAATACTTGTTTAAATCCCGGACTTTCTCCTTACAATAATCTATACAGTTTGATATAATCCATAAAAGTTCTACACGAAAATACAATCAGGTTAGCGACTTCAGTTGACTAACCTCTCCTACAAAATATGCCACGACCTTGGCATAGGCATTACAAAATATCCGATATGATCAAATAGTTATCCTTTACTCGTAGGACTTCCCACTACGAAATATTTACAGTGAAGTAAAGATCTCAACTGTTCCATTCTAGGAATCCAATAACATATGGATTCCCGCTAGAATCCAGTGATGATCATCTGTTCCACTTTATTCATAGACGTATTAATTAATATACATGAAGGTTCAAACGAAACTTACGTATTGAACTGCATGTTGGCTTCATCCTGAAGACTCAACAAAATCCTTCAGAACAATTCTTCCATCGAATTGTTCAGAATCAAAATAATAACATACGGGCAGAGAGAGAGTCCATCTTGCCCTTACAACAGCTGACGTCATAATCCTCCACTAGGTTACCCGTGCGCAAAGAGCAACTCATACTCTGCATTGTTCACGTCGGTGCGTGAATAAAACGTACGCACAAATAATATAACTATCTCAAGACTGGTGCGTACATTTGCAGGACCGAAGACTACCCCCTTAGGTAAAACGTACGCAACAGCTCCCTTATCACCGGCCTTAAAAAAAAATTAATTCTATTAATTTTTTTTAAAACTAAGTACCCAAGAGAGGTGAGTCAAAACTACATCGACGTCTATGTGCATAAATTATATTCATAAAGTTATACAATATTATGAAAAAGAATATGAAAATGGAAATCAATATAACTGAATGAAAGTATGCATTAAAGCACACATCCACAATCGACCTACTTTGGAACGATGTGGTAAACTACGAAGTAAAAGAAAGTTGAAAATGAAAACCAAAAAAATGATAAAAACATTCAACTAAATTTACAACTCAAACATGTGATTTCAAATGAAAATGAATAGCGACGATGATGATAATAAATGACAAGAGAATCAAAAAATGAAAATGAAAGATGCAAAATGCAGCAAAGCATAATTAATCACGTTAAGAAGCAACAACACCCGTAATGTTTCTAACATCATGATGTTGCACTAGTTATCTAAACGTAAGAGTTAATGTATAATGAGAAGTAAATATAATTATAAAGAGACACTTATAACTATTCAACTTAATTAATGTGTTCTCTACCAGTAATTAAGTGGCTTAATTGATTTCATCTAATTAAGATATTTCTTAATTACATTCAAATAACTAATTACTAATTTATTTAAGTAATTGCAATTTTACTCAGTGTTACTGTTCCATTAACACTAGTTAGTAATCGACTAGAATATGTTCTTAATGTTCCATGCAAGATGCAAAGAGATATTCTTGAATACAGTATGTAGTGTAATATGTTCCATAGAATAATGAATGTCTATGTGTCACTATGAACAGTGTTTCCGTACTAATAAAATGTTACTACACACGAAGTTACGTTATAATCCAAAAGTAAGTATATCCAGGAATTTTTTTTTGCTGGTACGAATATTCAGTTCCATACAGAGCACGTATAGAAGTTCAAAAATTGATAATGTACTCAGTTCCTCTTATTATATTTGATTGATTATCTATGAGGACGTTTCAACATTCGGAAGTGGTTTAGGTTCGACCAGTTCGCTTGGACATCTTGACAGACAGTCCGCAAACACATTTTTCACTCCAGGAATCGCTCGAATTTCATAGCTATATGGCTGAAGAGCAATAGCGTATCTGGTTGACTTTGATGATTTAACGTCCTTAGTGTTCAGTGCTGTGAGAGCCTTTTGGTCTGTCTCCACTACAAAGTGGGAGCCCAGTAAGTAACGTTCCGATTTTGTGATTGACCAAACTAACGCGAGCAACTCCTTGTCAGAACGGAGTATTTCATTTCGCTCGCCGTCAGTTTTCTCGAAACATACATGACTGGAAATAAGGTGCCCGTATATTCATAAAATAAAAATAAAAATAAAAAATAAAAAAAATAAAAAAAAAAAAAAATAATAAAATAAAAAAAAAAAAAAAATTAAAATAAAATAAAAAAAATATGCATCAAAACTGCAGCAATGGCGTAAGAAGATGCGTCACTACGAAAGAATAAAAGTAAGATCTTTGTTAGGCAACTTCAAAAAATGGCGCATTTGAAAAAAATCTTTTTTATATAATCTAACGCGATTTGGTGTTCGTTAGTCCACTGGATTATGTTAGCTGTCCCTTTTCTCAGTAAAGAAGAAAAAGGTGCAGTTAAAGTAGACAAATGAGGGATGAATTTAGAATATAAAGTTATTAGTCCTAAAAGAGACCTAACTTGTTTTTTTGTCTTAGGTGCTGAGATGTTTAAGATTTTCGAGACATTACTGTCTTCTGTATACATTGAACCCCGACCTATACGATGACCCAAAAAGGAGATGTCATGAAAACCGACAAATGCCTTAGAAGGTTTCGCTATTAAGTTATAATCCCGTAGAGTAGAAAGTAAAGCTTTTAATCCCTGAATGTGTTCATCCCAAGAGTTACTGAAAAGACAGATGTCATCTATGTAAGTAATGACATCGGGACGATGAGACAGTACGCGGCGCATCATGCGTACAAAGGTAGCTGGCGCATTCATTAATCCGAATGGCATAAAATTCCATTGGAAAAGTCCCCGTGGCGTCGAGAAAGCGGTGAATGGCTTTGCTTTAGGTGTGAGTGGCACTTGCCAATAACCCTTTGAAAGGTCAAATTTCGAAAAAAATGTAGCATGGGATAATTTCTCCAATAAGTCATCTAAGAGAGGTAAAGGTTCCGCATCAAACTTTGTAACTTTGTTTAATTTCCTGTAATCTACGCAAAGACGAATATTGTTGTCTTTCTTTCTAATAATCACCATAGAAGAAGAGTATGGTGATGAAGATGGTTCAATTATATTTAATTGAAGCATCTCATCCAATTCCTTATCAACCTTATCACGAAAGTGTAAAGGGCTAGGATATGGGCGCACTCGAATAGGCGTATCGTCAGTCAGAATAATGTCATGTTGGATGACTGACGTATGACCTGGGATGTCAGTGAGGACATCCTCATACGAGTGTAGAATATTAGAGACTTGCTGACGTTGATCAGCCGAAAGAGTAGATGAAATAGTAACATCATTCCAATTCTCAGTGGAATGAAGTGGCACAACTGGTATTGGCAGTTGTACATCATCGAAAGAAGATTCTTCTTCTTGGATGACTGGCAAACTAGAATAGTGTTGAATAGGAGGTGTAGGATCGTCAGTTGCTTGGAATACTGACTGTAGATAATCAGGACGTGAGTAATACTCCTTCAACATGTTAATGTGGAAGGTTTTATGTTTACCATTTACATCAACGATGTAGTCAACATCGGATATTCTTGAGATGATCCTGAAAGGACCTCTCCAAGTAATTAATAGACGATTGTTATGAGCAGGGAGTAAGACAAAAGCTTCGTCACCAGGAATAAGCTGGCGAAGACGTCTATACTTGTTTGCAAATAGACGAGCTTTTTCTTTGGCTTGTTCGGATGATGCAGTAGCTAGTCTACAAGCATCTATGATTCTCTTTCTCAGAGAGATCACATACTCATAAGAGGATTGAGTTTCCTCTTCAATATTCTCTTCAACCAATAAGTCGTGGATTAACGACATCGGGCCACGTGGTTGCATGCCAAAAACAAGCTGGAACGGAGAAAACCCCGTGGCTTGATTTTGCACCTCGCGATACGCGAAGAGAGCGGCGGGTAGGACCCGATCCCAATCCTGAGGGTGATCTTGGGTCATCTTACCCAACAACTGCTTGAGTGTCCTATTTTGACGCTCAATTAACCCATTGGACATCGCATGGTAAATTGAACTAAGTGATCTGTCTATACCTAATGTCTTCATAACTTGAGACATGGATTCAGAAATGAACTGAACCCCATGATCCGATAAGATCTTCCGCGGAAAACCAATGCGTGAGAAGATCAACATTAACGCCTCTGCTACACTGGCAGATGAGGTGTTCTTCAGAGGGATGGCCTCAGGCCAACGAGTGCACATATCAATGCAAGTAAGAATATGCGTATGCCCTCTGGCAGATGGAAGCATCGGACCAATAATGTCGATAGCCATTTTATCAAATGGTCTAATCGGGATGTCCGCAGCTTGAATAGGAGCCGCATGAAATGGGCCCCGTACTTTAACTTCCTGACATATCAAACATGAACGACAATAGAGAGTAATATCTCTATGAACGCCCGGCCAGTAGAATGCAGAAAGCACTCTGGATTTGGTACGTGAAAAACCCATATGGCCCGCGCATTGCGAGTCATGAGCATGTCGCAATATTCGCGATCTCATAGAAGATGGGACTAGAATCTGAGAACATAAGGATGAATCCTTTTCCCGTATCAATCTAACTAAAATCCCATTTTTAAGAATAAAGTCATGTCTAGATTTTGCAAGTTTGTTGCTTGTATTCTTTTTGTTCACATACTGAAAATTTTTTTTTAATGAATCATCATTCTTTTGTAAAGTTGCAAACGACTCCCGTGAAATAGGAGCATCATCATCACAAGTGGTATGAACTGTAGGTTCATATGGTGTATCATGCGACATAATAGTAGCTTGAGCTCTAGTCACTACTGCATTTGCAGCCTGAAAATGTCGCTCTTCCCATGCAGCAATTTGCTGTGGTGTACACTCTGTTATACCATGTATACGACCCAATATGACATCACAAATTGGATTAGGAAGAAGACAGGCGTGGATCTTCCCTGAAAAAAATGGTGTATTTAAATTAATAATGGCTGTGGGAAACATTTCCACTGTGCCTCCAAAGGTAACAAATTTGACTGTGTGGCCCGTGGCACAACGAGGATCTATCAGCGAAGTCCGTACACCGACCGTGGTACAACCTGAATCAAATAAAAGAGAGCATGGAATATTATTGACAAGTCCTTTGTGAAACTTAAGAGATCCTTGTCCCTGATGTACAGAAGTTGCCGTGCAGACCGCAGGTAGGCTAGGCAAAATGTGTCCGCAGCGCAACGTCGTGATCACCTTGGGCTGGAAAAGTGTTGAGCATTCTGCACAAGCTGTCACCTGATGACTATCAATAGAACAAGACATGGCATTATGAGCATCAGCACCTTTAACCTGTTCATTGTTAGCCTGAGTATCACTTAAAGCGACATTAGAATGTCTACGTGTCTGGCTCGACGATCTATCTCTTCGTCGCGATCTGTTCTGATTATTTGCATTAAAATTGCCCCAATTGTCATTCCTGCTCGCGTTAAAATTTTGATGAGTACGATAATTAGTATAATTACCATTATAATGTTGGTTAAATGTTTTATTCAACGAACCTTGTCTATTTTGTGGAACCTGAGATTTTGATCGCCAGTTTTGTTTATTATTATACCCTTGATTATGTTTGAAATTATTGTTACCAAAATCTCGCGATCTATGAGCTTGGTTCCAAGAAACATTGAATGGAGCAGATTGTTGGAATTGCTTCCCCTTATAAAAATTACCATTGTTGAAATTCTCATTATTTCCCTTATTAAAGTATCTGTCGTTACTCAATGAACGATTTCGTGAAAAATTATTTTGTTGTACGGCAAAAGCAACTGGCAATTCACTTTTAATCTGAGCATTACTTAGATCCATGGATGGGTGAGCAGTGCAGAAATTTTTAGAATGTTCTTCTAGATCTTTCATAGATAAAGGTTTCCGTTCGGGCAAAAATGCAAGAAATGCTGGATTTACTGACGATAGCACCTTATCGCGCAGTAGTAAATCGAAAAGACCTTCATACGACTTTTCTATCTTGGATAATTCGATCCATCTTTTTAGTGTTAGCCGTATTTGGGAAAGAAAATCACAAAAGTTCTTCCCTGATTGCGGTAGCAAAGTCCGAAAACGTAATCGGTATTCATTTTCTGTCATTTGGAATTTTCGGAGAAGTGAAGCTCGAAGAGCGTCATAATTATTCTTATCATTAATACTGGTGGTATGATAAACCGCCAAAGCATCTCCCGTAAGCAATCTGGATAAATATGTAGAATATAGTGATTTATCCACATTGTAAGACCTACAGGTGGCCTCAAACCTATCCAAAAAAAATATCACGTCGTCAGACGGGGGGTTAAATTTAGGTAATTTTAGGTGAATTTCCTTAAAATTATCATGCCTGGATGAAGCTTGGCCTTCGAAAGTTCTCTGCGAATTAGCTTCTTGAGTTAACCTAATTCTATCATATTCCAATTCGGCAAGTTTCAAATCATGCTGACGTTTCTTATCATTCTCTTCTGTCTCAAGCTGAAGTCTTTTTGTATTTTGTTCAGCTATTAATCTTCTTTCGTCCATTTCCGTTTGTTTAACTTCCATTTCAATCTTAAGTTTATCTGCAGCCTCCAATCTTTTCTGTTCTGCCTCATGCAGAAATCGTTTCTCTTCTAATTCAGCTGCTAATCTCATTTTTTTTCTCATTCTCCTCAGCCTCAATCCGTTTTTGATCTGCCTCAAATTTCATCTTCTTCTCACTTTCCTCAGCCTCAAATTTCAAATTTTCCAATATTAACTTTTCAGCCTCCAATCTTTGAGCTTCCAACCTTTGAGATTCTTTATATTCCGACATAGCGAATTGTCGTACCTCTTCAGGAGGTATCTGAAGAGCTTTTGCTTGCTTAATGAAATAATCTAGTGAATACATTATGCTTTATAAGTAGTCACTATACTCTTAATTTCTAAATATGATAATTAATTAATGTAAATTAATTAACCTTGTTAATGCACCGAGTGGTCTTCGTTCCTGTCCTAGAACGGTATATCATACTCATATAATTGTCAAATATATTAATAATCAATGAATTAATTTATGTAATGACATGTTATGAACAGACAAAAGCCATAGACAATAGCAACAACAATGACAAGACGAGATACTCAAAGACAGTAGAAAACAGTCGCAGAAATCCAATAAAAATAAAAATGTGAAACTAAAAATAGAATGTCGTAAAGAGTTACGATGATAACTGCGATCAAATACTAAACAATACAATTGACAAGACAGTGTAAAAAACATATGTTTTGTAAAGAACTGAACGATAGTCAGGTGAGGATGACGTAATATACAAACAAAATACATTATAAAACTAAGGTACGAGTAAAAATAACTGTGAAAACAACAATTAAAACTTGACTGAACAGCTAAACAAATACTATCATAAGAAGCAAGTAGCGATCGGAACTACAGCAAGGTTTCTAGCCTTGAACCGGAATTATCGCTCAATTGAAACTTATAAATCAAATCCTATAGAACATCTGACAAAGAGCCCGAATCGGCTTCGAGATGAACCTCGTTTGTCAGATCGACCTCCCTACCACCCACGACGGATATACAACATAGAACATGCAACATGAAAAGTATATTGGTGGACATAGAAGAGAATAGGCACAGCCAAACACAATACAGTAATAAACGAGACTCCGTTTATACTTATCTCGGCTGATCAAACAAAAAATGTGCCTCGTCTCCGTAAATGTACGTTTGAGAATCGAAATACTTCGTCCTGAGTATTAGAGTATAGCTCGCACGTAAATAAGGACCAAAAGGATGATGTCCAACGTAGGTAGTCACTGGAGAACTTGGTGTTGAGGTTCATTGCTGACCTTGACCTTCTGATAACCGTCGTGTAGATTTCATGATGAAGACATGGGTCGTTCTGTCTAACGATTTTTTGGAAAAATATTGAGTAAGTTCCCTTCTTTGAAACTTGTCCAAAACACACTGTGCCGCCATTTACTGTTGGGTTCTTTTGTGATTGTAGTTGATAGTAACGATATGCTAGTAGTAGATGTATCAATGACTAGCTTAGACACGCGAGTGGTTTCAATGAAAAGTTGTCAAAAGGTTATTCAATCAAATTCCAACGAGTGGTAGGCAATTGGCCAATTCATGACTAGAATCAACTCGTTGTTAAAAGTTATTCAGGTTTATTGACGAATGACAAACGGCAATCAACGACACGATCAAGACAAACGATGAGAGCATCATAATTATAGTTACTGTTGATAATAATACATTCCTGTAGATTTCTTTATCAATCAAGTCCTTTTCTATCCAAGTGACTAGGATTTCCTAACAGTTGTCATTTGAAATACATTACGGTCATGTCCGTTAACCTTGTTCCAAGGACGTCTGTAACAGTAAACGGATTCATGCTCATGGATGACGCTTCCATATAATACTTGTTTAAATCCCGGACTTTCTCCTTACAATAATCTATACAGTTTGATATAATCCATAAAAGTTCTACACGAAAATACAATCAGGTTAGCGACTTCAGTTGACTAACCTCTCCTACAAAATATGCCACGACCTTGGCATAGGCATTACAAAATATCCGATATGATCAAATAGTTATCCTTTACTCGTAGGACTTCCCACTACGAAATATTTACAGTGAAGTAAAGATCTCGACTGTTCCATTCTAGGAATCCAATAACATATGGATTCCCGCTAGAATCCAGTGATGATCATCTGTTCCACTTTATTCATAGACGTATTAATATACATGAAGGTTCAAACGAAACTTACGTATTGAACTGCATGTTGGCTTCATCCTGAAGACTCAACAAAATCCTTCATAACAATTCTTCCATCGAATTGTGCAGAATCAAAATAATAACATACGGGCAGAGAGAGAGTCCATCTTGCCCTTACAACAGCTGACGTCATAATCCTCCACTAGGTTACCCGTGCGCAAAGAGCAACTCATACTCTGCATTGTGCACGTCGGTGCGTGAATAAAACGTACGCACAAATAATATAAATATATCAAGACTGGTGCGTACATTGGCAGGACCGAAGACTACCCCCTTAGGTAAAACGTACGCAACAGATGGTTATAAGATTGACATCCTGAGACTGTGAGAAACAAAAAGGAGGATACCGACAACAAGAAAATTAACACAGAAGAAATTTTGCTGACTTTGAGACACGAGGAAGAAAGCGCAAAATGTAGTGAAGGTGTGGCTCTACGGCTGTCAAGGTAAGCTCACAAAGCACTCAAATAATGGAAACAATGAAACCCACCATAGTATCAGCAACATTTAAAACTGCTAAAAGAAAAAAAAAAATTTGATAAATGTTAGCCAGTCTTATGCACCGATGACAAAGAATCCATGAAAGAAGAATTTTACACTGGGTTACAAAATATAGATGAAAGCAGAATAAATGCTCTGTAAAGGATACGACTCAAGCGAAGCACCTCTGTAGAATCAACTGGAACAAAGATTAGAGCAATTCCCCAAATCCTATAACAACCAAACCCATAAACGCTGCATACAAGCTCCCAAGTTTGGAAACAACATTGCTTCCATGAAATCATAGAAAACATTGCTGGTATTGAGAGAAAGAAGAGCCAGACTGCAACAGAGAGAAACGCTATAACGACAAAATACTCAGAGAAACATTACCCAAGTATCACCTGGACCCATGCATACACATATGAATCAGCAACAAACGTAACAGAAGTTGGAGGTGGAGGTGTTCATCTGAGCTGAAGCACTGGTACACACAAAAAAAGGATGCCAGTGGCAACAGGAAAATTCTCAATTAACTTCAGAGTAGAGGCAGAGGCCGTGAAATCTGCAGCAGAGGATCTAATGACAGAATACAGCACCGAGAGACAAGTTGTTTTCTTCACAGACGCACTGTCGGTTATTGCAACCCTGAAAAACCAAAATAATACAGACCTGGAGAAGTGCTCTACAACTATGTCAACGATTCAAAATGGTGTAATACGATGGATCCCATTGTCGCAGGAAGGTAGAGAAAGTGGTGATTTAGATAACTGAAGATGTTCAGTTCTATACCACTTCAAATGTCAATCTATAGGAGGTAGACAGGCTCAGAGTTTTCGCTCCAGATAGTCTGACAGAAGTCAGGAGGACACTATTGTGTTTAAGAGAAGTGTAAACAAAGGTTACATAAAAGTAACAGGTAGGCCCACGTGATACACACTGTTAGGGCTGTACTCTTGTAATTAATGCTGGCGACACTTGCCTAATTACACTTACTCACTCTCTGTCGATATAGATTACCAAGTAGCTACAGTAGATTTTAAATAGCTGATAGACAGAAAGATGGAGTGGATGGTAGTATTCGTAATTTAACCTTCTGGACCAAAAAACACAAACTATAATTCACCAAAACAACTACAAAGTTTACAGTAAATGGTAAAATATATCAACATTTAATACAGAAAAATTTAACATTTATCAAAATGAAAATACAAGAAAACCATTGTTAGCCACATTTATCAAATTGAGCATAAAAGAAAACAAACATTGTTAATCGTTACTAAGAAATATATTTAAAGTACTGGTTTCCTTTAAGGGAAAACAAAATGTTACTGTCTCTGTCCGTTTTTGGGATACAAGTTTCAGAAATAAAGTTTTAATCATTGGCTAGCTAAAGTGTTAATCATTGGCTAGCTAAAGTTTTAATCATTGGCTAGCCAGTAGAGTTCGATTTTCTGTGGCGGTTTTAAAATGACTTAGCTCAGTCTCCTTCGCGAGTGCCTGTTCAGTATGGTGTTGGCTGGTAGACTAGAGCAGTGTCATGTAGTGTAGCGTGGAGAAGGGGTGCTTTTGACTTCCTCTGGCTACCAGGAACTGGGTTGATGGGCTAGCACTCCTCCAGATATCTGCACGAAAGCGTCTTCAGCCAACTGTTCGTTCACGCTTCGCCAGGACTGAAAAGAATAACGCAGTAGTTACTTCTCTCGTAATTACGGAGAAGTTAAGTATTTGAATGAACTTACACAACCTCATATAGACTTGTCTTCTTTTTTTCTGAAAACTTTCCCGGTCTTGTAATCATGGAAGGCAGAGTCTGTTTACATGTCTCACAAATCGTTCAGTTACTTGTTGGTTTGTCCTTCCATTGTTTACTTTGTCGTGTCGTTTGTACACACACCTTTGCGCTCAGCCGAGGGTCATGCACGACTGACGCGAGGTGTCACATTATGGTACATAGGCTTTCCTTCCTTCACTCTTCCCTTTATTGTAGATAATCAGCCAATCATCATACATTGTCGTATTTTATAAAAGAACCATGAGATTATACTATACACTTATATAAAAAACATGAAATAATGACATTGATATCATATATATACATATATACATATGAAAAACATGAAATCATTAGCGTCAATCAATCATTTATACAGCATGAAATTATTATTAATTTCCCAATAGTGATGACCTATTATCAAAATCATTCTTTTAGTTATTTAATAAGATATTTGCTTACCATGCGCAGGTCAATTTATTAGATATGCCAAGAATTGGCACTGTTCGTCCTCAGTTTCTTTCCACCCGAGTTCTGGCACCAGTGTGTGAAGAAAGTGAGCAGTCTTGGAGCGGCTAATATTTTGTATGGGCGTAACTGACCCCGAAGAAGACGAAGATGGCTGTATACCGCTCCACCTATGTCCCAGTCTTGACATATGGATGCGAGTCATGGTCAATGACCACAACCCACAAAAGCCAGATCCAAACCTCAGAAATGAGGTATCTGAGGAAGGTGGTTGAAGTAACAAGAAGAGACATGGTGCGCAACCAGACGATACGTCACAGCCTAACATCCCACCCCCTGCAGACCCAAGTAGAACAGTCCCAACTAAGATGGTTTGGCCATGTCTGCAGAATGGAAGAAGATCGGCTACCACGAAAAGCATGGGAAACAAAGAGCCAGTGATCCAGACTCCCAGGACGACTTAGAGTCCACTGGGAAGACAACATTAGACAATCTTTGAAGGACCGAGGACTAGAATGGAACCAGGCCAGGAGGAAGATAGCCGATAGGATAGTCTGGCGCTCTCTCTTCCAAACCTCTACACCTCACGGTAGAAGGGGAACGACTAAGTAAGTAAGTAAGTATCTGACCACTGGGGTCATGAACTGACCACGACACTATAATATGCGAGGTGTCGAATAAATGAGTCCCCATCTTCGATTGCGATGGCCTGACTTAAAATTCTGGCAGGTATAAGGTCAACGCTGACCCAGGTCAGTTAACTATCAGCAGGTCATGAGAAATAATTTGTGGGAACGGAAACCGCCAATCTGGTGGTCCAGTAAATGAATAAAGCAACTAAAAAAAACCAAAATGTCAGCTTAACCCACGACACCCATCTCTTTGTAACATCCCCGGTAATGACGAGACTGGCAAACTGGCACAAGAAAGGGGAAAGCTACATCAGCCTGATATACGCATAACTTTCGAAAAGGAGAACATTTTGGATCAAAATGAGATACAAGAACAACTGGGAAACAGTAGAAAAGAACAAGTGGTAATCTTCAGACTCTGCACGGGCCACAACAAATTGTGATACCCTCTATTCAACAAACTAAAGATAGGAACTACTGATGAGTGTAACTGTGGCATAGATAAAATGGCTGCTGAACATCTGCTTCAAAGAGATCCAACACGTGAGGAACAGAAAGCACATATGGCCGTCACTGGCACCATTCCTGAAAAAAAAACTGTATGGAGTTGCAAATAGCATAAATCTTTGTGCGTTATATCAATTTACTTTAGGAGGAAACACGTTTCTTCATAAAAGAAGACATAAAGCAGTATGGATAGCACCAACCACGGGACCAAAAAAATCAGTTTTATCATAAATGCATAAATAAGAAGTTGAGATCATAATCACATGTTGTTAACCAGGAGCCAATATGGCATCATATTATCATCTTCTGTTAGCCACAATAAAGATAAAACTCAAAAGAAATACAAGAACAACACGTAGCCACATACAATACTTTAATGTGAGATGTCTCAAAAGTCAAGAAATAATTTAAAAAAAACTGTATACGGTTACAATGTCTTGTAACTATCTAGTGTTCTAAAAAGTAATATATATATATATATATATATATATATATATATATATATATATATATATATATATATATATATATATATATATATATATCACAGTCGTATGGTGTATATTGAGGCAACTACAACAGTAGTTTCGCCGAAAATAGCCTATGAATATATATATATATATATATATATATATATATATATATGTATATATATCTCTATATATATATATATATATATATATATATATATATATCACTGTCGTATGGTGTATATTGAGGCAACTACAACAGTAGTTTCACCGGAAATAGCCTATGAAATATTTTGAAGAAGGTCCCCAGACATTGGCTCGTTAAGAACGAATAGAGACCTATCCGGGATAAGGAAAAGAAGAAGAGAATGCGAATGCTTTCTACTGTACCCTGTGTTCTAGTGAATTATGGAAAGAGGTCTGTTTCCCCACGACCTTAGCTTCTGCCTTTAGATCCCGTAACAGAAAGAGCCGCCAACCTCATCTGAATGTAGAAATTTACCTATAAGTAAATATTTAACACCGACAGCACGAGTGATACATTAACGAACTAGATAATGAGCAAATGATTATTGGGTTTATTAATTAAATATCTACACATATAGGGTTAGTAGTAATTAGAACGTGATGATGGTGAAAGACGATTCACACAAAAACACACAGATGAGATATTAATATTGTAGTTAGTTAAATAGAAGAATGAACCTATGTGAAGCGAAATGATGATGTGATATGATACTTGTTACCAAAATGATGAGTAATCTACACAGTCCATGTGTCTCTAAATGCTTCACCCGGGTAGGATGATTCACATGTATGCATAGAATGTCCAAGGTAGTTATAAGTTATGTTGAGTGGGTTATCTCTAAGACGAGGACGTTCTGATGAAAACTTTTGTTGTACTGAGAACGTTGACGATATACAGTCCTTCAATGTTTGACAATATCTCTGTAGCGTTGACAAACAGTTGACAGTTGTCGTATGAAAAATGTCTGTTGTCTAATCTCCGAAAGGTACTGGCCAGACTGGAGATCGTCACGAAATTATCTTGGCATGTAGACTCATCACCTTGAGTATGTACGCTTGATTTTGAAGATATACGTTGGAGTAAGCTACATTTGATATCTGTATATACGACACAACTTGTGACTATGGAGTCTGCTTCATAAACTGCGCTTAAGAGTGCGTTGTACTTGGTATAAATATGAGAATCAACTTTTGAGCTCTTTAGCTTGACGCAGGTGGTAAGCTTTCGAGGGAGCTGTACTTGATATAACAGGCGAATAAAAATGCTGCGACCACCTTGTAAACGTCTGCAAGAATTCTTCCTTCTTAACTGAGGAAGTTAATGATGTCCTAAAGGCGAATTCTGCTGTCCAGACGTACACTTTGCTTTCTTATTTCTGGTTAGACGTTCAAAACGAAATATGTTGACTCAGACTTCTGTTTAACTGAAGACACAAAAATCTTCGTAAGTTTTCACACTTAATATAATGGTTGACTTTCTTTTATACTACTACTCGCTAATGATGAGTTTAATTCTCTAGTAATTATGTATGGCATGAAATGCATGTGACAACTATGTAATGTTGATCTAGCAATTTAGATGGAGGTGAAGTATGAGCTATCAATTACCTCCTATCATCTTAGAGGAAAATCTTTTTATTTAGTTAATCATTTATGAGAAGGGTTAATCAAAAACTGTCTTCCGCCCATTTAGCTGTGAGGCTAAGTGATGAAGTGACCTTAACTAAAGACTAAGAAAATTATTAAAAGTTTTTAAAAGATTCAATAACCTCCTTTTCCCTTTCGCAAATTACTTTAAGAACACTATAAATTCCACATATATGAATTTCAATATCCACACAGGAATGAACACGTTTAATAAGGCTAGCCTTCTGGGAAATGTTCTGCACCACGCGGTACTGAAACTGTACTGATCTCTGATGAACATAACGTTACATTATATCTCTAACCCGTCCCAGGGGGTGTGATGAGTCCGAATCCTATCTCGGCTATCGTTCAAAACATTACACCGTACAGAAATTCTGAGAAGTCAAACAACCAATCAAAACCGCAGCTCGGTACATGCAATGCTAATATTTTGTAAGGCCTTTCTGTAGGAAGACGAGAAAGTGTAGATGTTGACAATTTTTCGAAAGGCAATGTGCAGATATGAAAGGAATATATCAAAGATGAGGAATATTATTCGATAATAGGGATCATTAGCTATTAACAGATATCTATAATTTCACTGGAAGTGGTGTAGAA
This sequence comes from Oreohelix idahoensis, assembly GCA_024509875.1. Taxonomy (NCBI): domain Eukaryota; kingdom Metazoa; phylum Mollusca; class Gastropoda; order Stylommatophora; family Oreohelicidae; genus Oreohelix; species Oreohelix idahoensis. The sequence goes on from JAMPIV010018954.1 coordinate 80,933, forward strand.
CCGGAGAAAATGTGTATTTAAGGCATCGAAGCATGAACCATGTTTGCTTTGCCATGTTTAGGCTGCTCCAGTGAAAAGTCGGATTAATACTGCAATAGATAGAGCTAAGCCCTAAGAATAATATAATCTTTGTGTGACAGGGTGGGCGAGATGATGATGCTGCTATTGTGATATGTGATCACTCTCTTGCACATTCGCAACCGACCCGATCAACAATAAAACTCTGATTCTTAAGGCAGGGGCTGTAATTATTCATACAACCCAATCAGTGACCAAGCGGATGAAGCAAACATTAAACAAATAAAACAAAGCAAACAAAACAAAACACCAAGCCAGTGCTCGATTGCTAATCTGAAGACGCAAACAAAGCAACGACTAGTTAAAATCATACTAGTTAAATAATGAGAAACGATACTCTCACCTGCCAAACAAGCCTTCCACGCCACCTGACACACTCAACTTTCACACTCACTCATGCATGTCGTCTAATGAGACTAGTATGGTGTTGTGCATGAGGCTGGCAATCTCACCATGTAACACAGATTGCTACCGAAACCACTACTGCAGGAGCATCTGAATGCTTTTGAGGGCTTTATGTGGATGCCAGTCACATTGGTGGCCCCATGCTCCATAAGGAGCGAGAAGAGAAATATATATATATATATATATATATATATATATATATATATATGTAAATATATATATATATATATATATATCCAAGTGAGCCCACGTGCTCTCACAAACCATTCTACACATAACCATAATTAAATAATAATAAAATGAACATAAAATAATATTCAACTATATGTACAACGAATACTCTCAATAATAAGCATAAACCACCACCTCGCAACTGATCCATCTCAATATTCATCCCTGCACTCTGAAGCATGTCGTATATGCCGACTGATGAGAGTGGGAACTCATCATATAAAACACATTGTTACAGAAACAAACCACTGCCATAGCATATAAATGCTTCGTGCAGGCTTCTGTTGGATTCAGCCGCACTGGTGTCGCCCTGCCCCGCAAGGAGCAAACAGAAATGTTTATGTCTCAAATGTGCTCCGCGTACCACAAATCTAAAAAACTATTCTCACCTCACTCAAAGTAACACACTAAAGATATACAGTAGAATAATCAATTATCGTGAAATACAATAAATCACGCTTACATCAAAGAATGAAAAAAAATTACTCTTGACTTAACAACTAGAACTAAATTCATCACTAAAGGAGATATAACACGAAAACTATCTCTTCCATTATTACATCTGCCTTAAAATTCACACAGTAACCCAGATAACATCTCTGTCCAGTTCCATGTATGAAATACTCTCCTACTAAATTTGCCCGGTCTGATGAATGAAATAATTGCTACTAAACTCTTACAGCCGCAATCTGGACTTAAACCAGTAAAATCTATCCACACATATTTTCACTCATCTATCATTTCGGAACTAAATATAATGTCCTAAAAAGAAATCTCCTAATGAAACACATCTATTTATCTATTTCATTAAACATGATACCAAATATGTAGCAGACCTACATCCCTACATCTTTCTAACACTATCACCTTCTACCTAAATTAACTCACATGTCATGTCTTTGTTCTTCTTCTAACCACACAGGGCGTGCCTAACTTCGTTTGTTCTCTCTTGGCAGCTCTTGCAAAATAGGGTCTTTCGCACGCGTTGGCACTTTTTTATATAAGCCGCTAAGCCTAATCACTCAAATTAGTCCGCACGCGCAGTAATTTGGCCACTTAAACAACACTCGCCTTAGGTGCTCTAGAAGGAGCGAAAACACAAATATAACACACAACTATTTCTAGGCTTTATTGTGGCCTAGTAATAAATCTTCTTCTTGAAGATAATGTGGTAAAAAGGCAGCGAACCACTGAGACAATGATGATGACAAGATGGCGCGGTTACATTTGGATGCATGAAATCCGTTCAGAGATAAAGAAACTAGAACGATTTCAGGTTTTTCATACTAGCACAGAACGCCTAAGATTTTCACTTTTTTAAGTCTGCACAATACTTTGGCCTTGATGCTTTCTCGTACGGGAAACCTTGGCCTATAAAAGGCGGAAGGTACCGATAGTAAAACACTTGCCACACAATTCAAACTTCAGACTCCATTGCCATCTGCAGGGTAACACAGTCTGTAGAGCCATTAAAAGCCAGTCTGCATGTATTTGAGGGTAAGAAAGAATGTAATTACATATGTATATATAATTATATTATTAATATGTGCCTTATAGAAGTGGATAAGTGTGTGTGAAATCACTGTGTAATTCTTGGAGGAAATTCAAACTTGTGTTAGCTCAATTTAATTGTAAAATGAAAGCAGATGGACGTGTAGAGATGTTAGTTTTAGGAAACTATTTTGAAGATGTTAAGCTTGCTGGAATGGACCACCTTACTGGAAAGATGGAAAGAATGAAAGAAATTATTTTACTGTACAAATTGAGTTATAACTTAACTCGTTCCACAAGGCCATCTGATTGTAAGGAAGCAAATCATGGACAAACTGTAACCAGAGAGATATTGGAATAGTATGCTATTAATTAAATGAATTGTTATTTTCGACTTGCTATGATTCTTATGAGTAACACATTTTGTCTGATCTGTCTCATCTTACCTCCTGACTGGTTAGGGAGTCAGTGAGAGATATTACGTGGGTTATATATATATATTATATTTCAGGTTATATCCTGCCTTGAAGAGTTTACTCAATTCTACGTGCCTAAGTCAGCTGGAGGAAGCTCTTGTTATTCTGAGCCCTTGTGAAATGTCAGAGGGTCTTCAACAGTGCCACCTTTAAGATTGGAAGAACCGCAGTTATGGGATTCTTTCCAGTTCCATTGCTGGGCCAGGCCTAGAAGAACTTTTCGAAGATAAGTAGCCTTGTTTGGGGCTACTTGACTTTACAAAAAACCATACCACACCAAGGAAATCAAAAACTTAAGATTATAAGAATCTAAAGATTATGGAACATATAACCTACGAGTTTATTCTCAGGAGCCGCGGTAGCATAGTGGTTGGTGCACTGGCTTCCTAGCTCATTGGTCTATGGTTCGATCCCCAGATGAGGTGGGATATTTTTAGGCCGCAAACGGCTCCTGGGTCGACCCAGCCCCAACTGGGTACCAGACTTGTTGGTTAGTTATTTATCCCTAGCAGAGTAAGTCTAAGGTTAGTCTGGAAAGGGGCATCATAGGAACCTAAGATAGTACATTACCATCTCATCTAGGAACCTATACAGCTTGACTATACCTTTGATCTTTTCAGAGAATGGGGTATTTCTTGTAAGACGAGTCTCTTATCTTGCACTATCCTGGTATCATCAGATACATCTATTTGTCCAGGATATTATCATCATCATCATATCTTTCCCTCTCGCTGCAGGTGGATCCAGTTGACCTGTGACGTATAACTCCGCCCATATAACCAACAGCTAGGCCTCCATCTTGTGGCTCAGACCTTGGATCTCTCTTGTCCTCTGTCAGTCTAAAAGTGCGTGGGCTTTAAATGCTGTGCGGTATGGCAAACCGGAGTGTGACAATTGGCTGGCCAATGCAAAAGAATCCCCTGCCCTCCAACTGTCACAAAGCCCTCCATGTCAACTTTGTTTTCCCATGCATGCGGCGGCCCTTTAATCTCCCTATTTCATCTCTAAGATTTCTATCTTCTACCGTCAGCTACCACCTGGAAACAAAGGTTGTACTCCGTGTCACGGGGCCTTTGATGTCCTAAGCCCGGAGTCTATTCTTTGTGTGCGTCCATTGTATTGTGTGCGATGACCTCCTTTTGTTTAAACAGCGTCTTAGCTGTGGTAAAGTGGGATGTTATAAATATTTATAGGGGACTTAGTGTACTGACTGAGATCAGCTGTGAAGGTATCTATATCTAATAAGAGTAGTGTATTATAGATAACCTTACTTGCTACCACATATTTTTACATCAGTCAGAATTATTCTGGAATATAGTGATGACTACGTTGAATGTCTAGGGTATGTATATGATGAAGTGTAAGTCACAACAACAACAGACAGATAAACAATTTAATTTATTCCACCACACTTGACAACACTGTGACACTCACATACATATAACACTCTATAAGAATATCTTAAATGAGTCACTGATAACTTTTCAAATATCAATATGTATTCAGTGCTGTCATTAATGTATATGTGTCCTGATTCAAATACAAAGTGAACCAGGAATCACAATCAATTTTAATTACAAGTTATATGTACAGAATTTATCAATATGAATCTTGTAGTGACATATTTTATTAATAGTATCCTATGTGTGTCAGTTGTGTAGTGGTAATATGAGGAATACTGGTTTAGTTTTGTTTTTTCAGGCTCTGTTGGTATTTGTCATCATGACTTCAATAAGTTTGTTTCTGTTGGAACTAGTATTGGAGATGTTCTCAGTTCCTGGCATTAAAACAATTAATTTCCCCTCTTAATTTTATTTTACAATGTCAGTTTAAGCTGGGGTACATAATGTTGAGCTCAGCTGGCCACATCAGCTTATCTTTCGTGATGGCGGCAGGAAAAGACTCCTCTGCTCGATTACTTTAATGAGTTCTGGAGCCACCTCACTGGTTGCTATATGGACCAAGGAGTATGCTGTCCGCCTCTGGATTCAGCAAAGCTCTGACCAGGTGCTGCTCAATAACTTTAAGACCACGGTCCCTGAAACAAGAAGGTTGTACCTCCTACTTCAGAACCAATTTATACTCTATTTCTACACTGAGCACAATACAAAACAAACACTGAGTTCAGAGCGTTAGGCCAACTGTCAGCTTCATCTGAATTACTTTACACCAGGATATTCCTCCTTAATTGTCACTACGCCTCTGCAATTCCAGCATGATTTCTTTCTAGTTAATAAGTTAGGTGTCAGTGTACTGTTTGGCAATTCCATGTAGTTTCACTTTCCTCCGACACCTTCTGTTCAGGCTGGAGCACTATAGGCTTTACTTCATGTTCGCTACTGAACCACACATATATACAGACATAATTATCAATTTACATTCAATTTTCATTTAAAAAGATGTCAAATATTTCAAACCTACCACAATTCATGGAAATAATACACAGTGACGTTGAATGGCAATGAATATAGCACAACTTCGATCTGCCGATGTCCCAGGCTTTATTTTAGAAAAAATATACACTGGTGCTCAACGCACTGTTTCTTAGTAGGTTTATTACAAGATGTGGCATGGAACAGACGCTCTGAATTGAGTATATTCGCAGCTCTAACCAATCATGCCAGGTTTACCCAATCGTTTGAAAAAAAGTACTTCTACTCCCGTTTCCCCTGACAACGAAAGATAGTATTTATAGTCCGACTAATCGTGTTTAGCCTTACATTTGCTGCGCTCCAATCAAATAGGAGTTAACATGGAGACTCATTTCCCGTACAATGGTGGGGTGAAATTCTGCCACTGAGCGATTCTGATTCTAGTGTTGTCTGACACCCTCACGATTTTATTTTGGCTATAATTTGGTAAGGCCTAGACTATTTGCGTAACGTTTTACATATTCTTTGTCAGCAAGACCTAAGGAACCCAAATATACAAATTTAAAAGAGCTAAGTGGCTGCGTTCAAAATATGCAATTTCTTCTACCTCCTGTTTACTTCGAAGATGTGCTGTCTGGGTACTGTAATGTTTTCAAACGTAAACCAGTATAATGTCATATTTCCCAATAAGCGTTTTTCAGGATTTTAAAACCTAACTCTGGTATGGGTAGTGTTTTTATCACTGTCGATTTGAAAAAAAGCTAGTGCTTGTGGCCTTACACGCGTGATGGTAGTAATTGTGTATCGCGCGACTGTGGTAGTATTGCCTGTGCCTGCTTTCTGCCTCTCCCTTCTTTCTATCTTTAGTCCATCTGTCTTTTGTTTTTGGTAACATAGTGTAGAAAAAGACATGAATGGAATTTTAATTCTAGGTCAACTTGCGTATTTCAAGGTTTTTCTTAGAAATGGAGTACACTTTTTAGTGTGTTTGGGAAACGCGTGTATACTGCAGAAGGCTTTTACTATCAACGTGAAACGTTACAATTTGCAGACGCAGGAGAACACAAGGGGGATTTCGCGTACAGTCCTTGTGACAGCACTGTTCTTTACCATTCTTCCTTCCTTTTATTAAATTTATTTGTTAGGCCTTATATTTTCCTTTTAATTTATATATGTGGATGTAGAATTTCACGACATTAGCCATGAATAGACTACCATGTGGTGTCAGTGGTCTGTTTTCCAAAATATTCAACAGTCTGACAATATCTGCACAGGGACCTAAGTATCAAAAGAAATCGTTCTTTAGCCAGGTGTGTTTCCCAAGATTTTGGGAAACCAGATGTGTTTAACAAGGTGAGAAACTGAATCAAGGGAGCTTTAAGTTACACTTTAGATACAAGTCGCGAGTAATGAAGATTACCTTAACACCGATGACAGAGCACAAGGTGGGACTTTAGCACCGATGAAAGAGCACATTGTGGGAGACAATAAAATATGAAAGATGTTGGAAAAGGCAGAGCGACAAGGATTGACCTACTATACGACAACCACAAGCAACAGAAGAAAATATACATGCGCAGACGTTCTAGGAAAACGAGAAGGCCGACACAAAACATAGGCAACAACAGAAACCACAAGTGCGATAAAGAAAAACTGATCCAGAACCATAGCTCATATCAGATGGAACACCAGAAAAGACTACATAAAATATAATGAAGAGTTGGCAAAAGAGGCAGTGAAAATTACAGAAAAAGAAAACAAGAAAGACCTTCACAACAGTATTACAAAGTTAATAGGGCAATCACGTGGCTTTATTAACAAGACTGCACATTTACTTAAAAGGTAAAGGCAGTCCCATAGCATAAACTACCGTGGAGGAGTGAAGTGTTAGAGACTTCACCATATAAATTCCAGCTTTATTTAATGACGTAGGATAACCAGATCCATTCCTCGCTACCTATGTTTTCAAGAATAAAGTCAGGAATTTTACTCATATATATATATATATATATATATATATATATATATATATATATATATATATATATATATATATATATATATATATATATATATATATATATATATATATAAAACCCAAACAGTCTGGGCTAACAATAGGAATTCTAACAGAATGAGGCGGCCCCTCTCGATGTTTGTTTCACTCCGGCATTATCGGTACTTTTGTGGTACTGATTTTATTGTGAGCTTTCATTTGTCGCACTTTATTTCTGCCTTTTTCTGCTATGTGTAGCAGATATTATGTATTTTCCTTCTTACATCCATCTCAGGGATAAGTAGACATGTCTTACTTACTTAGTCGTTCCCCTTCTACCGTGAGGTGTAGAGATAAGTAGACATGTCTGGTTGTTATCCATTTCTCTCTGCGTTGCAAGGAGTGGCAGCGACCTAACCATGTTGGCTATCGTGAGCGCAGCGATATCAGTATACAGATAAACACGTAAATCGCCTCAGTGCAGTGCTTGGAATAAGGGGAGACAACTGATGGACAGAAACAAATAATAGATTACTTTCTGATAAAAGTAATGATTGTTACAGTGGGAACACGTTGTTATACGAGTTACCGACAGGTTCGTAAGTTTGTACCCAATAGCAAGCTGATGTGTACAACCCATTTTCAGAAAAGTAATGTTTGATATTTTGCATTAGCAGAGTCATGCAATATATTCAAGTCAGAGTGGCTGCTCCTTTGAGGCGCGCATAAAGAACGCATGGGAAGGTAGTGAATATAATATGACCATTTTCTCAAGCTATTTCTCTTGAGAAATCGCTCGCCAAGATGCTAGACTGAAGAATTAGAACTCAGAATTCCTTCTTAAACATACCGAACACCTTTTATTTAAGAATTTTGGACGGACTTTCATAGCCCAGGAAATCTCTTTCATATTAAATAAGGAAACCGGGACTGAGGAAACTGAAGGACCACACACGAAGTCAGAGAGGGAACTTATTAAATTAACGACACCCCAGACGCATGTAAGAGGCCGATTCAAGTCTCTGTTATTCATCTGAGCAAAACGTCTGTGAGACAGGATTGGTGTCAGTTGTGATTTACATTTCATATTTTATTACTAACATGTGAACTAACATACTTATATATATATATATATATATATATATATATATATATATATATATATATATATATATATATATATCTATATATATATATATATATATATATATATATATATATATTACCATGTGAATTTTAATATGTGAAACTCGCTAGTGGATGTCAAAGTCATTTGAGGCTGGCAACCTCAGCGTATAGAATGATGATTCTTGAACCACCACTGCACGGGCTGGTGATTTCTTTATAGCTAGTTTCGTAAAAAGAACTAAAAGCTTAAAGTATTTCCAGGTTCCATATGGAGCAGGGTGGGAACGATGAAAGAAATGATGTACATTCTAAGTATAATACTTACATTTTCAAAGCAGTGTAAATGTCCCTTTAAACATATTCGCGTTAAAATTAATGTAAGTTTTCAAGCTTAAACTAGTGTAAATGTCTATGTGAAAATATTCATTTTAAAGTTAATGGAAGTTTCAAATTTTTCATTCAGTGTAAGCATAAATGAAAACATATTCAATTTATTTTGTGAAAACTTTTCAATCAGTGGAGATGTATATGTAAACAGACTATCTGTATTATTAACCTTTTCATCTCAATATAAATTAACTATGAAAGCTATTCTATTTAAATGTAAAGAAAGTTTTATTCTGAGGGATTAAATTTAATTCTCATCGAGGGTAAATTCTGAGTTAATGGGATGGTGGTATGGGAAGATAGGAACCCATAACTATGGGGTGGAAAACGCCATACTCAGAAGAGCGTTTCGTTCTATTCTTTTACCATAGTTATTGGTGGTACCAGCAGAAAGTACTATCTCTGAAACAAGAAGGGAACAGTGGCCTAAGCTTTAAGACAAAGGACCCACGTGGTAGACTCTCCTTGACATTTCTGGGAAACGAGCTACACCCGACAACCTTGATCAGGCACGAGCGTGAGCAGTGTGAAAAGAACCAATTCATAAGAAGGAGCATAACCGTCATTGTCAGCTAAGTTCAAATCATGTGACCTGTTTGCCGATGACTGTACTGTCTATACAAGTGATAAAAGTTGCACCACACTATAACAATCTTTACAAAACGATACACATAATCCTATTAAGTGGAGCAACGAGAATCGCATGCAAATAAATTTTAGTAAAACAAAATGTATGTTAATATCAACCAGACAAAAACTACAACACTTGCAGAAAACAACACTTCAGCTCTACATTGGAACATCACGAATTGAAAACGTAAATGAAAACAGAACTCTAGGTCTCACTGTTGACCAACACCTAAGTTGGAACTCACATGTACATGCACTCACAAAGCAAACAGCACAACAAGTTTACCAATTAGCCACAATTAAACATTTCCTGGATGAGGAAGCAAGGAAAATGTTCTACATATCTCTGTATATGAGAACGCATCTAGACTATTGTTCCACAATCTGGGATGGTTGTTTTGTCTCCAACACAAAAAGGCTCTACTCGCTTCAAAAACGCGCAATGCGCCTTGTTGCTGATAAACACCAATCACATTGTACATTTTTATATAATTATCTTCATATATTACCTCTCAGGAAGCGCTTCCTCTTTAACATCGCTTAAACAAAAATGCCACCCTAACTGATTGTGTCGTACTTTTATCTAATATACTGTATGCAGGCTCTGATGATCTAGTTTTTCATTACAATATACTTATTCTTAATTTTGTGATCAGGTACTGTTAATGTATACTGTTATACTACCTTGTAATGTTGTATTGCCCTTAAATTAACACTTTAAGTACGCTGGAGAATGTTTGAGCAACAGTAACAAAAGATAAGCAAGCGGAAGGAAGAATGCAAGAGGGAACTGTGTGCCCGATTTTCAACCCTTGGCTAATTAATTGCTTTCGTATTTGTCTATCTAACTATCTACCTAGTCTGATTCTGGTCTTGAGTTTGGGACGGCAAAGACAGCGAGGAAAATAACTTCTCTAAGTATAAATATTTCCAGAGAGGTGTCACCAACGCATACTACAATATTAGCAATGACACAATTTGTACTTTAGTTTATACATAAATTTCATCTAAGATATCTTAACATCATGATCATCAAAGACGAAAAAAAACATTGAAAGATCAGCGGTGAATAAATATCAATGAACCGCTAAGTAGTGTTACAATCAATATATGATATTACCTATGTGTACACATTTCAACATAGGAACAACTGTATCCAAGTTAGGTATATAATTTAACAGTTATGAATCATGTGGGCATCTAAACAAAATATCTGCCATCACATTTTCTGACCCACGGATAGCTCGCACCGAAAAATGAAATGGCTGCAGAGCAATTGCGTAACGCGTTGATCTCGCGCTCTTCAGATTTTTACTCTGAATAGCCGTAAGAGCTTTCTGGTCAGTTTCCACGATGAAATGCGCGCCAAGAAGAAATCTTTGCAGTTTAAGGATTGACCAAACCATAGCCAATAATTCACGGTCTAGGACCGAGTAGTTCTTCTCTGCGGCATTTAATTTACGAGAAATATACATCACAGGATGCAGAGTTCCAGAGTACTCTTGCATTAGTGCTGCTCCAATCCCGGTGGATGAAGCGTCACTACGAAGAATAAATGTCTTATCCTTAGAAGGCAATACTAGGATAGGTGAAGTAGAAAACATAGTTTTAACCTTATCCAAAGAGGATTGACATTCTTGAGTCCAATGGACTACATTAGGAGACCCTTTCTTTAGCAAGGAAGAAAGAGGTGACATAATGGAGGACAGATTCGGAATGAATCGTCCATAAAATTGTATTAGACCTAAGAGACTTCGCACTTGCTTTTTAGTCTTAGGAATAGAAATGTTAAGTATCTTACTTGTATTATGGTCTTCTGTTTTTAGAAACCCATGACCAACACGGTGTCCTAAGAAAGATATTTCGCTAAAACCAATACATGCTTTCGATGGTTTCGCTGTCAGGTTATGCTCGCGTAAGATAGACAATAGTTCATTTATCCCATTATAGTGATCGTTCCAAGTATCACTGAAAAGACAGATGTCATCAAGATACGCAATGACATCTGAGCGATGAGATAGGATTCGACACATCATGCGTACGAATGTTGCAGGGGCGTTCATAAGACCGAAAGGCATGAAATTCCATTGGAATAGACCCCTAGGCGTCGAAAAAGCAGTAAACGGTTTGGCGTGTTCGGATAATGGAACTTGCCAATATCCCTTAGACAAATCGAGTTTAGTAAAGAAATGAGAATTCGATAGTCTCGTAAGTAGCTCTTCTAGTAAAGGCATAGGTTCAGCATCAAATTTCGTCACTTGGTTCAATTTGCGATAATCCACGCAAAGACGTATGTTATTGTCTTTTTTTCCGTACAATAACCATCGGCGAAGAATATGCTGATGTGGATGGTTCGATAATTTTTAACTCTATCATCTCATCCAACTCTTTCTCTACCTGTGCTTGAAAATGTATCGGGATAGGATACGGTCTGACTCTTATAGGACTATGGTCAGTAAGAATAATGTCATGTTGAATGACATCAGTTTGACCAGGAATGTCAGTAAGGACATCCTGAAATTGTTCTAACATAGTAGAAACTTGTTTCTGCTCTCCTGGAGATAATTCGGGAGAAATTGCAACATCTTTCCATGATTCATTAGAGTGAAGAGGAATCATTGGAAAAGGTAGATTTACATCCGAGAAACTCGTTTCCTCATCCTGTATTACTGACAGAGATGAGTACTGTCCATGTTGGACTGGAAAATCGTCCGTTGCCTGGAAAACAGGTTGTAAATAATTCGGACGTTCATGGAATTCCGTGAGCATGTTGATGTGGAAGGTTTTACGCTTCCCGTCAATATCGACGATATAGTCAACATCGGAAACTTTTGATATTATATCGTACGGACCTTTCCAAGAAATAAGAAGTCTATTTTCCCTACAAGGTAGCAAGACAAGAAAATGCTTTGTCACATGGACAAAGTTGTCGCAAGCATCTCTTTTTATTGGCAAATTTCTTGCCTTCTGTTTCGCAAATTCAGAAGAAGCAGTTGCCAATTTGCATGCTTCAATAATCTTGTGTCTAAGTGCGATGACATATTCATAAGAGGATTTTGTGTCATCGACAATATTATCAGCAGTTTATAAGATCATGAAGTAAAGGACATAGGACCTCGCGGTTTCGCGCCAAAGTTCAAGTTCAAAGGAAAGAAAATCCTGTATGTTCGTTGGCGACCTCTTAATCGTTCGGGTAAACCCTATCCCTCTTCCTAGGTGGATGATCTTGCAAAGTTATCTTTTAGTCGGTTTTAAAAATTCTGTATCCCCCATGGACAAGTGATAAATACTTATCAGCGATGAATCGGATCCTTCATGGTTCCCATGAATGATTTACCATGGTCTGATAATTTTGGAGATGGATTCCAGACAAAATCAGAATTAACCCGTTGCAAAAGTTGCGAACAATTCACATGCAAAAGTTATGCTTTAAGGATGAGGAACAGTTCCATGACAACTTGTCGACATTACATTAAAAAAGGAAACATGTCATTTTAAGTTATCATGATAATCTCTAGCAACACATCAAAAATGGACAATAATATCGATCCAATTCTTTTGAAAATCATTGGAAACGGGGGGAAAAAAAGACACAAAACCAAGCCTAAGTAAGGCATCTGGCGTGACCAAAAGCTTCTGTTTTAATCGCGGTTTCGCGCCAATAGACGTATGTTAGTTTAATCAACGCAGGGTCGAAATTTCAAAATCAGCATCTATGATAATCCCAATCAAACAGATAATTTAAAGAGATACGTGCCGTTAAAGCAAGAAAAAAAATATTCAAAGCGAAATTAATCAAGAAAAACCAGGTGTACCCCATGATGGGATTCTTCCATACTTAGACCTTTACAAAATGCTTAGTCACAAGGAATTTCTTACTGTTCGTAGACCGGCCTTCAGTGTATGCTTTTCATGCACAAACTCTTGATTCAAAACATTATCCCCTTGCCAGAGTAAAAAAAGGGAAAAAAAAAAAAAAAATTCAAAGAAGCAAGTTCTAGCCAATTTGGCATGCTACCCACAAATTAAAAAAAACAGACCATCCGCAAATCCGGAAGTTAGTCCCAAAAATCCATGGATCAAATAAGGACAAAAAAAAAAGGGACCCCTCGCGGTTTCGCGCCAAAGACAAGTTCAAAGGGAGAAAATCCTGTATGTTCGTTGGCGACCTCTCTATATGCAAAGAGAGCCGCGGGTAAAACCCGATCCCAATCCTGAGGATGATCTTCTGTTATCTTACCTAGTAGGGTTTTCAGAGTTCTATTCAGACGTTCCACCACCATCCCATTGGACGTTGGATGATAAATACTACTCAGCGATCTCTCTATCTTAATAGCTGACATTACTTGAGACATGGTATCCATGAGTTGGGTACCATGGTCGGATAATATTTCTGCTGGAAATCCCAGACGAGAAAAATATTTAACCAAAGAGCATCTGCGACATCAGCAGTAGTTATGCTCTTTAGAGGAACAGCCTCCGGCCAACGTGTGCACATATCAACACACGTCAAAATAAATTGGTGTCCTCTAGCAGACTTTATCTTAAATGGACCAATGATGTCTATCGCCATTTTTTGAAATGGTCGAATGGGAATGTCTGCAGCCTGAATAGGTGCATCATGGCGTGGACCTCTGGATTTAATCTCTTGACATACTTTACAAGATCGACAATAGATTCGTATGTCCTTATTCACAGCAGGCCAAAAGAAAGATTCAAGAACTCTTACTTTAGTACGGGAAAAACCCATATGTCCAGCACACTGCGAATCATGAGCGTGCTGTAAGATTTTAACTCTCATATTTTTAGGCACAAGGATTTGAGAATGAATGGACTTAGCGGAGTCTTGGACCATACGTACAAGTACGCCATTCTTCATCGTAATCCAAGATTTACGATTTGTATCCTTATTCGGATCACCTTTTGTTGCCAGAGTAAAGAATTTGTTAAGAGTAGGATCATCTTCCTGCTGTTTTATAAAGGAATCATGGGAAATCTCCAAGGGATCATCTTGGATCTGCGCATCATTATCTTCAGAATGTGAAGATTGCGGCATATTGAGAGCTTGAGCCCTAGTGATTACTGCCTTAGCAGATTGCATATTAACATTTTCCCAATTAGAAATTTGCTGTGGAGTGCATTCTTTCACTCCATGAATGCGACCGATGATAAGATCAGCGATCGGATTCGGCAAGAGACATGCTTGCACCTCTCCTGTAAAGAAAGGCGTAGCAATATTGATAATGGCAGTGGAGTACTTCTCCAATGTGCCACCAAATGTTACACATTTGACTACATCGTCTGTAGCTCGAGAAGGATTTACGAGTGATTGTCTCACTCCGATGGTAGTGCACCCCGAATCGAAAAGAATTGATACCGGAGTACCATCTATTAAGCCTCTATTGAAAACAAGAGCACCCCTTCCATTATGCGCGATTGACGCAGGGAGAGCGGGAAGCGGGTGACCGCAGCTTAAAGTAGAAACTGTGGTTGGATCGAATAATGTTTTGCATTGCGAACACTGAGATGCTCTAGCAAAATCGAAAGCGGAATTTTCTACACTATTGGAGTCTTTTTTATCATTATTCTGATTACCGGCGTCGTGGAACTCCTGTTGTGCAGAGTTAGCCTGGTAATAAGATTTACCATGTCTTTTGTGTTGTGATCTACCTCGGTTATAATTGTCTCTATAATTATTATTTCCTCTTTTATAACCCCTATTTGGGTTTGAATCATAATATTCATGATCATAATCATCACGCTCATTATACTGAGTATCCCTGTAATATTGGTTCTTTTCTCTCCATGAAGCACTTGGGTAGTTCCTATAGCTACTCCCTTTTCGAGAATTTCTAAAATTATGGGTACCCCTCGCGTGTCGAGGACTATCAGCCCGATTCCAGTTCTTCGAAGAAGAACCCTGATTTGAGTGGTTATCTTGGTTTTGATACTTATTCCAATTAACCTTTTTATCAAATTTATTTTTAGCTCCTTGGAATTTGTGTGAGTAATTCTGATTATATTCTGTTGCCGAAGCAACTGGCATACTCTCTTTAATGTTAGAGTTACTAAGAATCATGTCAGGGTGTGCCGTGGCATACTGGTCACAATATTCTTCCATTTGCTTTGATGTACTAGGTTTACGCTCATGTAAGAACTCTAGGAATGGTTTATTTACCGAAGACATGACCTTGTCTCTTAGCAATAAATCCGTAAGACCATCAAATGTTTTCTCTATTTTGGATAATTCAATCCATCGTGAGAGTGTAAGTCGTGCTTTTGAAATGAAATCTGAGAATTCTACACCTACCTCAGGTCTCATTGTTTTAAACAAAAGACGATAACCTTCTTCTGACAGCTGATATCTCTTTATCAAAGCTGCCCTAATAGCATCATAATTATCCTTGTCGGCCTCTTCAACCAAAGATAACTTAGTCAGAGACTCCCCTTTTAAATTTTCAGACAACTGATGCACATACTGTGATTTGTCAACATTATGAGCTCGACAGGAACGTTCAAATCTATCAAGCCAGAATGTTATATCATCACTGGCAGAGTTGAACGCTGGCACCTTGACCTTATAATTAAAAGGTTTACCATTACCACCAGATGCATGATTAACATTACTCATACATGTCAATTTTAATTTCTCTAATTCAAACTCATGTTCTCTTATTGCTTTTCTCTCTTCAGCCTCTCTATCTAATCTTTTCTGTTCTGCAGCAGCAGCAGCTTCTAATTTTTTCTGTTCTGCAGCAGCAGCAGCTTCTAATTTTTTCTGTTCTGCAGCAGCTTCCAATTTCTTCTGTTCTGCATCAAATCTCCTTTCCTCCACTTGCATCTGCAATTTCTTTAGTTCAGCAGCAGTATCAGCTTCTTTTTCTAATCTTTTTTCTTTAGCCAGAGCTTTTCTCTCTTCAGCAGCAGCTTCTCTTTCTAATCTTTTCTCTTCAGCCAGAGTTTTTCTCTCTTCTGCAGCAGCTTTTTTCTCTTCAGCAGCAGCTTTTCTCTCCTCTGCAGCTAATGCTTTGTCATATTGAGCAACAGCCCATTGTTCTAAGTCTTTCCCAGTCTTATCAAGGGATTTTCCTTGTGCAATAAAGTAATCTAATGTAGACATCCTGTCTTCTTAAATCAGAAACCTGAAAAAGTAAATAAATTACCTTATTTCACCTTAATGGGAGACAAGTCTATACCATAGACTTAGTCTTAGTGAAAAACTTGTATGGTTATTGTGTATATAATATAACCAATGATAACTTGAGTACCTGTGGAAAACAATAACTGTATGTCTCAAATACTGTGGGAGACAAGCCTTACAAAGGTCTTGTATACCTTAATGTAATCAATGATCACTTGAGTACCTGTGGAAAATAATATTCCCTATACCAATCACTTTGGGAGACAAGCCTTACAAAGGTCTTGTACACTTTGTTTTATAACAATAATAATCATGAAGTACTGATCTGTACTATAATATAAGTGTATTCAACTATACCTCCTATGTCATATGTCAACTAAAGACATTACAAAGGACAAACAAGAAAAGACAATCTGAAAACATTTGCAGAGATCAAATTAAATTAAATAGGAGAAATGAAAAAAAAAAATGATCACAGAAACCGTGATGATAACTGCAATAAGATAACAAGACAAATAACGCCACAGTGTATAAACATAAGGGTGTAAAGAACTAAAATGAAAGGAAAGATGAGACCTACAATTATACAAACAAATCAAACAAAAATAAAGAACAGAAAAATGTTACAAATACAAATATGAAACAGTCGTCACAGCTAACCAAATATTTGCAAACTATGTTGCATGCAAGTTTCAATTAAGAAATTGCTCCCTAAAGAACGCCAGAACAAGACCAATATCACTTGGTATTTCCTGTTCTAGTCACCTCCCATCCAGGCCCGCAAACACATAACAATCACACATATAAACAAATAATATATAAACATAAATATATATAAATCATCAATGTGTGTATCATATCATGCAATGTGTTACAGTTGTAATGTATTGTACTGTATGCTCAGTTTTAACAAATTAGACTACCACTTTATTGAGTAATAGATTTGCTTTCTAATTGTTACACTGTTCAATTTTTTTGAGCACATAAGAAGATCCAACGATGAAATTTGCACTTTAAGTTCAACATTGCTCTTCTATTTCAGCAGGATAAACAATCACTAGTTTAGAATCCTGACTGTACTGTGCCAAATGTCAACAAGTGCTGACCCAGATATTGCTACACTTGTCAGAACAGGTCAAGCTGACATTGATTGTATAGCTGTCCTACTGGTGTTGATGTGGTCAAACAAATGTTCTTGCAACTGTAAAATGTGATTCTCAACACAACAAAACTGCGTAGGCTGGACCCAGGAATCTGGCTCACCACTGTAAAGTTCTCTCACACAGTAAAATCCCAATCTCAATCACTGTAACATGTTGTTTGTGGTGTCACTACTGTATGTGTCCATTGTGGTGTACAAAGTTGTTGAGATCAGGCATGCTCCAGTCTACCCAGCTGTAAATGGGTAACTCACCCTAGTCCTGAGTTAGGGAAGGCAAAGGCAGCTGTAAGCAGTAGTTTCCCTCTAAGGCTCCAGGGGAAGCAGGCCCCTAAACTTGGTCAATTCAACCGACGCAGGATGGTGTATATATGGAGTAGAAGTGTAGAGTGTGATTAACGCGAATGGTGTACTGTTCGTGTTCTGACCAATCTAATCACTCATACACTTGTGTCTACAAGGCACCAATGCAGACTGCTGGAATCTTTGTTTACACAGTTTATTTAGACGCACACACTGGGACATAACGAGTAAATCATGGGTACAGGTTGACACATCAATTTGCAGGCATACATAGTAGATCCCAAGTCATGACACATTCATAAATAATGGGTAGTACATCAATAGCTTCCAATGTCATGATACATAATGGCCGCATCCCCTATCTGACTAAGCGCGTCAGTGAAGGCGGATCGGTAAGTAACTAAAGTTGCTTTATGTTCACAGTTTATATCATATTATGAAACCATGGAAGGGGTTTCTATCAAAATTGAGATCTCCTTGCCACTGTCCGAATAGTAAGATACATGCCCGTTCTTTGGACAGTGATTCAAAAATATGATGACAGGAATGTAACATGGCCGCCTCCCTGAGTTGTCGCTCACTCACTCACAGGAGGGTATATCTAAGCCAAAGTTAATTTGAAATGTATAAGAATAATTTCTTAAAGTTCCTCCAAACAGTTCTACAGTAATCCAGTTACTTCACGTAGACATAACTGCTATATGGAAGCCCGTCATCTTCGTCGATACAAACGTGACCCTAGCGTTGCGAAGCACAAAATTCCAGCTAGGTCTAACCGACATGAGATCATCAAAAAATAGGGTCTGGAATTACCTGGAGTCCGAATCATACATGGTACCGTACATTAGGAGAGTCTCTAACACAAGCTCTAGTAGAGACACAATCTCCTACAGAAGAAAAACCACTTCGTAAATCATTTTTACTGAAGAATCTACCAGCCCTGGAAAATGCGTAACCGCCATTGTAAACGGTACCTCGGAACTCATCACGACTTGTCAAGACAACTCATACTTCCGCTAGAGCGGCATAACAAGAATATAGTCCTGCCTACCCATCAAAAATATACAATATAGGACTGATTTTACTTGTACTAATAATATGTAATACATATGAATTCAGGCCATAAACATAATAAGCAAATTAATATATTTTCTGGCCCTAACAAATAAGTACGGACATGGGTGTCATATCCATGCGCCGAATCAATATCAAGAACGATTACTCCTATGATCAAAAGTGTAAATCAATCATGAGTTATCTAGCTTTACTATAGACAGCATTTTCATACACAAATGAATGAATGTCTATATCTTTTCCATATTAAATAGCCATATCGATTTTTGTAATATGTGCGTCAAAATATGCACAACTCATCTTGATGAACCTATCATTACACTCATAGCAGCAGTATCTGCTATGAGACTCAAAGCTGCTCACTTCTCGTAAAGTTTTTCGCGTGCACTGGAAAAAACACCTAGTCCCTGAATCATTCAGTAGCAGACCGTTTGAATATTTCACGAGTTCTTATAACACACGTCTGAATATGTCTCAGATCACTAATTTACTGTATGAGGAATTCGATGTTTATCAGTCTTGTTGTATGTTTTTTTAAAATTTTATTTATTACTTTTTTTTTTTCATTTTCATTAATTTGTTTAAAATTTTTTTTTATTCTTTATTTTTCATTTATTTTTCTTTAATTTGTTTTTAAAACATACTTTAATTATGATGATTAATGCAAACGTATGATGTTATATTACTTTTATAATGATAAATACCTTAATAATGCTTAAAGTAAATGTGAGGATGAAAGGATATAGTATACATGATGAGAGAGAGAGGAAGGGCAGAATGTCAGACGGGCCTGCGTGCCCAATTCTTAACCCTGTGAAAATAAAGTTCGTTTGTTCGTTCTATGCTGCCACTTGAACTTTTGTAACATTTCACAATCCATAACGACCGTGATGATAACCTTTCTTGATCCATAACTATTCAAATTATTTTTCAACTGTAAAAACTTAAGTGATTATTAAATTTAGTTTTTTTTGTAATTATACAAATTTAACTTCGATTTAATCATCATAAAGTTACTGCATGTTTGTCTCAGTCAACTTACTTCACACACTCAAAACAGAGCTATACTTGTTACGGTATTTTATTGAAGTCGTCTGCTATGGTTGGCAGTGTGCTACTTCTAGGGTCATAGCATTTAATATAATTTGATGTTAAGAATTCACGGATTACTGAACGCTATGTACACGATCGTGTTAGCGTTGATAGGTCACGCACCGTGACTTAGATACGAGACCCTTTTTTACGTTGACCGTCAAGCTGTGAAGACGCGTCCTATATCCGTCCAGTATAGGGCATTGTATTGCCGCATATATGTATATTTACTTCGAAGTAGGGACTCAGGGTCAGTCCAAAGTTATGTGAATCAAATAAGATAATAAGGTTAGTATATAACCGACTTCAAGGAAAGATTATTAACCAGTCCATAATATTATATTCGTCAGACTCATACGCTCACTGTCGGCTGTTGGAATCCCCAACCGCGCGTGCATATAGCTATGCTGTTCTGTCTATACTAATTCATTTACTGGACACGGACTGAGAATATTATATGGATTCAAATGTATTCCATTGCAGATGTATGCTTGTAATGAATAATACTTGTGATGTGTTATCGTCAATAAATGTCGGACTTGTGGACTCGAATACTTGGACTTATCAAGTCAATCTTATTCCACTGTTCACCAGTTCTAACCAGTACCCAGCATTCGCGTAATAGACAATAGAAGCACGATGATTAAAAGAATGAATGAGAATTAAGGAATTAATAGACATGGCCAGACTTTGCAATAGTATTTATTAATTACAAGTTGGGCGTTGACATATAAAGGACAATGATAATGCAACCATTAACAAATGGATCCTGCAACAACATAAAACAACCCCAGCAACAACGGACAAACGCCCCTTAACAACTGGTGCCCACTGTGTTGGGAAACGAAATTTTTTCTTTCAAACAAAAAGTGACCGAAATCTCATTCATACGGACTAGAGCTGTTTACAATTACAAGACGCTCACGTGATTGCAAAAATATGACGCGACACGCATAACTACCAAAGGTCAAATGTACGTCATCATTCTTTGAGTACTTGCTGAAAGTCAAGGCGGCAACCGTTTACACAGCTTCTTCAACAAATGGAATGTATCAAGAAGAAACCCTTTGCCAAGCAATAGAAGAGAAAACTCATGACACTTGTCTATGCCGTTGGCGCATACTAGCATTGCTGGTGGTAAATAATCGAGCACAAAAAGATAAGTTTTATTATAACCTTTGTCGGTTAACCGTGCATCTATGAGTCCATTTCGCCGTGATAGGCATGTCTTGGCAACTCGTTTTAAAATGTTGAATGTTTTATATATATATATATATATATATATATATATATATATATAATGTTGTGTGGTACATATACGTGGGCGGTAGGTGGGGATCAAAACTGATTTTATGTCTTTTCGAATGACCAAATCAGTTTTGATTGTTCTGTAGGGCCGTTAAATAATCGCATTTGGCGAAGAACCCCATTGATGATTATGCCGATGGGTTGTTTGTTCGCATTTGCTAGTATTTGACCTTGCGTGTTAGGTGTCCAGTTCTGTGAATAATTGGTGTATTTTACTGTATTCAGTTTTATTTTATTCAGTTTGGTATTATTGTTAGTAATCTATCTTGTCCTTTCTGACCTATCTTTCATTTAGTTTCATATATGTATTGTAATAACCGTTAGATGAGTCCTGTGACGTCATTAGTTTTTGCATTCGTATTTTTTTTTCTGTCTTTTGACCTAGATTCAGTTCAATCTCGATTTGGTTCAAACATTGACCTTTCAGTACTTCCGATTTCTATGCTTAGTTTTGTAAAATCATTTTTATTTGTGAAAATGTCATTTTTTGTATCGTACTAATGTGTTGTAAAGCTTTGGTTAATCATTCGTATTGTTTTTATTCATCTCATAACCTAATGATATTACTATAAATTGATTTTAATATGTTTAATTAATTTGATTAATTTTATTAAATTAGATGATGACTTCGATGATGTCATCACTTTGCAGTAGTAGTCCAAGACACTATTGAGGCATTTTATATATTATGACTAGGGCATAATAGCATAATATATATTTATTAATAACTATAAAATTTATGGTCTGCCTTGAGTAGGACAGACATATCAGATATTAATTAGTACACTGTCCTAGTACTACAGTGTTTACTTGGCACATATAATTGATTAAATAACATAATTATGGAGGGATTATACCCATAATTATTTGAGGAGAATATTAGATGCATGATATAATTCAGCATCATAAATTTATAAGGGTATAATACATTGGTATAATGTAATGAGTGAACATTATTGATATAAATTATTTTGTTATAAAATATTTGTGGAATTTACAACTAATAATACAATA
This sequence comes from Oreohelix idahoensis, assembly GCA_024509875.1. NCBI lineage: Eukaryota > Metazoa > Mollusca > Gastropoda > Stylommatophora > Oreohelicidae > Oreohelix > Oreohelix idahoensis. Next base: position 103,218 of record JAMPIV010018954.1, read on the forward strand.
ATATTATAGTTGTTGATATTGAGTTTTCATACATTGAGTAAGTACAAATAACTACATAGATTCTATTGGTGATTACTATACATTAGTGATTGAATACTTAAAAATTTAACGTCAAGATGCTTACCTTAGACCATTTTATTAAAAACGGGAAAGATTTTGGGAAAAAAGGAGAAGCTCTCGAAGCATACGCAGTGGCTGAACTTGCAAAATATAAAGAAGAACTTAGACGAGAAGAAGAACGTGAACTTAAATTAGAAAAGCAAAGAGAAATTGCTAGACGAGAAAAAGAAGAACTTAGACGAGAAGAAGAATAACGTGAACTTAAATTAGAAAAGCAAAGAGAAATTGCTAGACGAGAAAAAGAAGAACTTAGACAAGAAGAAGAGAATAAAATGAAACGAGAGGAAATTATAAGGCAACAAGAAATGGAATTGGCACGTCTTAAGTTGAAAACTGCAAGATTACAGGCACAAAGTGCTAATACGAGCCAGAATGATAATTCTCAAAATGGATCTTCATCTAATCAAAACAAACCTTATTATAACTTTAAATTACCACATTTTAAGTTGAACTTCGACGACCTTTCATCATACCTGGCACGTTTTGAACAGGTATGCATAACAAATAACTTACCTAAACACGCATGGGCACTTAAACTAAATGAATTCTTAGATGGTGAACCATTAACTGCAGCTCAGAATGTTGATCCAACAATAGCCGGTGATTATGACGCCATTAAATCATTATTATTACGGCGTTTCCACTTGGACGAAGAGGGTTGCAGATTACGTTTTAAGAGTATTTTACCAGATTCCAATAAAGACTTTACAGGTTTTATTGCGAATATACGCAATACTTTTAACAGATGGGTCGAATTGGCAGGTGTAAACAAATCATATGACAAACTAGTTGATTTGTTACTGAGGGATAAAGTGTTATCCTCTGTCAGCCCACCGTTCTTTGCTTATTTGCAAGAACGAAAACCATCTACGATTGATGATTTGGAAAAAAATGGCAATAAATTATTGTACCGCCCATCCGAATGCAAGCATTTCTAACTCTCTATATAAGAGAACCTCTACCGGTGGCCTCCAGTATGTCATACCATGGTTATGACAAACCAAGAACACGCAGCGTAGATAGAAGTCGTTTCAAAGGAAGTTATAATGTTAATTTTCATAAGGGGCAAAATAATTATAACAAAAATAGCGATTTTAATAGAGGAAGACCACAGAATAGGAATCAGTCACCTCAGTTTAGATACAACAATGGTCAACACAATGCAAATCATAATCGATCATACAACTCTAACACTAGTAATAGTTGGAATAACTATAATCAAGGCTCGAGACACAGAGATAACAGTCGCTACAGGGGACAACGAAATAAGTCCAATGATTATTCTCGTCAGCGATCTCAGTCTCGTAGATCGTCTCATTATGATCAAAATACAGGGGCAGCAGTTACTAATAATACAACCCCAAATGTTCCACAAAACGATAAAGTAATACAGTCTTCTGCTACATGTTATGCTATGAATTATAACGTGGCAAATAGTTGCCCAGAATGTAATCTTGTATTTCAGAAGGCAAAGGAGACTGTATTGAATTGCGGACACATCCTCCCAGAAGTTGGTCTAGCGGCTAATGATGGAACAGGCTCTCTTATATTTAACAGAGGGATAGTAAATGGGTCTATCGTCTCTGTTTTGAGAGATTCCGGATCCACAACTATTGGAGTTCGACAATCATTGATCCATCCAAGTTGTGCAACAGGGGAATATGTCAGGTGCATGACATTTGGTGGAACCGTAGAATGCTACCCCACTGCTATAATACATGTTAACACACCTTTTTTCACAGGTAATGTTGAGGTATGCATGTTGAAAAATCCTATTGCTTGTCTTATGGTTGGTCGCATTCATGGCAGCAGAGATTGCACCCAAGAAGAAATTATTGAATGGGAAAAAAACAATCTATACATTGGGAATGCAGTGACAACTAGAGCTCAGACGAAACTAGTAGAGATGATCGACACTGATAAGGTGGAACCAGACGAACAGAAAGATAGTGATGTTCATTCTCTTATTGACAGAGCTTCTTTTGCAAGCAAACAGAAGGAAGACAAATCTTAAAAAAAATTTTTTTGCTCTGGTCAACAATTTTGATAATCTTACCTCAAACAATAAGAACAAACATTGGTTTACGATAAAAAATGATATATTGATCAGGTGTTTTATGGATAAGTCTCAAGTAAAACAACAAGTCATGGTACCTTTTGCATTTAGGCGTTACATTCTTCAACACGCACATGATTCCAAGTGCGCAGGTCACATGGGATATACTAGGACACGTTCTCGAGTATTATCTTCATTCTTTTGGCCAGGAGTGTCACGAAATATATCACAGTATGTACGCTCTTGTACTATATGCCAGGAAGTTAAATCACGCGGAGCGTTTCACACGGCTCCTATTCAGGCTTGTGATATATCGGTAAGACCTTTTGACAAATGGCCATTGATATCATTGGTCCACTCTTACCTTCGGCCAGAGGACATAGATTTGTTCTCACTTGCATTGATTTATGCATACGATGGCCAGAAGCCATCCCATTGAAGACCACCACTACAGCCGATGTAGCTGATGCACTACATCTTATCTTTTCTAGGGTAGGTTGTCCTAGGAAACTGTTATCAGACCATGGATCTCAATTCATATCCGATACTATGACGGAGGTAATGAAGACCTGGAACATCGATAGGAATCTCAGTAGTATTTATCATCCTATGAGTAATGGTGCAGTAGAAAGACTTAACCGTACACTTAAACAACTATTACATAAGGTTACGGTTAAACACCCTCAGGACTGGGACAGAGCACTCCCAGCTGTGCTATTCGCCTATCGAGAAGTGCCACATGAACAAACTGGCTTCTCTCCATTCCACTTAGTTTTTGGTGCTCCACCAAGAGGTTCTATGGGACTAATAAAAGATTTATTAATTGACGCCGAGATGACTCAGGACATCCAGTCATCATACGAGTATGTAATTAATCTCCGTAATAACATTATTGAATCTTGCCAGATGGCAACAGCTTCTTCTGAGGCTGCAAAAGCGAAAGCTCGTACTCTGCAAAATAGAACTAGACGATCACGTCAATTATTTCCAGGAGATCAGGCTTATGTTTTACTTCCACATGATGACAATAAACTACTTGTGTCATGGAATGGTCCTTACCAGGTTATGGATAAGATTTCTGATGTCGACTATGTCCTAGATATTAAGGGACATAGAAAAATATATCATATAAATATGCTTAAACAATTTCACACTCGTCCAGAACACCTACAATCTATTTTTCACGAACTAGATGACACAGTACCTATCTGTCACTATTCTAATCTTTCAGTAATTCAGGAAGAAGAATCTTCTTTTCCTGAGGTACAGATGGCGTTACCTGTACCGATAGTACAACCTACTGAATCTTGGCGGGATGTAACCATCTCTTCTTCGGTTACATCGCAACAGCATCAGAAGATTGCTGATCTCTTACAATCATTCCCAGATGTGCTGACAGACGTACCTGGTCGCACATCAGCGATCTCTCACGACGTTATTCTTAATGATGATACACCAATCCGTGTGCATCCCTATTCTGTCCCACTTTCCTTTTCTTAGTAAAACAACTCAAGAACTTGAGCAGATGTTGTCTCTAGGTATTATTGAGCCTAGTAACTCTCCATTTTCTTCACCATTAGTCATTGTCCGAAAGAAGGACAACAACATTAGGTTATGCGTTGACTATAGGAAATTAAATGCACAAACCGTAGTTGATAGCAAACCACATCCACTTCTCGACGATTTACTTCCTCGTCTATCCAACGCAACAATGTTCACTAAGATAGCCTTAACTAAAGGTTACTGGCAGATACCATTAACCGAAAACGCTAAATATTACACAGCGTTTTCCACTCCACAAGGTCTTTACCAGTGGAATGTGATGCTTTTTGGGCTTGTGAACGCTCCAGGTACCTTTATTCGTATGATGCGAAAAATTTTATCAGGTAGACCAGACATCATTACATACATTGACGACATATGCTTATTTAGTTCGTCATTTGAGGAACATTTTTCGGGGCTTAGATGTGTTTTAGAAATACTAAGGGATAATCACTTAACCGCTAAACCTACGAAAATACAAATTGCGTTTCAGGAGCTAACCTTCCTGGGACATATTATTGGAGCGGGACGTGTTCAAACGATTCCTAGTACGGTTTCCAAAATCTTAAACTTATCAGTTCCTCAAACGAAGAAGCAGGTTAGGAGCTTATTAGGGTTAGTCCAATACTACAGCAGATTTATACCTAATTTGTCATCCATCACGGCTGTCTTGTCATCACTGCTAAAAAAAAGACATGCCGTTGAAGGTGACATGGACTGACGAATGCGACAAAACATTTCGTAAAATATTAACACTTTTTTCACACCCACCTATTTTGAGACTACCTGATGCTTCTAAAAAGTTTATTCTCCGTACAGATGCTAGTAATTACGGGATTGGCGCTTGTCTGCTCCAATGTCACGACGATATACTACATCCGACTCTTTATATCTCACGCAATTTCAAGACGCCAGAAATCAAATATTCGACTGTGGATAAAGAGTTGTTGGCTGTCGTTTGGGCAATTAATAAACTGGAAAAGTTCCTACTGGGTGCTGCCTTCGTGATCCAAACAGATCAGAAGGCGGCGGCATCGTTTCGTCGCTCTAATCACAAAAGCCCGAAACTTACGAGGTTTGCTATCCTCCTACAACCCTTCGAATTCACCATTGAATACATATCGGGTACAGAAAACATCGTGGCCGACGTACTCTCAAGAAATCCTTCGGAAGACGATTCATGAATGCTGATAGTCTTCAAATAAATTGACAAAAGTAATCATACCAAGAGACAGAATCCGATCAACGAATTATCGACCTATGAATAAAACGTCAACGATTATTCAGAGAAACAAACAATAAAGACGTTCGTCAAACGAAATTAATGAAAGCATAAGACATATTGTTCGTATTTACACGTGGACTTTGGCTTGTGTCCATTCCTAATACAACTGGTTCCAAGATAGTTGGATAGAATATCTGAAGTCTAGTTGGACAAATTTCGTTATGTGACATGACTAATTGAACATTATGAACGTTATATTCATTCAGGATTGGAACATTTGAACAGTTTTCTAATGGAACTTTCCGTAAATTCTTCAGGAAAATAACGACGTCTGTATCTTCATATCCAAGATTATTTAGTTTCTACTTATTGATTGAATTAATAAAGAAATAAAATTGAATTGAAATGTGAGAAAAAAAATAAGAAAATGAAATATGAAAAAAATGTAAGAAAGAAAACAACTGAATCTCACACAATTCTTAGATAAGATTCTTAGATGTAATTATGAATGTGATAATGATATAATATATTATTATTTAGTTTATTAAGTTAAGTAGTTAGTAACTACTCTACACTTATATTTAATCTCAAAAACACTACCTACTGATTTTATACCTTATTTTGTCTGCACTTTACTTGTCTTTACTCCTCATTTTGTCTTTTTCTTATGACATCTTCTTTCATTTTCTTCAATTAGATTTTCAATAACTTGATTCCTTACACATATACTATGAATAATTAGTTTAATTTTAATTGGTTATAATAATTTCATGACATCTCACTTTCGTACTTAGTTAACACTTACGTTAATTAATGAGTTAATTATTTGACGACTGTTGACTATTTTTTGGGGGGTAATTTAATTTAAATGTATGGCATGACTGTTAATATATTACATGACTGATATATTATCGACATGACCACGACACTGTTCTAGACAGAACATCGTAGGCCATAGGTCGGGTTTTTGTTAACTTTTTCATATGTTTGAGTAAGATAGTTTAAATAAAAATCTATTTAATAGATTTTTTTTCTCCCGGCGGGCAGGGAATATTTACGGTATTTTATTGAAGTCGTCTGCTATGGTTGGCAGTGTGCTACTTCTAGGGTCACAGCAATTAATATAATTTGATGTCAAGAATTCACGGACTCCTGAACGCTATGTACACGATCGATTTATGACGTGTTAGCGTTGATTGGTCACGCACCGTGTGACCGTCAAGCTGTGAAGACGCGTCCTATATCCGTCCAGTATAGGGCATTGTATTGCCGCATATATGTATATTTACTTCGAAGTAGGGACTCAGGGTCAGTCCAAAGTTATGTGAATCAAATAAGATAATAAGGTTAGTATATAACCGACTTCAAGGAAAGATTATTAACCAGTCCATAATATTATATTCGTCAGACTCATACGCTCACTGTCGGCTGTTGGAATCCCCAACCGCGCGTGCATATAGCTATGCTGTTCTGTCTATACTAGTTTATTTACTGGACACGGACTGAGAATATTATATGGATTCAAATGTATTCCATTGCAGATGTATGCTTGTACTTACTTACTTAGTCGTTCCCCTTCTACCGTGAGGTGTAGAGGTTTGGAAGAGAGAGCGCCAGACCATTCTGTCAGCTGTTTTCTTCCTGGCCTGGTTCCATTCTAGTCCTCTGTCCTTCAAAGATTGTCTAATGTTGTCCTCCCAGCGGACTCTGGGTCGTCCTGGAGGTCTGGATCCCTGGCTCTTTGTTTCCCATGCTTGTCGTGGTAGCCGATCTTCTCCCATTCTGCAGACATGGCCAAACCATCTTAGTTGGGACTGTTATATTTGGGTCTGCAGCGGATGGGATTTTAGGCCTTGACGGATCGTCTGGTTGCGGACCATGTCTCTTCTTGTTACTTTAACCACTTTCCTCAGATACCTCATTTCTGAGGTTTGGATCTGGCTTTTGTGGGTTGTAGTCATTGCCCACGACTCGCATCCATATGTCAAGACTGGGACATAGGTGGAGCGGTATACAGCCATCTTCGTTTTCTTACCAACCTCTTTCTTGCTGAGGAATCCACGATTTATGGCCTGAAAAAGTCTCCCAGCCGCTGCTTTTCGAGTGGCCAACTCTTCTTTGATGCCTCCCTTTCGGTCTATAATAGCTCCGAGATATTTAAAGTGGTCGACCTGCTCCAGGACCTGTTCTCCCAACTTAATCTGATGTTTTCTTTCTTCTCGTGATATCACCATGGATTTTGTTTTAGAGCTGCTTATGACCATCCCTCTCTTCTCCAGCTCTTCCTTCCAGACTTGCAGGTTGGATTGGAGATGTGCCTCTGATTTAGCAATCAGGGAAACATCATCAGCAAATGCCAGCTCCGAAATATAGACCTGTCTCATCTTCCAGTACCCCACTGAATACTTTCTTGTTCTCTCCTTACATGCCTTGATGACATCGTCCATAAGGAGTATGAAGAGGTAAGGTGATAGGATATCACCTTGTCTTACACCAGTGGTGGTCCTGAACTCTTCTGACTTATGGTTTGCTGTCCTCATATAATTTCTGCAAGACTTGTAGAAGCTCTGTATAGCATGAATCAGAGGTGCTGGAATATTCTTCCTTGCCAAACAGTCCCAAAGTTTGCTCCAGGGGACCCTGTCAAACGCCTTTTCCAGATCTATGAAACAAAGATGGATGTCACTCTTGTACTCAAGGGCCTTTTCACTCAGCTGTCTGAGTGTGAAGATTAGGTCTTGAGTACTTCGGTTTGCTCGGAATCCGCACTGGACCTCATCCAATTGTGGCTCAGCTAGGCGTCGGAGTCTCTGCTCTAGGATTCTAGAGTAGATTTTACCAGGGACACTGAGAAGGGATATGCCTCTATGGTTTCCCCATTGTCGATTGTCACCCTTTTTGAAAATTGGTGTTATGATGGCAATCTCCCAATCCTTTGGTATGGTCTTGTTGCACCATGCTGCCTGTAGGACCTTTAAGAGTAATAGGTCGCCTGATGCTCCCATGTACTTAACCATTTCTGGTGTTATACCATCATGCCCTGCTGCTTTGCCCATCTTGATTTTCTCTAGTGCTGCCCTCAGTTCTTCCGTCTTTATGTCATCTTCACCATCATTGGTTTCCTCTTCTGTGTCAGTGGTTATCATTTCTGATGCTTCATCATGGAGAAATATTCTTTCCATCTTTCCATTACTTCCTTCGGGGCAGTAAGCAATTTGCCTTGCTTGTCCTTTATAAATTTGAGAGGGCATTGTTTTTTCTTTCCTCATGTTCTTTAGGGTCTTATAGAACAATTTCTGGTTTTCTTGTGCATCTTTTTCTAGCTTTTCTCCAAATTCTTCCCAGGACTTCTGTTTTGCTGCTAGCACTTTGTTCTTTGCTTCTGTTCTGAGTGTCACATATTCTCTATATTTTTCCATTTGTCCTGTTGTGTTTTTAGCTCCTAAGTATTGTTTCCATGCCATTTTCTTCTCTCTTATTTTCTCTTTGACTTCCTCTGTCCACCAAGGTGTCCTCTTTCTCTGGTTCCCAAGTCGGACTTCACCGCATGCTTCTGCAGCAGCTGTCTTTATGATATCCTTGAATTTATTCCAGAGGGTTTCCAAGTCATCAGGTCGTTCTTCTGTGTTGCTCACTGCTGTAGCAATAAGCCCCTGATATCTGGTCTTAATTTCTGGCTCTCTCAGCTTGTAGGTCCTAATGCTCATTTCTCCTGCTCGTTTACTTGGTTTCTTGCGTGATGTTGGGCAGTTCCTAGGCTGAGCAACTCTTTCAGTTGTTCGTTTGATTGTTAGCAGGTAGTGATCACTTCCAATCTCTGGCCCCCTCCAGACTCTTGCATCTCGGACATATCTGAATGAGCTTCTCCGAACAATGGCATAGTCGATCACTGACTTCTCATTCTTGGTTGGTTCACATCTAGTGTATGCATGTATGCGCTTATGGGGGAACTTTGTGTTTGTAATGATCAGATTCTGCTCACTGCAGAATCTAAGGAGTCGCTTTCCATTGTCATTGAGAGTATCTTCTCCATATCTTCCGATAACTCCACCCCATCTAGCATGGTCATTTCCAACTCTGGCATTAAAATCTCCGAGCATAATAACTTCATCTAGGCAGTCATCCACTGTCCTTTGAAGCAGCTCGAAGAATTCCTCCTTGACCTCTGCTCTCTCATCCTCATTTGGCCCATACACTATGACCAGGTTGACTATGGTTTCTCCTTCTTTTAGTTTTACAACCATAATGCGCTCCGAGACAAAGTTCCATCCCTTGATACTATCTTTTTGATTTTGGGCCACAATGCAACCCACGCCCCCTTTAGCCCTTTCAGATATGGGTACACCACTGTAGAGCAACGTGTTGCCATCGAGATCCATGACTCCTTTTCCTTTTTTCTTCGTTTCCGTTATAGCCAGGATTTCTAGTTTTGCTTTCCTCATCTCTTCCACCAGCTCCTCTTCCTTCCCATTTATACTTCTTGTGTTCCAAGTTCCATAAGTCGTAGTCCGTAGTCCGTTCCAGTTCGTCGCCTTTAGAATCAGTCCGGTTTTCTCTCTTGTAGTTCGCGTAATCATGATTTAAAGCAAACAGGTGATTGGCCTGTTGTGCCTTTGCATGGTGGAGGGGCTGCCTCCTTACGGCCTCCATGCAGGCCGCCCTCCTCCTTTTTCATCCGGGCTTGGGACCGGCATTGGCGGAGTTGATGTATGCTTGTAATGAATAATACTTGTGATGTGTTATCGTCAATAAATGTCGGACTTGTGGACTCGAATACTTGGACTTATCAAGTCAATATTATTCCACTGTACACCAGTTCTAACCAGTACCCAGCATTCGCGTAATAGACAATAGAAGCACGATGATTAAAAGAATGAATGAGAATTAAGGAATTAATAGACATGGCCAGACTTTGCAATAGTATTTATTAATTACAAGGTGGGCGTTGACATATAAAGGACAATGATAATGCAACCATTAACAACAACATAAAACAACCCCAGCAACAACGGACAAACGCCCCTTAACAATACTAGAACAATAGAATTCCACTGACTAAATCAGGGGTGGGGGCTTGAACGAGCAGAATTACAGACTTAATATACTCAGCCAAAGCAGTATTGTTCTCGCTTATTTTGAATATCTTGTGAAGCCTCCCATGTGATAGAAGCGGTATTACCCTTCTATCAACATCTCTGCCAACAGTAATCTTGTGTAAAGATAGACTCCATTGAAACCCATATTAGATACTCTTGAGTTTTGGCCACTGTTGGACCACTACTGCATAGCAGGAGAGGCAATACCGTCACAGTTGGAGTCTTGACTTGGGATTGAAAGCGGTCGCACAAGCGTCATATGTCACAGTTGAGCGACTCGCGCCGGGATTATGGAACTTGTCGAGTAATTCCCCTAGACGACTGACATAAATTTCAGATTTACTGAAAGAATAGTGTCAAGAGTGTGTTTAATTGTAAGACTGATCATACATTGCATTCCTTTATAACAGTAAAAATAACTGTGAAAAGATAAATTGAAAAATAGAAAGAAACAAAACTTCTTGTAACTAAAGTTAAAGTTAAAGAAATAAGAAGTTCACTTGGTGCTGCTAAATCAGTGTTGTAAATGTGTAATTTTCTAGTTAAATTGCTGTTGTAATCTTGTGTAGCTTTGTAAACAGACTTTTAGCTCAGAATGGCAGAGTCCCAAAACCTCGATGCTTTTTACCTAAATATAGGCCGCGAACTAGGGTTTTCAGCTAAAGAACTTTCAGACTTTGTTCTTACTTCGGTGAAAGAACAGAAAGAAAAAGATAAAGAGGAAAAAGACAATACGGAGGCAGAAAAAGCCGCACTCCGTAAGGAGAAAGCAGCTGAGAGGGGAGAGAGATGGATGGCCATGGAACACGAATAGGCCCAAGCCGCAGAAAAGGAAAAACATAGAGATTTTGAAACCGCGGAAAGAGAAAAGGAGAGGGCATTCCACGAAAAGAAGGAACAGGCCGAAAGAGCCGAAAAGGACACCGACAGAGCCCACGCTATTAGAATAAAGGAATTGGAACTCAAAGGAAGAAGAGTAGATTCGAGTTCTAACAATGGCGGGTCTGGCAGTTCTCAAAGTGGCGATGGAGAAAACACCACTCAGGTGTGAATAAAGCTCTGCTGCAGCGTTTTATGCTCAATGCAGAGACTTTTCTTAATAAATTCCGTGAGACGACACGACAGAAAGATGAATCTTTTAGACAATTCGCTACACGACTAGACACGTAGTTGGAGAAGTGGGGATCCCTCAGCATCTTCAATAAATCTTTTGAAGGGTTTGAAAGATATGATTCTTGTGGAGCAGTTCAAGGACTCGCTCACCCCTGACATGAGACGGTTCCTAGCAAAGCTTAAGGCCGAAACTCTTGAGCAGGTGGTACTGGTTGCCAATAGGTACCAGAGCGCCCAGTCGGAAGTGAATACGTCTAAAAGGCGCCACCACGATAGTCACCCCAAACAAAAAGATCACCCAGATGATAACTCCAAAAGTACGGACAACACAACACACAAAACAGCCCACCAACAGCAGCAGCAACCACAAGATCACCAGAGGCAGAAAAAGAGCAATTCAGCCCAGGGAACTGGAAGACGATATTGTAAATCGTGCAAAACTGACACGCATTTTACATTGGATTGTAAGAGGCCGAAATCCAGCCATTATATTGTCGCTTCTCTAATCAGAGGGCCAATATTGAAACATGACCCCCAGGCATATGAACAGAATCCTAGTTACCCTTCTATTACTGAGCAAGTAACCGTTGGCAACCAAACCATACGGTGCTTGTATGATTCGGGTCTCGAATACTCGGCTTAACTCCGCCAATGCCGGTCCCAAGCCCGGATGAAAAAGGAGGAGGGCGGCCTGCATGGAGGCCGTAAGGAGGCAGCCCCTCCACCATGCAAAGGCACAATAGGCCAATCACCTGTTTGTCTTAAACTATGATTACGAGCAATACAAGAGAGAAAACCGGACTGATTCTAAAGGCGACGAACTGGAACGGACTACGGACTACGACTTATGGAACTTGGAACACAAGAAGTATAAATGGGAAGGAAGAGGAGCTGGTGGAAGAGATGAGGAAAGCAAAACTAGAAATCCTGGCTATAACGGAAACGAAGAAAAAGGACAAGGAGTCATGGATCTCGATGGCAACACGTTGCTCTACAGTGGTGTACCCATATCTGAAAGAGCTAAAGGGGGCGTGGGTTGCATTGTGGCCCAAAATCAAAAAGTTAGTATCAAGGGATGGAACTTTGTCTCGGAGCGCATTATGGTTGTTAAACTAAAAGAAGGAGAAACCATAGTCAACCTGGTCATAGTGTATGGGCCAAATGAGGATGAGAGAGCAGAGGTCAAGGAGGAATTCTTCGAGCTGCTTCAAAGGACAGTGGATGACTGCCTAGATGAAGTTATCATGCTCGGAGATTTTAATGCCAGAGTTGGAAATGACCATGCTAGATGGGGTGGAGTTATCGGAAGATATGGAGAAGATACTCTCAATGACAATGGAAAGCGACTCCTTAGATTCTGCAGTGAGCAGAATCTGATCATTACAAACACAAAGTTCCCCCATAAACGCATACATGCATACACTAGATGTGAACCAACCAAGAATGAGAAGTCAGTGATCGACTATGCCATTGTTCGGAGAAGCTCATTCAGATATGTCCGAGATGCAAGAGTCTGGAGGGGGCAGAGATTGGAAGTGATCACTACCTGCTAACAATCAAACGAACAACTGAAAGAGTTGCTCAGCCTAGGAACTGCCCAACATCACGCAAGAAACCAAGTAAACGAGCAGGAGAAATGGGCATTAGGACCTACAAGCTGAGAGAGCCAGAAATTAAGACCAGATATCAGGGGCTTATTGCTACAGCAGTGAGCAACACAGAAGAACGACCTGATGACTTAGAAACCCTCTGGAATAAATTCAAGAATATCATAAAGACAGCTGCTGCAGAAGCATGCGGTGAAGTCCGACTTGGGAACCAGAGAAAGAGGACACCTTGGTGGACAGAGGAAGTCAAAGAGAAAATAAGAGAGAAGAAAATGGCATGGAAACAGTACTTAGGAGCTAAAAACACAACAGGACAAATGGAAAAATATAGAGAATATGTGACACTCAGAACAGAAGCAAAGAACAAAGTGCTAGCAGCAAAACAGAAGTCCTGGGAAGAATTTGGAGAAAAGCTAGAAAAAGATGCACAAGAAAACCAGAAATTGTTCTATAAGACCCTAAAGAACATGAGGAAGGAAAAACAATGTCCTCTCAAATTTATAAAGGACAAGCAAGGCAAATTGCTTACTGCCCCAAAGGAAGTAATGGAAAGGTTGAAAGAATATTTCTCAGAACTCCTGGATGGTGAGCATGGTGAAGCATCAGAAATGATAACCACTAGCACAGAAGAGAAAACCAATGATGGTGAAGATGACATAAAGATGGAAGAACTGAGGGCAGCACTAGAGAAAATCAAGATGGGCAAAGCAGCAGGGCATGATGGTATAACACCAGAAATGGTTAAGTACATGTGAGCATCAGGCGACCTATTACTCCTAAAGGTCCTACAGGCAGCATGGTGCAACAAGACCATACCAAAGGATTGGGAGATTGCCATCATAACACCAATTTTCAAAAAGGGTGACAATCGACAATGGGGAAACCATAGAGGCATATCCCTTCTCAGTGTCCCTGGTAAAATCTACTCTAGAATCCTAGAGCAGAGACTCCGACGTCTAGCTGAGCCACAATTAGATGAGGTCCAGTGCGGATTCCGAGCAAACCGAAGTACTCAAGACCTAATCTTCACACTCAGACAGCTGAGTGAAAAGGCCCTTGAGTATAAGAGTGAGACCCATCTTTGTTTCATAGATTTGGAAAAGGCGTTTGACAGGGTCCCCTGGAGCAAACTTTGGGACTGTTTGGCAAGGAAGAATATTCCAGCACCTCTGATTCATGCTATACAGAGCTTCTACAAGTCTTGCAGAAATTATGTGAGGACAGCAAACCATAAGTCAGAAGAGTTCAGGACCACCACTGGTGTAAGACAAGGTGATATCCTATCACCTTACCTCTTCATACTCCTTATGGACGATGTCATCAAGGCATGTAATGAGAGAACAAGAAAGTATTCAGTGGGGTACTGGAAGATGAGACAGGTCTATATTTCGGAGCTGGCATTTGCTGATGATGTTGCCCTGATTGCTAAATCAGAGGCACATCTCCAATCCAACCTGCAAGTCTGGAAGGAAGAGCTGGAGAAGAGAGGGATGGTCATAAGCAGCTCTAAAACAAAATCCATGGTGATATCACGAGAAGAAAGAAAACATCAGATTAAGTTGGGAGAACAGGTCCTGGAGCAGGTCGACCACTTTAAATATCTCGGAGCTATTATAGACCGAAAGGGAGGCATCAAAGAAGAGTTGGCCACTCGAAAAGCAGCGGCTGGGAGACTTTTTCAGGCCATAAATCGTGGATTCCTCAGCAAGAAAGAGGTTGGTAAGAAAACGAAGATGGCTGTATACCGCTCCACCTATGTCCCAGTCTTGACATATGGATGCGAGTCGTGGGCAATGACTACAACCCACAAAAGCCAGATCCAAACCTCAGAAATGAGGTATCTGAGGAAAGTGGTTGAAGTAACAAGAAGAGACATGGTCCGCAACCAGACGATCGGTTAAGGCCTAAAATCCCATCCGCTGCAGACCCAAGTAGAACAGTCCCAACTAAGATGGTTTGGCCATGTCTGCAGAATGGGAGAAGATCGGCTACCACGACAAGCATGGGAAACAAAGAGCCAGGGATCCAGACCTCCAGGACGACCCAGAGTCCGCTAGGAGGACAACATTAGACAATCTTTGAAGGACCGAGGACTAGAATGGAACCAGGCCAGGAAGAAGACAGCCGATAGAATGGTCTGGCGCTCTCTCTTCCAAACCTCTACACCTCACGGTAGAAGGGGAACGACTAAGTAAGTAAGTAAGTAAGTAAGAATACTCGGCTTTAGGTTCTCCATCTTTGGTGAAGTCCCACCAATATACTGGTGCAGCATGCCCCACCCCCTTAAAGGTTCATTTGCCCTGGTATGGCCTATTTCCTTGAATTACCTCTGGCCCTGTTTGCGACATGATGTTCGACAGTTTATGCGAGATTGCTCTGTTCGCCATCACCCAGACAACTAGAAGGACGAAACTACCAAGAAAGAGTTTGAGCAGAGTACCCACTACTCAGCATGGGACAACTCGTACCTGAACTCGACATTTCTGTGTGGTAAAGTAGAATTACGCCAAGCGCAGATGGAAGACATTACCCTAGCGCCGTACTCTGAGAAGAGTCAGATCAAGATAAACCATGCTTCAGCTGGAATTTTCCACAACGAGGATGGGATTATTTTTCGACGGATGAGGCAAGGGAAGCAACTCGCGGTGCCTCTCCAGTTAAGATCTTCCGTCAAGAAAGCGGCTCATGTGTCATCATCAGGAGAACATGTTTCAGTAGGAAATACTATGCTGCCACTTGAGCTTCTTGTAAAATTTCACAATCTATAACGACCGTGATGATCATCATGTGACATATTCTTTCCAGAACTTTGTCTCCATTACAGCTGCTCTGAACGCATCACGATTCTGGGCAAGTCGACCTGCATCAGCCAAAGACAAGTTCAGACTCTCTGTGATGTCCTGGGTCCACCGTCGTCTAGGTCGACCCCTTCCCCTTTTTCCAGGGACCATGCCTTCCATCCCTGTTTTTTCCAGACTATTATGTCTTTTTATATGACCGAAAAATTTCAGCTTCCTTATTGCGATGGTATTTAGGAGCCAATGTTCCTGTACGTTTAGTGAGTGCAGTACTTCTCTGTTGGTCTTTTTTTTTCTGTCCAGGGTATTCTCAACATCCTTCTGTAGCATTTCATTTCGAATGATGTAATCTTTTTTGCAACTGTTTTATTGAGTGTCCAAGTCTCGCAGCCGTATGTTGCTACTGGGAATATACATGCTCTGATCAGTTGTAACTTTGTTTCTTTGCTTGTGCCTTGCCATAGGTTTTTTCATCTGTATTAGCTTATGTGAAGCAATTGCAAGTCTTCTTTTAATTTCTACTGCACAGTCGCCAGAGCTGTTAATGATTGATCCTAAGTATTCGAATTCATTGACACTTTCCAGTTCTTCGTTATCAATTTCAATTTCTGGTTTGGTCTTTACTTTGTCTGTTGTCAATACTTTGGTCTTCTTGGTGTTTAGTATAGATTCTGGGCCTCGCTGTGTTTTTTGGTGGACAGAAGTAATTGTTCAAGTCCTTCTGGGTTGGTCGATAGGAGGACTGTGTCGTCAGCATATCTGATTTCCGGGATCTGGTACCCGCCGATGTTAAATGAGTCAAACTCTGTGTGTTTCTTGGTCATCTCTTACGTTTCTCATGATATTCTCGGCATAAATGTTAAACAGGTAAGGGGAAAGGGTACAGCCTTGTCTTACTCCTTTCTGTACTTCAAACCATTCTGATGTTTCCCCCTCTATTCTTACTGCTGCCTGTTGTTCTTGGTACAGCAGTGCGATGAGTTGTATAAGGTGGTTTGGAAATCCCATATTTTTCATAATAGCCCATAACTGCTGATGTTGTACACAATCGAAAGCTTTGGTGTAATCAATGAAACAAGTATGTAGGTCAACGTTGAATTCTCTACACTTTTCTATGATGATCCTCATGTTGAATATATGATCTCTAGTGCCTCTACCTGGTCGAAAACCCGCCTGTACTTCATTTATTTCTGTTTCTCGCTTTTGTTGCATCCTTTTCATTATGATTTGTAAAAGTATTTTGCTGGCATGGCTTATAAGAGCTATAGTTCTGTAGTTTGTGCACAGTTTCAGGTTGCCCTTTTTTGGCAAGGGTATGTAAATTGATCGTTTCCATTCCTTGGGCCAAATTCCGCTTTGCCAGACCGTGATGATAACTTTTCTTAATTCATAACTATTCAAGTTATTTTTCAACTGTTAATACTTGAGTGATTATTAAATTTTTGTTATTTGTAATTATACAAATTAACTTCGATTTAATCATTTTAAAGTTACTGCGTGTTTGTCTCAGTCAACTTACTACACACACTCTAAACAGAGCTATACAAGAATAATAGAATTCCACTGAGTAAATCAGGAGTGGGGGCTTGAACGAGCTGAAATTTATAAGTGCTTAAATCCTTCACAAAAGCGTCGGCACAATTACGGAGTTAACATACTCAGCCACAGCGGTATTGTTCTCGCTTAGTCTGAATATCTTGTGAATACTCCCATGTGATAGAAGCGGTATTACCCTTCTATCAACATCTCTGCCAAGAGTAATCTTGTGTAAAGATAGACTCCATTGAAGCCCATATTAGATACTCTTGAGTCTTGGCCACTGTTGGACCACTACTGCAAAGCAGGGGAGGCAATACCTTCACATGAATGTTGCTCAGTGTAGACTCGTACTCCGTCTGGAGCTGGTGGTAAGTGAAAAGTCAATGTGGCAAGTTCGCTCCTTTGCTACGCGTCGGCGATAAGAAAGGAGAAGAAAAAACAGGAAAAAGGGGTGGTGAGATGTGTGAAAACAACGAATATTGGAAGAATTAGCCCGTAAATGAAATGCAAATTAGTAATGCCTGGTATGAGTGAAGACCAAAAAAAAAAGAACGAACGTATTTGGTGACAATAGTTTAAGAGAAAGAACAATAGTATCTGAGTGAAATGAGAATCAAGGTGTAAAAGAAGGGTAATTTGGGAGTCTGCATAAATTACAGAAGAATATCGTTATTATCAGTGCCATGACAAAAATATTAAACAGTGTGAAGAAATAACCTCGATCGTCACATTTTCCTGTGCCATCCTGTTTCATTCTGTGCTCGTTCCTTTCTTTTTTTCCACCTCTGAGAGTATTTATTATTTTACATTCATTGTTTACACTCTCTTCCTTCAATTCAAAACGTCTTGTCATGTCTGGGCTTGATAGACCATCTTTACTTTTTTTTTTAATCACTGACTTTTGTTTGAGCCCATATTGACTCGTGTAGAGTGAAAGGTTGTTTACGAGTGCATAACACATTTCCGACCAGACAATAAAGGCGCCCGGATTAAAAGCGGAAATGTCTCATTATTTTGTCTTATCGCTATTGTTACCTCCAGTTTTCTGTCTGGGATGGTACAAGAAACCCAGGTTGTTGCCTGATAAGATGTTAAAGGTTACAAATGCCGTGCGGGCCGCCCCCCCCGCCCGGCCCTCCCCCCCCGCCCCCCCCCCCCCCCCCCCCCCCCCCCATAAAAAAGAAAGAAAAAGAAACACGGTAAATATCAATCAGGTGACACCTTCCTGACACACACTTAAGATAAAGAATTGGATTTTGGAACACGAAAGTGATGTAATCGTTTCCGGGCAGATTTGGTGTAGGCGATAGTTACGATAAGCTGTCAATCTGGAAAGATATTATCAATGTTAGATCTATGAAGTGGTGAGTTGTAAACACGATCAATATCAACGAAGGAAGCACTTTATATAGAAGTGACTTTTGAAAAATCATATGTGTCACGCAGGAATTTTCCATGAAAGGGTAGTGGGGATAACCCCTACCAAAATATGCAAGTTTATTGCTATTGGTTTGGCATTCGTGGTGGTACAATACAACTGTGATTGGTCTTCACCTCCACGTGTTGCTTAAAATCCACACAATTTTAAGATTAAGGCATTGATAATTCAATTGTCAAAAATTCAGTCAGACAAGCCAGGATAAAGAATAGAATCCTGATTCCAAGTTAAACGACCGAACAACGTATTTGAGCATTTTCTGGACTTACACAGTAAGAAAACTCCACAGTTACTAATACGGAAAGCCCGGAATCCTAGAAACCTGAACGCAAAGTCATAGTGGGATTCTATTGTAAAGAAATATCGCAGGCCAAGTGTAAGAGGCATCTTAACTAAGCTGCTGAAACTATTTCCCTGAACCAGAAGTCTATATTGCCCAAAGTATTTGGGTCGGTGGTACCAACTGAGGGTAGTAGTCTGTGGAACAAGTGTGTGGTATAAGTGGCCATCATTGAAACCTAGACACCAACATCAGACGGGTCTTGAAGACGCTGGACCGTCATCTTTATTATCCCACGATACTACGAGGGATGTGTTACAGTCACCAGACTTGACCAGTGACGAGAGAGAACCAATCTACAACCTGCAAGGAACCAACATCAGCTGAAGCAGAAGCCAACTAACATCTTACTGACAGCTAAGTATCATAAGGGTGCAATTCACTCTGAAAATGATTAAATCAACTATACATTTGAATATTTACAGATAACAAATGTAATAATCAATTATAGTTAACAGTGTAAAGTAAATAAGGTATAGATATAGAAACATTTTAGCCTTAAGGGTTCATCCCAGGTGATGATCTGGTTACTTATGGAATTTGCTTAAAGAGTTCACTTGGCAGCTGCCAAGTGAACTCTTTAAGCAAATTCCATAAGTAACCAGATCATCACCTGGGATGAACCCTTAAGGCTAAAATGTTTCTATATCTATACCTTATTTACTTTACACTGTTAACTATAATTGATTATTACATTTGTTATCTGTAAATATTCAAATGTATAGTTGATTTAATCATTTTCAGAGTGAATTGCACCCTTATGTCTCAGTCATTTTAAATACACATAAACAGAGCTACTGAAGTAATATGTTACTGATTTAAGTCACTTGGGGGCCCATCAAACGAGCAAATTCTATTCTTATCATAGACGGTCTTGGAAGGTAAAAAGTTTATTACGGCCTGGATAGTATTAGCAGTAGCACTTGATTTCTTAAATTCCTATGAGGCTCCCTAGAATTGAAGCATCATTCTTCAATTCAAATCTCTGCCAAGGGTAATCTTGAACCAAAGGTAGATACCTTTGAAGACCCTCTGTAGATGTTCTGTGTTATGAACCGTTTATAGAATGACCAGTACTCATGCTCCGGCGGGAGCTAGATGTGTTTATGTAAGTTGTGAGTTGAAGTGAGTGATTGTGAAGTTTGACTGTGGGCATGAATGTATTAGTAGCAGTAAGCACTGATGTTAAGTTCACGGGCATGACTGAGTTCACAACGAACGAAGTGGTGAAGACTAGTCAGGTGTAAAAAGTGGTCATGTGTGGGAAGGGATTCGAGAGCGAACGAAGTGGTGAAGACTAGTCAGGTGTAAAAAGTGGTCATGTGTGGGAAGGGATTCGAGAGAGAGATTGGAGCGAATAGAGATAGGTGGAGTGAGAAGGCGAACTGAATGAAGGAAAGTAGACAGTAGAAAGTAGATGGAGATATAGTGAGATTCTTTCCATGCGAACGTTGTTTCGATTATGCACATGATTTATTGTGCTTTTCTTATGATTCATGGCCAAAGTGGCAGTCTGCCTGTGTTGTTGCTGTTATGCTAAAGTTTTGTGATATAAAGTCGTCGGATATCGTGATTACATGTTCGGTTTCATTGAGTTAATATTAGCTGTGAATAACGAGCAATGGTTGTCTCTCCATTGTATTAAACCCACTAACTAAAGAAACCTGTCAGGTATAGGATTGAACATTTTTCGAGGTCATAACATAAAAGAAGGTAAAATACGCATGGGCAGGTTGCCAGGATGTACGAGCAATTAGTGCACTGAGTTCAAGCCGCAATAACAACCGCTGCGTGCAGCGCGTGCAACATGTGCAATATGCGTTTTTCGAGTACAACGTGCCCCACGTATGTGATGTGTGAGTGTTAACGACTGGTTCCTCTGCTTTGGCGATGGCACTTGCCAGAAAACAACATTTATTGTTGACTGTACATCAATTTCACCATGCGACGATTGTCTGAAGAAAAGCTCAGCCAAGCCATCTGACAAGCAGTTGCAGAATCATCCGTTAGGGACGTTGCTCACTACTTCGGTGTATGCCGAGACACAACTAGGAACTTGTACACATGATGGCACACCACAGGGACAACTCAAGACCGACCCAGAAGTGGTAGACCAAGGGTAACAACAGTGGCTGAGGACCGTTACATACGGACGGAACATCTGCGCAACCACTTTCAACATGGTCAGGCAACAGCATGTACTTTACAAAGCTTCAGGACTATGAGTAACATGACGGCCCTCAGATGCCTTCGAGCAACAAACATAAGTGTTTACAGAACAGCACAACGGTCGCGCCTGCTTCCGTGACACATCGCAGCAAGTTACCAATGAGCCAGACAGCACCTCAGATAGACTAACAACCTGTGACGTGCTGTCGTATGATCTGATGAATCCAGGTTTCTTCTTAAACGGCAGGATAGCAGGATCCAGGTACGTCACAGGAGGGGTGAAAGGCATTCTTCTAACTGCATTCAGGAGGCAGCCAGTTTCGGCAGAGGAAGCATTATGGTTGGGGGGGGGGGGGGGGGGGGGGGCTATTACTGCTGAGCACAGAACCAATTTTGTAAGAAGTGAAGGAACCCTGACCGCCAGTCGTTACATCCGTGACGTACTGCAGCCGCGTGCTCTGCCGTTCCTTCACTAACATGACCCGAGCGTAATTTACATGCAGACAATGCCTGAGCTCACAGAACAGTAACAGCCCTATACTACCGCAATGCAGCTAATGTGAACATACTCGATCCTTGGCCAGCTCTGTTCCCTGACTTAAATCCCATTGAACATCTCTGGGACCATGTGGACAGAAGGGTGCCCAGCCTCCATTATGAGCCAGAGACCTTGGACCAGTTGTATACAGAGCTTACTGAGGCATGGAACAACGTCCCAGAAAACCAGATCAGACGTTTGGAACTCTCCATGAGACGCCGCTGCAGTACAGTGGTGCAAGTCCATGGTGATCACATTCGTTACTGAGTTTGTGATTTTTGTTTTGGACACCTCACTTCTTTAAGGTACGACCACGTGACACTCGATTACTACATGTTTGTTTTGTAACCTAATTTCTTTCAGGACAGAAATCCCTTATCGAACTGCCATGTTTGCTTTATCAATTTCTCGATGCACATTTATTGAGAACAAAATACACGGTGTGACAGGTTTCTTTTGTTAGACAGTATATTTGTCATTGTGCAAACACAGATAAGCACTTGACATTCTGAATTTTGGCCACTGTTGGACCATCACTGCAGAGCAAGGGAGGAAATCCCATAACAAACAGGGTTGTCCTTAATAAAATAAAAGAGGCCATAGAGAGTCGGAAGAAGAACAGTCGCGTTTTCGTCAAAATCGGGATCAGGTAGGCTCTCTGACTCAATAGTTGAACTCAGCTTGAAAATGAACTCACCGTGTCACATCGAATTTATGAATTATGAAACGGTATTCCACAGTTTAAACAGATAATCCCTCTGAAACCCGATGAAGCATTACAGAGTCCCAGTTAAGTTCAGTACCCCAATAATTAAAGCAAATCCTACACCATTGTCGTAGATTTGTGATAGGGGAATTAAGACTTAGGTTTGTCCCTTCTGAATAGAAATAGAACAGGTGATAGCTCAGTGGGAGATAATAATAGAAATAGATTTTCACGAGTGAGATGGTGGAAAATAATAGAGTCTATCCCTGACACTCGAGAAGCTTCTCTCGGTCAGCCTATCTCTACAACAGATCTAGATTAGTCAGACAGTCTACTAGAATATATATAGTAATATATATACCACTCAAATAAACACACACATACGTGACGACAGTTAGACGCACAGACGTGAAAACTATAACAATGGAATATAGATATTTTGGGACGAGCTGACCGACACACTTGAATAAGTTTGTGTAAATTTTATTATCATAAGAAAATTCACCACAACCAAAAATTTGAATATCAATCACATATAAATACACATAGGTTAAAGAATTACTAAAATAATAATAGACCCATAGGTGTAATCCTTTCCCCCTCTGTTGAGCCCACGATCCCGTTAGCAGAAAAGTTATAGCCCCCAAAGAGTCACAGATCTATACGCTATGGTCTAGGATTTCCCTCTACAGTTAGGAACAGAGTTGATATATTAATCTATTCTAAGAGGAAAACATCATTAGCAACAAAATCGCATAAAGAAAACACAAAGTGGGTGTATAAATTATATCATAAGGGAATCACTCAGTCCTGCTTTCTCTCTGTTCATTCACCAGTGTCCACTGACATTCTTTCTTACCTACAAACTGGATGTCTTGCACCTTCAGGCGCAAACTTTAGGACACATACACACAGTGAATTCGTGTTCTGTTTGATAAAGAGAACCCCAGCTCTGCAGATACAGGTTTCATCCAATGTTCCGGGGAGCGTTCACTTTACAAATGTAATTTAGAATTACTGTTTTTGTCTCTTGAATCTGTTCAGGTAAGAAATTTAAAGTGGCTCACAATGTCAGAATCTCGAGGTTTCCAGTACTTAGAAAATGACAAGTTGGTAACTTCTCTCAATATAAAAGTATTGGTCACACCACAATTGGTCAAACGTCGGAAATGTTACTATTTGTAATTTTTCTCGCCACAG
Source organism: Oreohelix idahoensis (assembly GCA_024509875.1). Lineage (NCBI taxonomy): Eukaryota > Metazoa > Mollusca > Gastropoda > Stylommatophora > Oreohelicidae > Oreohelix > Oreohelix idahoensis. Next base: position 126,705 of record JAMPIV010018954.1, read on the forward strand.
GGGCTGAATATACGTGAGATTTAGGGAAGAAATATAATCTGGCTCGATAGGCCCAGTTACTGCATTTAGTATTAAAGTTCGTGAGATGGGTACTCTGCCTTTTTCTGGATGCAAACGCAATGCCAGACAGGTTGTAACTTGCAAACCCACGTATTTAAGCACAAAATAATTCTTATAGGTTATTCTCATATATACTGAAGCCGCTGGTAGATTTTGGGCTTGACCCAATGCTGTATAAAAGAAAAAGAAACATACAGAATACTAAATCATAATATTATACACACCTCCTATCCTACCCTCGCGTAAAATATAATATTCACTTCGGTTATTTAACTTAAATCAGAAACTATAAGCTTAGAGCTTGTCTCATCGTTTAAAACTTCCGTGAAATAAATTCTAGTCATTTAAAAAAAAATCAATCATCATGAATTAGAAATACGCACATATTCCGTCAATACTCAATGATGAATCAGTGCATTTACCAGTTAGCTAAAATATTCACTGACTGGTTACTAGCAATTTAATTAAATTTATTTATAGCTGAATGAGTTTAGTTAGAAATTATAATTTATTTTGCTATCCACTGTAACACAGTAACTTAGAGAATTTAGAATGACTGGCCTAACTGGCAAAACACTCTGCACAAAAATCTAGTGAAGATATAATTCGAACTAACAATTAATCACTCGAAAATATACCTCACACAGAACTACTTAAGACTATTCTCCACGAGAAACTAAGAACTGCTCTTATATAATGTATTCTAGAACTCAGCTAGATGTCTCTAACGAGAAACTAAGAACTTCACTTATACAACGTGTTCTAGAACTACGAGCTAGATTGTCTAGAGAAACTGCGGAGTCTGAATGCCTGAAGTCTAAACTGATGGGGTTTAAATATAGGAAAGAACGAAATTAGCCCAGACTTAATACATTTAGCATCTACGTCCAGATTTACATATTTCCTTCTCATTCTTCAAATCAAACGAATTACTTCGCACCAGCGCCGAAACCCGACTCACTCTGTTGCGTACGGACTCCTTTGAGATCCGACGTAACGTAATAGACCCGACTCGTGCAAGATTTCCTCGTTTTACCAGATCACCCTTATACTGCCTGCAGACTATGGTCATAAACGCAATACGAGCGAGCTCGTCTCTGATCTCAGATCTTTCACCGTGAATAATTAACTTATAGGCGAACAGATCAGGGAAAAAGTGATAGACAATGGTCTTCCTTATTATCCCTGTCGAGAATGAATTAACACTTTTCGATCTCTCATGAAAGAACTTAGCTAACCGCAATAAAATGCGTTGCTGAATTAGAAAGAAAATGACAAAGGTTTGAATTGCTAACAATCTAGCGTATGCGAAAGAAAGGTAAAGGAGCGAAAGAAAGGTAAAAGACAAGTGTAGAATAAAGAAAAGATATATGAAATCTATTAATCATAATATCTCTGCCACAGACGTCCCCCCTTGAAGATATGGAACCATTCCATGTCTACTTTTATGGAAATAGATTTCCTATATCAGCAGCTTCAGGGTGCCTGTTATCTTCACTATCATCTCCCCCCTCCGTCTCTGTCCAATTCTTACTCATGTAGTCTACTCCCAAAGTTTTCTTTCTCTGCTATGTCTTCCGCGTGCGCTTTAAAGAGTGTCGCCGCTTTTGATATCGTTGAAAGATTTCGTGTGTGTGCAGTGGAAATTCCCTGCCACTATCGTCATCTTTGTCAGTTTTGGCGAACGCCAGGAGATGTTCGGAGGTTGGCACTGGTCTTTCCAAGTATTTCTTTATCAGATTTACATAGTAGACCTTCTCCTTTCCTTTAATAGAGATCTGGTAGTTAGCCTTTGAGATCTTTTTCAGGACGGTAAACGACCCTTGCCATCCGATACGTAGTTTGTTGTTCCCGGTGGGGAGTAACAACAAAACTTGCTCTCCTGCTTGCAATTCTCTTTCTTTCGCGGCTTTCCTGTATCGGTTAGCGTGCTTTGCGCGTGCTCGCTTAAAGTTGGTCGTTGCTATTTTCCATCCTAGTTTTAACCTTTCCTTTAAATCCGACACATATTTACTGGCTGAGACGTACTGTCTCATCAGCCTTCTGGTCTGTCAGCGATTGAAGTATAGCTTCAAGCGATCCCTTACTAGGTCTGCCGAATAAAAGCGTAACTGGTGAAAATCGTGTGGAATTATGTGGAGCTTCCCTGTAGGCGAATAAAGCTGCATGTATACAAAGGTCCCACTCTTCAGGTTTCTCTTGTCCCAGTTTACTTAACATCATGTTGAGGTTTCCGTTGACAAGTTCTACTAACCCACTTCCGGCCGGATTATAAGGGCTTGTGTAGATTTACTGGTTCCTCAAGATCTTAACGATCTCATCCATCAACAGGCTACGGTATGGGGATCCGTTGTCCGTCAACACTTGTTGAGGGAATCCCAACCAGGTAAAAATCTGCACGAGGGCTTCTGCGACATGCTTGGCATCCGCGCATGTAAGCGGTATAGCTTCTGCCCATAAAGTGCATGTGTCGACTAAGGTCAGGATAAACCTGTTCCTTCTTTTAGTCCTTTCTAAGGGTCCTAAAATGTCGATCACAACACGTTCGAATGGTGTCCCCATTATTGGCATTTCACCCAGGGAAACTGGGGGTGTCCGTTGCTTGGGTGGCACACGTTGCCACTGGGTACAGGATTTCACATACCTGATAATATCAGTATTCATTCCTGGCCACCAATAATGAGTAGATATACGCTGATTTGTGGCGTTCTGTCCCATATGTCCGCTAAAGGGAAGAGAGTGCCCCATTTCTAAGATTTGGCTTCTGTACTGTTTCGGTACTAGGAGCTGATTGTAACCTTGTTCAGGCTTGCCCGTTCTGCGATAAAGTACGCTATCCTTAGAAAAAATGTCCCCGTGGTGTCTGGGGTCCTTAGCCATGGGCAGTTTCCTAAAGCAGGGTGCCAATGTAGAGTCCTTTTGTTGCGCCTCTTTAAGTTCCTTAGGTAACAAATTTGGCGCAGGCTCCCGTTCCTTCTTGGTTTGCCCTCTTGTAGTTACTGCTGCCACAATTGGCTCTTCCGGTTTCCCAATAAACACATATCTTCCGCCAAGTATGACAGGGTAGATCGGTCATTCATAACAGCCGCTTTGATCACACCTCTGACAAAATCAGAGTGGATCTCAACCAATGCGATGGGAAGCGCTGTTGGTGCATCACTCTTAGAAACTCCACAACGTTGGACGGTTTCTCCTGTCTCTTGACCGGGTTTGACCAGGTGCCTTGCGATATTCCACAGTTTAAACAGATAATCACTCTGAAACCTGATGAAGCATTACAGAGTCCCAGTTAAGTTCAGTACCCCAATAATTAAGGCATATCCTACACCATAATTCCCGCCGTAAGCACATTGGTCGGTCGGTCACATCATGCACACCGTCATTTGCGCACTTTACTATTTTCGAGAGAGTACATTAACTTTTAACCACAGATAAGGGGTGCAACTGTGGTTGAAAGTTAGACAATAATTGTATTGTTTCCCTTATATGTACTCTCCCGAAAATAGAAAAGTGCGCTATTGACGGTGTGCATGAATGGTGTGCATTGATTATGGAAAGTCAAGAGTTTAAAAAGATGCACGAACAATTACGAGACATGTCATAAAAGAAATGTTAATTATTTAGTCAATTTACGGTCCAGATCATTATCTTCGCTCCACATGTCATTTAGGAAGGTTACTCCATGTCTTCATATTTAATACATCCATATAATTTTCACTACAAATATCTATTGACGGTCGCCTGCAATAAAATGACCACAGTAGTGATAGTACCGTCTGTAATACATGTAACAGAAACAACACACTATAATTAAAACCTGTCAATTTTGACGGGTTATTGCTAGTAAAAACATAAAATGTTCCGTTGTCCATGTATAGCAACGTACAAGTCTTTATTATGGTGTAACGTTATGCATAGTCGCTCATCTGACTCTCCAGGTTTCATTTTTTCCATCTTAAATGTCTTACATTCGTTCACCTGTCCTTATTTCCTTAACCCTTTTTCCTTTGCGTTAATTCATTCCTCAACCCTCTTCGTTATTTCCTTTTCTTTAGACATGGATCTGATTTGCAGTTATTTTATGTTAAAAACATTTATGTTAGAGTCTGAACCTATAATATTTCAGAATTTATTTTCATTTATTGGAAACCCAACCTAGTTTTCTACTCTTACTCGGGTTAGCTATTTTACCACGTCTTTTCTTGACATAGTGTCTAAATTTCTTCCTCAAAATAAAAACTCTTTGTACTGGGATAAAATATAGAGGCTCGCACCTGTAGAAGTAATTCCTAGTATACCTCCGGAGAGTATGTGGTTTTGTTCAACAAATGAAGAATGCCGAGCTTGTCGCCCTGTCAAAACCATAGTGGAATACGATATGCTTTGCTTTGTCTAATCTAAAACCTTATTGCATTGGGACTAGAACGGCAAATCAGTAATAAATAACAGTTACCGGCCGAAAAAATATTTCTTCTTCAGCTCACCTATTACGCAGACTCTGAAGCAGAGAGCAACGCCTGGTTAAAAACTAAAACACGTTCTGTCTGTAATTGGCTAGAACATCTTTGGGGGTGACAAGTCTTTCGGTACACTGTGGTACTACAAAGTTCTGCCTCCTGATCTCTGTGTGGTTAACTTTGCGTGAGTGACCAGAGCTGTAACTCCACCGAGTTTGTGAGGGAAAGTCAGTGGAACAGAAGAAACTACACCAGGACAACACGCAGTAGCCGCTTCATATGGACGAACGCAAATGGAAGAAAATCATAGCATAACGACCACTTACATTATGTGTCATACACATTACATCGACGCCACTGTAGTTGTTAAGTTATTTTCGCGGGGGATTTAAATGTTTGAGATCCTCACACGCGAGTCTAGTATAGACGCACATTTGAGTGCATCAAAGTTAATTGTATGTTTGATTATTTGCGTACCGCCGTACACCATGCTTAAACGGGTATGGCGCGGTTTGTCGCGGCGATTTGTTTGCTATCCAGCAAATATACTGGAGGCAGATCCCGATATTCTCCGTCTTGTATAGACGTGAATTTTGTGTGTGCTTGTCCTAAGTCTAGGGAAGTCACGTGGGTGAAAATATTATAGTCATCTGAAAGATGAAGAAGTTATTCTTGTAGAGCTTTACCAAGAATCGTTTCATTATAAATATTTAGCCAGAAACGGCTCGTTTTAAGTATCTTGCCTCAGATACTTGATCTCCTGTAGTGTTACGGCAGAGCTTCAGCTTGACCAGATATGTCAAGCTGCTAGTGTGTCCCCCTAACGTCAGGAGCGGATTGATGTTTTAAATTAATATATATGTCTACGTAAATGTCAATTCGACAGTACCATGTATTCTACCAAGCCGTTGACCTTGATGTCGTAACGACCAGTGCTGTCAATCAACGGCCATGTTGATTGTTATATATACCAATGTATTTGCCATGAAACCATACTGATGATCTACTGTACCTGCACATGATGTCAATGTCCTTGTCTGTAATAAATCGTATCGTCATTCACGTCCAACAATGGGTCCAGTATACCTTACTTACCAATTGGTCAGTCTTATGACCCAATCGTTACCGTTACGTTAGTCTTGTCACCATTATCCATAACGAAGCGACGGCCCACAACAACATTCGCACCACAAGTCACCTGTATCAAAAACGCATCGGTAACAGTAGTACAGAGCTTTATACAAACCAACCCAAGCACCAGAACGATATAAACAGGTGATGATTTAAAAAATCTCCAAAGGTCTATGGGACTGATTTTTGCGAAAAAAGATTAATAACAGTCAAGCAAATTTGATCTTTTCTGTGTTAAATTTATTTTTATGAAATATTTCTATCACAACGTGAATAACTGTGCACACAGTAAACGATACGTAACATCATAACTTATAAAATTAAACCTGTTGTGGACTCATCAAAACCACATTCTTTTGATAAACTTTAAATCGGGATCACAAAAACAATTAATTTAGCAGCAACTGGAGAATGTTTTCAAGGAATCGGAAAACTGGATGTTTCACGAAAGATGACGATTATGTTGAAACATAACACTTTGAACTGTACGTATTGTGTTAAACCGTAATAATTAACACGTTCATGTGCCCTTTACACCGTGCTTCTCTCATGTAAAAAGTTATTAAAGTTGCACAAGGACATTATAATCACATGAAATAATTAAAAAGAAAAATATCGCCACTATCATCATTACATGTCAGCTCCCATTGCGCTAAAGGCCATCAACGAATACACACGAAGGCTTCCTGTCCAGTGATTGTTATTTATAGTTCTTCCATGTCTTGTTTAGTCCCTTCATATCTATGTCTAATTCCCCTCCCCTTGTATTTTCTGGTATTCCTCTTTGTCTATTATCCTAGGGATTCCAGAACAAGGACTACCTTGTGGTGTTATGAAGGGATTTTTCTCAGTGTGTGTCCAACTGAACGCAAGCGTCTTCTCCTCGCATCTTTTCCCACTGGTATTTTTCTGGTTCGTTCAAATACAACCCTAAAACTATTAATCCTGCATGTAATAAAAATAAACAAAATTAAGGAAAGTATATATACTGGAAACATACAGTTATTTCCTCTAGTTCTGCTTTCATCTCGTTGTCTTCTTTTCCTTCTTATCTCCCTCTTATTGTCATTTTTTATTCGGCTTCTCTTGTGTTTTTTTTTTGTCCCATTCCTTGTTATTCTGGATTGTCTTTCAAATTATCACTTCCTAGATCGTGTAGATTCAGCCACATGCCGCCAGTCTTGTTGAGTCTCACCTCGTACCTTTCACGTCAGTCTGCTTTGCATAAATTCCCACCTGTCTCTGTTAATCTACTTTCTTATCAGATTGTAAGACCAACGTGAGTACTATATTCTTAAAAAAAAGTCTATTTTCGTTCTGTAATGAGTCACTGCGTTTGTTCTGTGTTGATAATCTGGACGAACATCGTGTGTCTTGCACCTGTATTTCTGTGTTCAGTTGATTTAAGTGTAATTAGTTTTTGTATCTGCTCCTAATCTTAGACTTATCAATGCCGGATACAACGCCGGTTTGTAAAGGGGCGTTCAGAAAAGAGGAGAAAAATCTATGTAAGTTATTCCTATAATTTATCTATAATATCTCAGTTCAAGGACCGCATTCTTTGAACACATTTAAGTTGATGTCTGAGGATGAACGAGGAAGAATAAGATACTTGTATTCTTCTTTACTGATCTGTTGTTAAAATCTACCTTGCTCAGCGCGTGAATGTGAAAATTTAGTTATTTTAAGAACCGTTAATTATACTTTCAACTCGCAGGAAAGAAGAGACCAGGATATTTCTTGCAGGCAAATAAATTATAATGTTAATAGTTTTAGCTTGGTTTAGCAGTGTTGCCACCACACCTGTTTGAATAATGTAAAGTCGTCGTACTAAGATCAAAGACAAAGAAAGTATATAACGTCGCGGCCACAAGGCCTCTGACAGGGAAAGAAAAGAAGTGAGAGCTAAGTAGTGCACATAAGAAAATAAATACAAAATGAGTACTACCCGTAAAAGCGGCTAAGACCTAGTATCCCACCGAAAAGAGAGCGCACCACTAAAACATTAAATGGCTGCTACTTCCGAGTGTAAACAGTAGATGCTAAGAAATGAAACGGAACAAGACACAACCCAAATATAATAAGGATAATAATAATAATCAGTTAGTCATTCATTCATTCATAACCCTCCACTCCGCAAGGAGCATAGGCCTTCAACAAATACATGCTAAGTCCTCCTGTCATGTGCCATCATCTCAAGTTCTTTCCACGTTCTTCTCATCATTTTCACCTCTGTTTCCAGCTATCTTCTCCATGTGCTTCTTGGTCTACATCTGCCTCTCTTGCCCTAGGGGTTCCAGAACAAAAACTGCTTCTTTTGCTATCAACAGGTTTCCTCAGTGTGTGTCCTATCCTTCGCCATCGTCTTCTTCTCATTTCTTGTTCCACTGGCACTTATCTGGTTCTTGTCATCACTTCCACATTTGTAACCTTGTCATACCATTTTAATCCTTCTATTCTACGCAAGCACCCATTTATGAAGGCCCGCAGCTCCCCGGCCACCGTCTCTGCCGTTCTCCACGCCCCAGAGCCATACAACAGTACTGACCCAACACCTGAGCCGAAGACTTCTATTTTTGTGTTGGGTCCAATTTCTCTTGATCTCCATATATTTCTTAATGCAATAAAAGCTCCTCGTGCTTTTTGTATTCTTATTTTGATATCACTGTCTGCCCCTCCAACGTTGTCTATATTGCTGCCAAAATATGTGTACTATTCTGCATCTTGTAGTGGGGATTCTTCAAGTTCAACCGTATCATTACCTGCATTTATTCTCATTATGTTTGTCTTTTCCCTGTGTATTTTCAGACCCAATTGCTGTGACCTCTCATCGAGTGTTTTCAATTTGTCCTTCATCTGATTACGGTTAAGGGAGAGAAGAGCCAAGTCATCAGCAAAATCCAGATCATCCAACTGCTTAGTCAGAGTCCACTGGATTCCATTTCTGTTATGTGTCGTCGATGTTCTCTTAACCCAGTCTATTGCTAGTAAGAAAAGAAATGGAGACAAGAGGCATCCCTGTCGCACTCCTGTTCTTATCCCAAACGGTTCTGTAAGCTGTCCTTCGTGAAGAACTCTGCATGTCATGTCTTCATATGTTTTCTTTTTTAAATTAATGATCAGGGGAACTGCATAATGCCTCATCAATTTCCAAAGTGATTCTCTGTCTACACTGTCAAATGCCATTTCGTAGTCCACAAATCCAATGTATAGTGGTGAATTCCATTCCAGACTTTGTTCAACTATTATTCTCAAAGTGGCTATCTGGTCTGTACAGGATCGATTTTGTCGAAAACCTGCTTGTTCATCTCTCAGTTGCTTGTCTATCGACTCTTTTAATCTCTCGAGGATAATCCTGTTTAATACTTTTCCTGGCACTGATAGTAACATTATTGCTCTATAATTTGTGCACTCTTGTACATTTCCCTTCTTAGGCAACTTAACCAGATATCCTTCCTTCCATTCTGCTGGTATCTCTTCTCTTTCCCAGACTTTACCAAGTACTGTATATAACATCTCTGTAGCAGTGTCGATACCTGCTTTGATGGCCTCTGCTGGATTGTCATCTGGTCGAGCCGGTTTTCTATCTCTTAGAAGCTGTATGGCCTTCTTTATTTCTTCCTTCGTTGGTCTTTCACAGTTAATTTGTAGCCCTTCTTCTACTGGCTAGATGCCTGGGGGTTTTGTGGAGCTGGTCTGTTAAGCAGGTCCTCAAAATATTCCGTCCACCTCTTCATGTGCTCTTGTATATTGCTGAGCAGTTTTCCATTCTTGTCTTTTATGAAGCAACTTGTCTGCTTGTATTTCCCTGTTAGCTTCTTTGTGCTGTTATACAGTTCTCTCATATTTAGTTTGGTTATAGCATCTTCTGCCTCTCTTGCCAACTCCTCAGTATATTTCCTCTTGTCTCTTTTGATACTTCTTCTTACTTCTTTGTTTGCTTCTGTGTACACTTCTTGAGCCTTGGCTTTGAAACTTCTGGTTTTGCTTGTGTTTAACTCTGCTTTCTTGTTTTTTTCCCTGCCGTTTATCTTATTGATGGTTTCTGTTGTTACCAATGCTTTGCGTTGTCGTTCCCTTTTCCCCAGTATTTCTTCACATGTCTCATTCCATACAGTTTTGACCTGCTGCCAGTAGTCTTCTGTATTCACTACATCTTCAAGCTGTTGGAGCACTTGGAATTTGTTGGATATTGTGACCGTAATTGTGTCTTTTGTTTCTTGATTTCTTAGATGTCCTACATTAAATTGTTGTCTATAACTTTGCATTGTTGCATATCTCTTGAGTTTCATTTTTACTTTGGCTATCAGAAGGTGGTGATCTGATGCCACATCTGCTCCTCTATATACCATTACATCCTGCAATGATGATCTAAACTTCTTGTTTATGCATATATGATCAATCTGATTTTCTATTCCATGTTCTGGTGATATCCATGTCGCCTTGTGTATTCTCTTATGTGAAAATATGCTTCCTTCTTGTGACGCGGAGTCTGAAATAATTTGGCCCTAAGGGTAGAGCTACAATCTCCCTACCCTGTCTTTTTGAATTTTGGCACTCGCCTAGAGTTTAGGCAACCCCCTTCATTCTTTTCTTGACTTTTGGCCCACCAATGACATTTCTTTTCGGTTTCCAGTAATTGTAAAGCGGGTTAACTGGCCTGTCATTCTTAAATCAGGGCAGGTTCACTCCCCCTTCTTTAATGTTGTCAGGAGAAATAAGTGACGCGCCCAGGACTCTCTGTCGCGGTAGGCGGCATCTGTCTAAGAATTCTTTGACCATGGGTTCAAACCCGGCACTCGGTTTCTTGGAGAAGAGCGGCAAATTTTCCCTGGTCTTTGTCACCAGGGAAAGCCATCGCCTTTCGTGTGTTCACTGGTAGACCCAGTTACGCCACATGGCGGTCTCTCTCTCTCTCTGTCTTTTAGCGCGCCCCCCCCCCCATGTTTCGATTTTATGGGAAATCTGGGATCCTCACCACGTAATGGCAGTCACCCGGTTACGCAAATTCTTCTTATAGCGCGTCGCCAGGAAACTTCTCATAAGATAGTTTCGATTTTGTTTTCTGCATTTTCTGTGCAGGTGTTAACCCACGCTTGGAACATCTGTGCCCTATCCTGTGTATATATTGGGCTATCTTCTATAATGCTTTCAGTCCTTGGAACTCCTGTTGTGAGCGGTAGAGATTTCTGTGCAGTTTGCCAGCTAAAATTCAGTGTAGGAAATTCTTCACAAATCTCGCAAGAACCGGTAAACTCCGACGGAGTTAAGGAAACTCTGAGCCATCGGCCGTATTTGCCTTCCTAAAAAGGCCGGATATAGTAGCTGGCCTTTTACATTGGGTGTCCCCACCAACTATAGTGGTTATTTTCCCGACACCCTATTTCTGGTTCTTCGGGTGATTTACCTTGCTCGGAATAATTGTTTTTACATCACCTCGCCAAGTAAGTGGAGTGCACATTCTCCACTGGCCTCAAATTCAAAGAGTTACGTCGTCCATAGTATCGCGCGCCGCATAGGAGTACGAGCTTGCGCACACCGTGGATTATTACCTCCAACACATATTAAATCTTAAGTGCATTTCATCGCTGTGACGTGTAATGGAAAAAGAGTCTACAGTAATCTGACTGCTTAGTGCCACCTCTGCCCTCTGATTTGCTAGCTAGAAACCATGTATCAATACTACTGTCTATTTCTGCAGCTTACTCTCTTGTCCCGCCTCTTTGTTTTAACACAAGCTAAATCAATGTTTACAAACTGCGTGACCTGTCAGTCATAACAGGAAAGCAAATCAGGCTGTGTTTACCTCGCCCTCACGCGAGCATCTGTCAATCATAATTGTTCTCAAACAGGCTGGCACGTGGGGAAGACAAAAACACAAATCCTTTGAAGTTCGTACTCAAGGGAGTACCCCTGGGCTCTTTGATCTTCAGAAGCGGGCATTCTTACAGGGAAAACCCGTTAGGGAACAGTAAGTCTTTTGATGATGGTTGAAACCTCGACGAAGACCGACCGTAAAGCCTTTATCTTGATACGCTTATCTTCTGAAATTCTGGATAACTCCGGACCGCGAAATTAACGCATTCAGAGATCAGAGAATCCTAATGATATATATATATATATATATATATATATATATATATATATATATATATATATATATATATATATATATATATATATATATATATATATATATATATATATATATATATATATATATATATATATATATATATACTATATATATATATATATATATATATATATATATATATATATATATATATATATATATATATATATATATATATATATATATATATATTATATATATATATATATATATATATATATATATATATATATATATATATATATATATATATATATATATATATATATATATATATATATATATATATACTGTTATATATATATATATACTGTTATATATATATACTGTTATATATATATATATATACTGTTATATATATATCTATTAATACCATATATATATATATATATATATATATATATATATATATATATATATCATTAGGATTCTCTGATCTCTGAATGCGTTAATTTCGCTGTTGTTTTCTTAATACCATCATCAGTTGTCAGTCAGAATTTTGAATAGTCTAAGCGCAGTCCTAGAAACCAGATGTCCTTGTGTAGATTTGTTACTAGTTTATGTGGAGGATTTTCATTTCTGAATTTTCTGGTAAAGGATAATAAAGAAAATGTGTTAAGAAGTGATAGCTTTTAACATTTTGTTCTTCACTCAGATTTTCTCGCTAGTAAAACGAGTGAAATAAAGTCACACGTAACGATTTCTTACCAGATATTCTATTAAAATGATAAATCACGCCACCCGTATAGACAGTAAACCGATAGTGTAGGATTGAATCTTCTTCTTCTTTTTTGATCCTAAGCCGCCGACCGTCAAAGCAGTCAGTGGCCATCACGCCTAGTGGCGTCTTGTAGGGCAACAACAAACTGATTCTACTTTGCTTGGTCGGCGGCCATCCTTCGTACAATGCCCCAACTCTGGTTCATTCTTTGCATCTCAGCCTCCGCAGTCCTCCGCCAGGTTGTTTGTTTTTGGTCGGCCTCTCTTTCGTTTTCCTTCAGGCGTCCAAAGCATAGCTGTTCTTGTGATGGCATCGGGATAGGATAGAATACAACGTTATATTTCATTTGTGCATATTTGTTATAGTGTCTATTATTTTAATCATATACGGCAAAGCTAACAGATGCCGACAATTTAATTGCTATTTAATGACAGGCGATCATTGTTCAGGCAGCGCCTATGGACAAATTAAATAATAAGTTTCATTGTACGCTGACGCCGGCGAGCAGGGCGGGCGAGTTAACATAAACTCAGACCCGTATGAATTCAGCTGACGGCGGAATTTGTTGACGGGAAGGAGTAAGGTTTGCCATTTACATTTGTCGTACATTTTTAGATTGGTTAGAGAGATATTTGGTCCCGTCTGAGTAGAGCAGAAGGTGGAGGTATATGAGAAGGAAAGGTGTTACAATAGATTCCACGAGTGAATAGATTAAGGCAAAGATCTGTCTCTGGAATAAGTGGTTTCTCTAGTCCAGCCAATCTATACGACTATCTTTAGTATACGACGATCTGTCAAACCTCCCTATATGTATAATTATTAGTTTACTACTCTCACACACACAGTTATGTGACAACAAGACACACAAACGTGAAAAATTATGGTAAATGGATATGGGTCTGACCAACACACAAGTTAAGTTCTTGTTTAGTTTATTATCATTTAAACTTTACGACATCAAAGATATAGAAATCAATATAATCATGTTTACAGACATAGGAAAATAACTTAATAAGTGCCCTCTCCCCTTGTTGAGGAAAAAATTCCCAAAAGAAGTTAATAACCCAAAAGGCCAAAGATTAACACTAGGTATAGAATAGACAGTAAAGAAAAGAACAAAGTTCCTACTTGTAGTAAAATCTGCGAGAATAATCGCTCATTTCAGTAAGATTTTAGTCATAAAATGATAATAAATAAACCCGCCTTATTGTGTCTGACGGTGATGTTCTCACACGCCAGCATAGCGCTGAATTTTGTGCAGTGCTAAAGCCTATAGAACGATTACACGGTCAAAATCTAACACGCGTTTTAGTTTCGGTTTCGAAAACGTACTACCAATATTTAACATTTTGCCAGATCTGCTGCATACATTCTGCAGCCTAGCCTTATAATTAACGATTTTGCGGAAGTGTGCCGCAAAATAACTATCTGAATTAACGTAAAATTTTGACTTTAACGCTGGTAATCAGTAGCAATCCTTACATTTTTTGGAAGTGTTACACGATACAATTCAAATAATTAACGCAAAATGCTACCATCGCCTTGCCAAAACCCGCTTCGTTCTGTCCGCGAGACAACTAGTATATACACGCTGTGGGCAAAGCCAACTGATATACACACACAGACAGTTTAAATTCTCGACGCGTAGTGTAGGTGTGACGTCACAAAAACAAGTTGGTTTATTTGAAAAATTAAAAAGTGAGACACAAGGAGGGGGAAAAGATGGTAGACTTATGTAAAAAGTTATAATTAACGACTGTCAGTGATAAAACTGAAAATCTTAACACACATGAATATAGTCATACAAATTATATATTCGTGTAGCTTAGTGTATTCTGAGCACAAATATGTTTTAATATAAAGGATAGTCAAATTATTAGCCAAGTTATTGAGAAAATACTATTTGACTGAAAACGCTGTTGTCCTTGATCGTTAACTGTAACGTTATTGGGAACGATAGTTTGAAAGGAGGCAAGGGAGTAAGTCAAATCCGATTGGAGGGTATAGGAGGGTAGACAGAGAGTATTGGTTGGGCAGAAAAGATAAAATCTATATTTAGAAAAATCACTCCTAGAAGTGTGAAGTAGTGTTTTTCTTCTTAAAATTTTGAAAATTGAAATGCTAGACCCTCGCTGTGAATGGGCCGGTCTAGGCATATTGGCAAAAAGCGTTTACAGCTCAGCGCCAGTTGTAAAGAAATATGTTAGAAGCAAGCTGCGTTGTTCTCAGCAGTACCAAGTGTGTTATTAACCATTGGCAGTCTGAACAGAAGGCAAAGCTGAACTTAAACTACTATTTATGCTAAAGCCAGTCAACGTACGTTTGTGATATTTCTTTGAATTGTGGTTTTTGTTCTGGTACAGTGTGGGTACCAGAACCCTGGTGGCGTTGTTGCAGTGTACTAAAGTAACCTATTGTTTGGACCCTGAGGTCTAGTTACTGCACCAGGAACCTTGTCAGCGTGGTCATACCAGAGAGCCTGTGAAAATGACGGCAACATCATTTATCTAGATAAGTGCCATACATGTCGGCACTCAGTTTATCCACTATAATACTATATTTCTGTATAGAAATAACATAAAATAAATTGTTGACAAGAAACTTTCAAGATAAATTTACAAGAGAAAGAGGGAATGATGACAGTACCCCACCCATACTATTAATTACCAGTGTCATTAACTTAGTGAACCTAGATACACATATTTTGATTGTCTTATTATAAATTGAATGGACAGAAGATCCATGGTAGTATTTAAATTGTTGTAAATACATTCATAATATCAGTTTTGGTTGTTGGACCTGATGGGATCAGGGGTCATGCTACCCTGATGTACAGTATGTCCCAAGAATTCCAACTCTTTACAACCAATACAAAATTTTGTTGGCCTAGCGGTTACGTTAGACCTCGAGGTGCTAAAGGCTAAATAAGGTCGAACCTCAGGCTTTACTGGAATTTGGTAATAGCCTTTGCTAAGATCCACCTTAGAAAAATATTTTGCCTTGTTCAGCCTGGAAAAAGTTGAGTAGTATCAGGTAATGGATCCACCTGACCTTCTGTGACAGCATTCAGTTTCCTGTAATCTATGCACAGTCTATGTTCGCCCGATGGTTTCCGCAACAAAACCACACAGGAACTATAAGGAGACTCACTGTGAGAAATAATCCCTTCTTGTAACAAATAATCAATCTCCTCTTTCAAAGCTTTTTCCTTAGCAAAAGGAATCGAATAGGGCCTCATACAGATAGTTGCTGGGTCTAGTAGTTTCATATCATATTCCAACAAATTTGTGTGCCCCGGTTTATCCGTTAACACATCTGTATGTTTCTCAAGGACCTGTTGAACCTTCTCCCTCTGTCCTTTTGTCAGGTGATTGCTGATCTTCACCTGTGCAAACGTTTCATTGGTTTTCAGTGGATATTCAAATGATGGGAGAGGGTCATTTTTCATTTCGGTTGCTATAAACAAGGCCAATAGGTGTGTTCCTTCCTGGATTTGTCTGTCCAGATATTTCTTCAAAAGGTTCACATGATAGACTTTTTCTTTTTGTCTATCTTATAATTTGTTCTGGATACCTTTTCCACAACTGTATATGGCCCTTGCCATCCGATCTGAAGTTTATTGTTACTGCCGGGCAATAGAAGAAGCCCCTTCTCCGCCAGCCGTGGAGGCAATTGTGAAAGTAACAAAGAGAAGACAAATTATTCCGTTCGTTCCGTTGAACACCATGGCTAGGGACAGACACTGACACACCTGCGCGAAGCCGACGAGGCTAGCTACTGCGCGCTAGCAACTGAGATTCTGTGCCCAACACCTCTTATAATATACGCCGCGTGTCGCCCGTCAGTCACAGCTCTTTCACCAGTACACCGAAAAACTCAACGTATTGTGGACTTAGAAAAATTCCTGGTGTTTTCTGTACCGCAGAGTTTACTGTCACGATTTCCATAGCCCATTGCGGTTGTTCCAAAGCCAGCATGATGCCTTTTCGGCAGTTTCACTAAGCCTCTTCAGTGCCCTTGTTCTCGACTGTCCCCTCAGCCCCAACAGTTTCAATAAATCATAAACTAATGCACCCACGAGCCCTTTTGCGCCCACCTCAACACCCATGACCCTTGCAGTGAACCCTTCGTGTCTCAGATCTGCGGCCAGATAATTATACTTTGCCGCTTTGAACGAATGTTGCTCGTCCAATCTAGATTCAAATGGCACGGTCAGTTTAATCAGTATAACCTGAAGCAGTGCTGAAGATTGAAGGACTATATTAGGCCGTCTCCGCGATTTTCTGATACTCTCTGGATATGCCCCTCGTCCAGGTAGGTCTACCGCCATCTCCAGTCGTTTGCACTGTCAAGAAGAGATGGTAAACTGCTACCTGGTTTACTCGGGTTGGGGTGTGCTGACTTTCCTGCCCTCAGAAAGTATGTATTTGCGGTGCTCTGTCTGGCTTTGCTATTCGACTTCATCCTTGCCAGGTCTATTGTCGCAGCCAGCTCATTTAGCACTTTGTTGTGGTGCCAAGTGTACCGCCCTTATGACACCTTACACGCAGAGAGCACGTGTTCAAGTGTCTGCCTCCCCTGCCACAGGGGGCACTGCTCATCATCCGACTTTCCCCATCTCACAAGGTTTGTGGCCGACGACAGCAGGTCATACATTGATCTAACAACGAAGCTGAGAATAAGAGGGGCCATATGCCATATATCATTCCATGTCAAGGACCTCTGCAGGACTCCTTCCCATGTAGTCCATTGGCCTTGTTGGACCTGCTGCACTGCTTTTTTGCAACCTCTTATCATTCTTAGCTCCTCGTATCTCCTGAACTACCATGTCTCTGATTCTCCCTGCTTGATGCCTTGGACCACCAGCGGATGTCTCCATGACCAAATCCCAGTCTTTTCGTTTGTGTGTATCCGATTACCTCCCCCAGTTTGTGCGACTCTTGGGCAGCATCAACAGCTTCTTCCACTTTCCACTTCCTTCCCGTTTTCAGTGTGGGCTGAATGAACTTAACCAGGTCATCTGCTGACTCGCGTAGCATCATTGCAAGCCTTGCCTTTCCAACTTTGTACTCTTCCATAACTGACTTGAAGGGAAGCAAACGTTTTGACTTTTTGCAGTACAGTGCTACATCTGACTGACCTGGTGGTACCCCTAGCCATTTTCTCATGAACTTGTTGACCTTCTGCTGTATAGCTTCCACTGTACTTGTGCTTATTTTATATATAAGCAGTGACCACAGCAACTTAGGTATCAACATGAACTTGAGGCACCACAGTTTTAATTTTCCTAGGAGTCTGCTTTGGTCTATGATCTGTAGCACTCTGCCTGACATTTCTATTGTCTGTTGCACTGAAATCGAGTCTTTTAATGAGGTATCGTACGCCGTGCCAAGACTTTTAACAGGTTCCGCAATGACAGTAGGTATTCTTTGGTTGGAAACCATGAATATGACCTCTGCTATGTTCCTTTCTTTACTGATAGGTTTCTAGACTTCTTGGGTTTGAAGCTCATTCTGCACCAGCTGACTAGATCATCCAGGCGTGCTAACATCCTCCGGGCCTGATGTTCATCTGATGTCAGAATTGTTGTGTCATCCATGAATGCTTTGAGCGGTGGCATGTGACACATTCCACCGAGCTTTGGACCTATAGCCATTCCTTCATTGAGGATTACCTGCATAGCCATCACGAATAGTATCGGAAAGATGGTACATCCCATCGCAATTACAACTTCAATGCCAATCCACTTCGTTGTGTACTCTCTTGTTGAAAATCTGACAGAAAACCCTGCGAAATACAGCTTCAGCATTGCTGCAATCTCTTGTGGAACATGATACATTTCTAGGGCCTGCCACAACATCTGGTGTGGAACGGATCCATAAGCACTTGCTAGATCCAACCAGATTACATGGAGATTTGTTCTGTCAGATTTTGTCTTTTGGATTGCTTCCCAGATCATTGTGGCATGCTCTAGACATCATGGTGTACCTGGGATACCTCCTTTCTGAATGGTAGTGTCAGTGTACCCATTAGCCAGGAGGTATGTAGTGAGCCTTTTCGCCATCACCGAGAAGAATATCTTTCCTTCCACATTAAGTAGTGAGATTGGCCTGAACTGACTGATGTCTGTGGAATTTTGTTCCTTCGCGATGTAGACTCCGTTCGCCTTTCTCCATTCCTTGCTTACAAGCTGGGTTTTCCACGCATTCTTCAGTAAACGGAGCAGTCGTTTGATCACCTCAAGGCATCTCTTATTCACAACATATGGAACACCATTAGGACCTGGAGCAGACTTGCACCGAGCTTTCTGGACAATGCTTTCTAACTCTTGTATCGTTGGGGGCTTGGTGTTAAATTCAGCTCCTGGTTTACTCGGCGATTTAAGGCCTACCATGCTGGTGAGCGGCTCATCTTTGGGACCATCTGAATATGTAATTCTAAGGTGTTCTTCCAGGTCTTCTTTCCTGATGTTTAGCGTACCCGATCGTTGCTGGTCAAGCAGTTCTTTGGCCCTGACTCCGAACACTTTGCGACAGTGCAGATATATTATGTCGCCGAAGATTTCCAGCTTCAAAGTTATCTGCTTCAGGTTGTTATCCAACTCTTTTGCCAAGGCTTCGTCCAGCTGTTCCTGAAGCTCTTTTGCACTGGCAGGTGGAAATTGATTGCATCTCTCTTCCCGTCCAAGAAGTGTGTGAGATCATCATCAGGCAGATCAACTTAAATGTACTTAGCACTGTGGATTGACTCCTGGCTGCGTTCTTCTAACGTCTTACCCGTCGAGACAGAGCGCAGTTGATCTCCCCCTGATGAACTCCCACACACATTTTTTCGTTCTTTGGAATTTCATTCCTCTCTGAGTAGAGAATTTCCTACCACAGGCACATGGAAATTCCAGCCGTTGTTCAGAGCTCGAATTCCGTGTAACGGCTCTGGTCGATTCCAATGAGGCGCCTGTGGATTCATCATTCTTCCCCCCATTTTTGGTGAATCCTGGGGGCATCTATCATTTTTAGGTCATGTAGCAATTGTAAGACAGCTTACGGGGTGCAAACCCGGTCAGCCGGTTATATATATATATATATATATATATATATATATATATATATATATATATATATATATATATATATATATATATATATATATGTACTTAGAAGAGGCATTTGCTCTTTTATTGTTTCTAAAGTTCGTGGTTTGAAGCTACAAGACGGTTCTTAGCACCAGATCAGTCTGAAGTAAGAATCATCGTCACTTTCTTTGTGATTTAAGAGCTGTGTTCGACACCAACTACCTACAGTGGACACGTTGTGAAGACACCCACCTTGACATTAGAAGTGAAGTTCATCTAGACGCCTCTAGAGATTAGTCCTCATCACACAAAAACTGACGACTCAGTCACTTTCCTACTATCTACAACTCTGCCAAGAGTAATCTTGTGCGACGGTAGACACCTTTGACGACCCATTTTAGATACTCTTGAGTTTTGGCCACTGTTAGACCACTACTGCAGAGCAAATGGGAGGCAAATCCCGTGACACCCCCTCTTTTCATTTCGCCATCCCATTTTCCTCAGAACTTTTACCCTCGCTGAGAATTAATTTTAATCCCATTGATTGGAAAAATATTCATTACATTTAGGTTGAATTTATTTATATTTACCTTTGCATTGGTTGAACAGGTAAATAATATACATTGAAAATGTTTCCCTTTACATCTATTATGTTTGAAAATTTTAACAATATAGATTGAATATGTTTACACTTACATCTACTCTGGTTGAAAATGTTAATAATATAGATTATGTACATCATATCTTTCATCATTCACTCCCTGCTCCATATGGAACTTGGGACTACCTCTGCTTTTGTTTCTCTGTAAGAAATAAAGCAGTCACCAGCCCTGGCAGTGGTGGTTTACGAAATCATCATTCTATATGCTGAGGTTGTCAGCCTCAAATGACTTGGACATCCACTAGCAGATTTCCCATCTTCATATTCACATGCCAATATATACCTATTAATTCACATGTTAATAAGGCAAAATATAGAATTTAAAATGTACAACACCCCAATCTTTTGGCTCACAGACTGCTGGCTCAAAGAAATAAAGGCACTTGTAGAGATCTCTTACACTTGGTCTGGAGTCTTGTTACTTCTTAAACAATAAGTTCTCACTTTAACTCTTTGACTCCACAATCATTTTCTACGCTGTGCTGTAATTTTAATTCGTGATAGATTAAAAACAACGCTCAAAGAGTTGTTTTGGCACGGGTGTCAAATCTGACCAACGCTCTGAGCGTTGTTCCGGAGTCAAAGAGTTAACTTTGTGTTAGTTTCCTCAGATTCCGGTTTTCCTTGCTAATAATGGTAGAGTTTTCTTGGGCTTTTAAGTCCTCAATAAGTTCAGACAAGTCCGGTCTGGTAAATTAAATCTGCTGCTATTCTTAACTTTCGAAAGGTCTAGTTGTCTTCTTGGAGCGAGGTGAATTTTCACAGTGTTCTAAACTGACTAAATTGTCAGGTTATATCCCCCCTTTCGCTCCTGGCACATGTTGTTTACTATTAGACCAGGCCCCAATCAGAAATGTGGTTATTCCTGCATCTCTAATGCCGGCCAATAGTTTCAAAACCTATGTGTTTTGGTGGGGTAATTCAAAATATTTCCACTAGGACATTTAATTATGCAAAGGTCATGTCTACCAAATATGGAAGTGAGATTTCCGTACTATTCTCGTCAGTGATTACAAATAACTTCTTACATTTATATCAAATAATATCTTCGTAATAATTCTGACGGAAGCTTATTACAACATTCCGACTGTCAAGTGTGTGTCTGTAATCTGTTCGCAAGCAGATGATTTATCGCCCGGCACGCCTTAGGTGAACATAACTGACCGGCCTATCTTTGTTTTTTACCTGTGCCTAATCTTAGCAAAGCCGAGAAGCTTAAAGCAAACATGACGAATTATCACCAAAAGGATTATAAGGTGATTAGAAAATAGCTAATATCTGCTTGATAGCAGAGAAAGAAATGTGCCGATCACTGAAATTTCACGTAATCAGTACTCACAACAAATGTAACTGACTACTGCCGGAGAGGAGACGAGATCGACGCAATAATTCCATCACAAGGGTGGTGAAAATACCTGCCTTGACAGAAGAGGTTACCTCTGTACTGATCTGGAGAAGGACCCTTGCCACAGAGACGAGTTGACGGAAACAGCTGCATCAATAGCTCAGAGTTTTGGCAGCTAAGTGACATTTCGATAAGGCCAATCACATAAGAAACTTTCTTTTCCTTTTCAACATTACTCTTCTAATGCCAATATATTTTCTAGGAAGATACACACATTTTATTAATCACCAACTCTTATTTATTTACATATGTTCAAAAGTAATTGATCATTAAATTTATTATATGTTGTTTTAAACATTCATAGCTGATATATTTATTACAGAGAGAAGTGCACGCGTGTGAATCAGTATCTTTAAAATATACATATACATAGACAGAGCACTATTAACTTATATCTTATCCGGCACCTTTTGTGAAGTTTTAAGCAATGGTTTGGTCTGTTCGAGCCCCCAGCTGAGTTAATTCAGCGAAATTCATTTTATAATTAATTTTGGCTCTTTGGCTGTAAATATATGTATATATTAAAGATTGTCGATCATACATGGGCTCTCTTATCTATAAGAACTGAATCAACTATGCATTTGTAAAACAACATATAACACATTTAATTATCGATTAGTCTTTAACAAATTTAAATAAATATGGCTGAAGAACGATTTTTAAAATTTGTCTTCACTGAGACTTAATTGGGATCTGATGGTTATTAGTGTCCTTTGCGTGCCTATTACAAAAGACGTATCTTGCTGAGCACTGCAATGAGTAGTTGTTAGTTTTTGTGTGATGAGGACTAATCTCTAGAGGCGTCTAGATGAACTTCACTTCTAATGTCAAGGTGGGTGTCTTCACAACGTGTCCACTGTAGGTAGTTGGTGTCGAACACAGCTCTTGAATCACAAAGATAGTGGCGATGATTCTTACTTCAGACTGATCTGGTGCTAAAGACCGTCTTGTAGCTTCAAACCACGAACTTTAGAAACAATAAAAGAGCAAATGCCTCTGCTAAGTACATTTGTGGGCTGCAAATTAACAGGCGCACTGTCTCGCTTTCCACCCACCAATGTTAGCTTCTCTGAATATTTTTTTATGATTAGAAATCACTGTTATTCTTCTGGTTACTTTAATGGGGAAATGTGACTGGACAGCGCGAGGGCAATGGCTTGCCTGAATTACAATTAACAAGTTACATTTATCTCACAAAATGATATTATACACTTTAGGCACATGTGCTGTAATCATCACTTTTCACTGCTCCAGTCGGAGTATGGGGTCACCTCTGCTGTCGGTTTTCTGTACGACTAGCAGGAAGCAATCACCAGCGCTTGCTGTAGTGGTTTATGAATATAATATTTTCATATGTTGAGGTTGCCAGCCTCATATGACTGGTATAACCACTTAGCAAGTACACACATGTCACAATCCACATTTTAAACTATATGTTCACAACTTACCCCAATGGGATATACAATCTCCTGGCACAGTAAAATGGACACAGCAACTTTGTTTAGATGCTTCGAACACTTGGTCTGGGAAATTTTAGTATTCTTCTTATGGCGGGTGCTCTGGTTCCTTAAGTTTCCAGTTTTTGTATTTAAAATTGCGGGTTCTCTTTTAAGTTATAAAGACGCCCAAATACTTTGATCTGTCACTTTTAATTCTGGAATACTAGTCCGATGTCTCTCTGGCTCCTGGG
Organism: Oreohelix idahoensis; assembly: GCA_024509875.1. NCBI lineage: Eukaryota > Metazoa > Mollusca > Gastropoda > Stylommatophora > Oreohelicidae > Oreohelix > Oreohelix idahoensis. The sequence goes on from JAMPIV010018954.1 coordinate 150,038, forward strand.
AGTTGCTAATTTGACGTTGCGATGCAGTTTTATTTGTTTCTCCGATTTCGCTGGATTATATTTCCATTTCTCAGTTCAAGTCCCAGATTGTATTTGTAGACCAACTTGCCAGTGAAAGTCAAAGTCTATTTCGGCTCTCAAATTAAACCAATGGTAAGCTCTTTAGAACTATGTGGGTCGGGGTGTCACGGGATTTGCCTCCCCTTTGCTTAATACTATCCCGCGCGTGTTTTAAAATATCAATTTTAAAATTTAAACTCGTGACCTCTTTTAAATATGGCAGTAATACTTCCGATTGTATTTATTTAAACTCACAAACATATCGGTGAACTTATTTATTGACTAATACCTTCCGCCCATATATTACTCCTCTGACAGGTTATCTGTAATATTGATACAGAGATGGTCCAGCGGACGCGATTGCATATATCACCTGTGTTTACGCGTACATCTCCCAGAGGGATTTTTTTCCGTCGATCGGGCGAGACTATCAACGGTGGCTAACGACTTAAGTGATAAACGTAGTTCCGCTGATCTGTCTACTTAGCCTTGTATTAATACGATTCACCTGGCGAAACGTAAACAAGTCTAAGGTGTGGTCAGAGCAAAAAATGTAAGTGCATAAAATATGCCAAATAATAGGACGAACGGTGAGGAAAATGAAGGATTTAATTGATACTGCCGGAGAGAACGCAAGTTATGAAATGTGCACTAATGATTTCGTCACATCTCTGCTCTACTTCTTATGTTGCTGCCACATTTTCTTCTCCTACACTGCTGCGGTACTGTCCCTGGCTCATCTTCCCAATTTGCTACCACATCTTCTTCTGCTACTGCTCCTTCACTTGCTCCATCAACTTACCAAAAACGTCATCTCGCCAGAATACTACACATCTTGAATGGACAGACAGAAAGTAAAATTAAATAAGTTCTTCTTCTACTGCTTATTCTCATACTGAGCCTCCTATTACAGTTAGGCTGCATTAGAGTGTGAGGCGAGATGGATGAGTTAGATAATAATGGATACGGCGCTTGCCTATCGTGGCACAGTTATCGGGTTCCGCGTTCGAAACTCTGTGGATAGGTCACTCTATCTCATAAAGCTGGGACCTAGCATAGTGAAGTATCTAACGCTTCACTCCCCTTCGGAATTATGTGATATAGTACAACCTTTACCTCCTCCTGTTACCACATCGATTTATGCTGCTGCCTCATCTTTCTTTCCGGATACTTCTCGTCAGAGTCAAACGCCTCTTCCTTGTTTTCTTCTTCCTTCCTCCAAATTTCTCTCTAATCTTATTCTGTTTCTTTGTAATCTTGTTTCTCGGCGTTACTGATCCTCAAGTTATTTGTCTTCAGTTTGTGTTGGAGCGCTCTGTCTATCAGTTATTGACTAGAACTCAAGACTTTTTCCCTGAAGATATGTTTTAGATCCACATATAAATCCCATTGCAATACGCCTTTCTGGCGGTAAAGCATTTTTTGTTCGCTCTGCACACATTATTTTGATTGTACATGCATCATTGTTCCCTCGACACCTTCAGTTTATCTGTGCCTGCGAGGTGTGTTTTATCAGCATATATAATACGATTATATGGCAGCAAAAGGTTAATTTGTGCAATTCGTTACTTCGCATCAGGTACACACTTGGTTTCATTGTTGAGTTATTTTACTAGATCTAACTGACGAGCTCATTATCGGCAAACATGAATATTATTATTTTATTTGGATCAATCAAGGCGCCATTTCCTCCATTTTATGCATGAAAACAGCACTGATAGCACACTTATATTAATCACCTGAGAACGTCTCGGGCGTGACGTGATCATCGGAATTATGGTAGATTGTGCAAGTGCTGTGAGTGAAGGGTTTGCTAAATCAGGCTTTGCCGCTAGAGATTGTGGGTTTTCTTACTGGATATCACTACAACCCAGACACATGGCACCAGTAATTATTCTCAAGATCTTGACGTCAAGTACCTGAGATTATAAGTAATGTTGTTACACTTTGTTAGAAACACACCTTCCAATCTTCTTCTGCTGCGGCGTAACGAACGACTGTGTCTCTATTGTAATGGTAGTTGTTTCCTTGTGTCTTTTCTCCTTGTGCGTCCTTTCTCTAGCCGGTGTTGTAAAGGGTGAGCAGTTGAATGAACGAGTAGAGACTGTAAGATAAGGATTAGATAGAGTTTCAAGAAAGGTAAATGTTAAATAGTGATAAACAGCTCGGTTGTAAAAATGATGTTAACGATGAATCAACATTTTCAAGTAAGTTGAAAGGTTAATAAAGGCTCACTATTTTCTCATGTGGCCGGACACTTAGTTAGAGTGGAGGTGGTAGGGCAAAAAAGGTTAAGAGTGCATGACATTGAATAATACACTACAGGCCAAATTTGTGACCTAATTCTAGTAGCAAGAAGTCCCCTGTGACAGCTATACTATGGTTCACAATGACGGAGAGATGGACATGCATGTTGTGTAACAAATTTTTTATTTTTTATTTGCCAATTTTCTACCCCTGTATCAAGTCAGTCATCATCTGTCTTCATATTACATTTTCTGCAATGAAAATAAAGAGGTGGATTCCCGCTATCTGTCAAGTTGTGGACTGCGTAATAAAATGAAAATTAACATTTGTTTTTGTGTCGTGGCAGTTAATATGAAACGGAGTACACGGCTGGTCATTAATTTCTAGTGAAATATATAGAAGATGGAGCACACTAACACTAACATTAATTTAATTGAATCATTCCTCTCGTGTTTCGCTCCTCACGAAACATGGAGTAGTTTACACCCCAGGGTAGAAGAGGACGACTAAGTAGCATGGAGTCATTTACCTCAACACCCCAGGGTAGAAGAGGAACAACTAAGTAAGTATGTAACATGGAGCCGTTTACCTCAACACCCCAGGGTAGAAGAGGAACAACTAAGTAAGTATGTAACATGGAGTCATTTACCTCAACACCCCAGGGTAGAAGAGGAACAACTAAGTAAGTATGTAACATAGAGTCATTTACCTCAACACCCCAGGGTAGGAGAGGAACAACTAAGTAAGTATGTAACATGGAGTCATTTACCTCAACACCCCAGGGTAGAAGAGGAACAACTAAGTAAGTATGTAACATGGAGTCATTTACCTCAACACCCCAGGGTAGAAGAGGAACAACTAAGTAAGTATGTAACATAGAGTCATTTACCTCAACACCCCAGGGTAGGAGAGGAACAACTAAGTAAGTATGTAACATGGAGTCATTTACCTCAACACCCCAGGGTAGAAGAGGAACAACTAAGTAAGTATGTAACATGGAGCCGTTTACCTCAACACCCCAGGGTAGAAGAGGAACAACTAAGTAAGTATGTAAAATGGAGTCATTTACCTCAACACCCCAGGGTAGAAGAGGAACAACTAAGTAAGTATGTAACATGGAACCGTTTACCTCAACACCCCAGGGTAGAAGAGGAACAACTAAGTAAGTATGTAACATGGAGCCGTTTACCTCAACACCCCAGGGTAGAAGAGGAACAACTAAGTAAGTATGTAACATGGAGTCATTTACCTCAACACCCCAGGGTAGAAGAGGAACAGCTAAGTAAGTATGTAACATGGAGCCGTTTACCTCAACACCCCAGGGTAGAAGAGGAACAACTAAGTAAGTATGTAACATGGAGCCGTTTACCTCAACACCCCAGGGTAGAAGAGGAACAACTAAGTAAGTATGTAACATGGAGCCGTTTACCTCAACACCCCAGGGTAGAAGAGGAACGACTAAATAAGTACGTAACATGGAGCCCCCAAAGCAGCTGGCCTCCTATTACAATTAAGCTGCACTAGAGTGTGTGGCGAGATGGATGAGTTAGATAATAACTAGTTGTGGCGTGATGGAGGTTGGATAGAAAATTAGTTCCCAGAAATGGAGAATAGAACTGGTGAATTAGAGATAGTACAAGACAAGTCAGGTAGATAACCGCATAGTTCAGATGCTAGCTGTAGAAGAGAGCTGTGAAGTAAGTCACCTTCTCGCTAGACCTATCCTATGCTCCAGGGGTGTTATATTAGTATGTGATTTCAGCCCGTACCAAGTTAAATTATTACAACAAAATTATAACTGGAAAGTTAAGAGATTCAATACCTCCAATTATAAAATAAATCAATGCACTTTAATGATTACTAATGTGTAATAACATATTTGCACCTTTGGTTTATAAATATTTCACACACAAAAACTATTTACAGAAACTATATAATTTCAATATTTGACCTTTTCATAATTTTGTGGTCTTGACGTTTTGGTTTGTGTTTTCCCTATGAGTTAAACTTGACTTGCGCGGCAGGTGGTTGTAGTTGACATCCTTCGGTCGTTAGATCTGGTTATTGAAGACACTATGCTTATGCCAGGTGACAGACAGTTTTTTATTTTTTTAAGTGAACTTTATTTTCATTTCTTTGCAATTTTACAAATCAGTGTACATGTTACAAAAATAGAAAACATGGAAAGTACATTTTAACATTTCTTTAAAACAGTAAATATAAATATAAATATAAATAATTAAACATTTCAATTTACAAAACCTGTTGCATTTTACATACAAAGAATGTGATAACGGTACTTTAACAAAACCGTGTACATTTTACAGTGGAAAAACATAACAGGTACCTTATTAATTACATATGTTTGTTGTTGTTGTTTTCGTCTACTATGCTGCTGTAATACCCTGTTCAACCTGAAAGTTTGGTTATAATTGGGGTATATAGGGTGTTTTCGTCTTCACTGGTATCTCGTTCGAAGTCCAGGAGGTGATCGGTCCTGAAAAGGACCACTAGGTGGCTGTCTGGGTTCCTCTTTGTCCGTTTGTGGTGCCGTACCGCGCTCATGGTGTTTTTTATGTCCTGCCTCACTATCTGGCTTGTTTGGTTTTGTGTGTTTCTACGCTCCTAGTTTCTGTTGCTTTTTGTCTTCTTGCTCTCCTGTATCTGTGACAGTGCTTTTTCAATTATCGTTGGTAGTAGCTGTTCTAGCGTTTCTTGGATGATTTCTTTTACTGCTTGTTTGTTCGTTTTAGTTTCTTGCGTGCTGTTTGATGATATTTTCTCAATGGCTATTCTTTCTGCTTCTATTCTTTTGAGTATTTTTGTGTTTTCTTCTGTCAGCTCTTTCAGCTTCTTGACATCTGTTTCTACTTGTTGCTGGATTCTTTTCATTTCTTCCATCACATGTTTTATGTTCTGCATGTTTATCGCATCTTCTCCACTGTCGGTTGGTTCTTCGGCGGCCTGCTTGCTGTTGTTTTCGATTCGCAGCTTCATTTTCATTTCTCTGACTTCAGCGGTCAGCTTGTGTAACTGTCGTCTGTCTATCGTGCGTTGTTTTTCTGCAACATCCGCAGCCACTCTGTGTTTTGCCTCCTTGAAGGGGATGTTTTTTGGAAACCGCTTCCTTCAGGAAGCTCTTTTTTCCTGGAACATCGGGCAGCCTCGGTATCTAGCCCCATGGTTTCCAAAGCAGTTTGCACAGGTGCGGTTTGAGTTTATTGTTTTGTAGTTGTTGTCCTCCTTCGCCTTGGGACAATCGCAATATAGGTGGCCACCTGCACAATATCGACAGACTGCATCTCTCCTGCACGTTTTCTTTGTGTGCGAGAACTGCTGGCAGTTGGAGCACTGCATCACCGGAGGGATATAGGCTTCTGTCTTTTTGGTTGTTGTTTTGAGTGTCAGTCTCTCGGGTCTTGTCGATCCCTCTACCGAAACTATCATCAGATTGGTATCCTTCTTGGCCCAGGTTTTTAGTCTTTCGACCTGCGTGATTTTTAGATTTGCGTTTTCATCCTGAAGGCGTCTGTGGACCTCGGCTTCGGAACAACTGGTATCCACCCCTCTGATGACCAACTTCTTTGTTGTTATGTATTTCTCCACTACCACTTTTATTTGGTGGGGCAACTGGACTTCTTTTGGACTAGACTCCAGTTCGGTCATCAGTGAAGTGGTTGTTGTGGTGCTGTTCAGCGAAAGCACGACTCCCTTTTCATGCCTCCCTACTTTAGCAATACCTCTTCTTCCAGTTATCACCTCGAGGATGTTGATCACTTTGTTGTCGGGTAGGGCCCTGAGTGAGGCCTCACTTCCTGACGTCTGGGTGATCTTTACGATATAAGGTGTTATATCTTGCTTCTGGGCCCTTGAGTTGTCGGCTGTTGTTTCCTTAGGACCAGGAATGGTAGCTTGCTTCTCAGTGTTTTTGCTGTTCAGCACTCCTGGGGCTATTTCTACTATCGCTTCTTGAAGAGCGAGCCTAAGGAACTCATCTCCGTCGTCAATTCTTCGAAGTGCATCTATATTGGTCTCTGCGATATCTTCCTCTTGTACCTGTCTGTGCTGAGGAGCTGTCTCTATCAGTTCTTTCATAGTGCTTGCAGGTGGGTCGGTTGTCATCTCGGCATCGTGTGGTGGTGTCAACGGTGTTTTGTGCAGCATCTCTGTGGTAGATAGGGTTTCTGCTGACAATTCGGGTATGTGCGGTGGTGGCCCCATGGTTTCAGGCTCCTGTCTTCTTTTCTCTCATCTTTCCTGCATCTGCTTTATCTGTTGATACGCTCTCAACATGTCTTTATATTCTGGGTCTTTATAATCTTGGGAAGAGACGTTTGCTTCTGCCCTTTTCTGTATTCTTTTCGTCATCTGTTCCAACTGTTGTAACGCTCTCAATATGTCTTTACGTTCTGGGTCTTCATCATCATCTACTTCCACGCTAGCACTTGGGGCCGCACTGCTTTCCGGCAATCTGCTCTTGTCCTTTTCCTTCGACGCTTCGGGTCGCTCATCGGTTGTAGTATCAACGGTTGCTTTGTTTGTCTTCTGAGAAGTACTGGCCATGAAGTTGGTAGTTGGAGTATTCTTGCTCTCTGGTTGACTCTGTTTGTTCTTCGTAGGTTCTTGTTTGATGCTGCTGACAAGTGTTTGAGGGCTTGTATATACTTTCCTCTTTTTCGCTTGTTGCGAGTCATTTTGGTATACTGCTAACGCATAATGATCTGTTGGGTGAGCGCTGTGTACGTCCTGAAAAGGACGCTGGTTATAGTGCTGTCTTGATCGTCCTGAAAAAGGACGCTGGTTATAGTGCTTTGCCGCGTCAAACAAAAAATTGGTTGTCGACGATTAATTACATATAAATAACACCACCAAATTGAACCTGCAGATATATGACAAGGGATTGGTACTTGGGTTTTACACCCAAGACGCCCCTCCAATGCTGACTAGCCACTGGAGAATCAGATTTCTCATTCTGACAACATGATCATGTGACTTTTGCATGTCAGTAAAACGTGAGTAAGTTATAGAAGGGTACAATACATTTACGGCTTTTTACATCAATTAAGACATTTTTCAAATTTAGTCATGATTATTCCCCTTTGGCTTACCTTCTGCCAAATTAACAAATTTGTCTCCCATGTAATACATTGACCAAAGGTGATGATTAAAAGACATGAAGAAAAGACGAACTCTGTGTGCATACTACCCAAAATTAAAGCATTAAAAAGGACTAAGCTCTATGGACTTTTAAGGTTATAGGGTTGGGAAAGCTATCTTCCTTCGGGCACAAGGCAAAGATTATAGGCATGAAGGTTATGTTAATAATAACTTTAATTTGACATATACGTCAATTTTAATTATACTCGTACGTTACTAAACACAAAACTAAGATATGTTGTAAGCTTAACAATCTACAATTTTCAAACATACCCTCAGAACAGTGGTGCTACGAATCTGCGGCTGGGTTTTGAGCTTCGATCTAACAAGCGCTCACAATTGTGACTTCACTTCAGTTATCTGATTGTGGTGAATTTGATTACTTCTAGCAATAAGAGGCAGCCCTCTGGATAACTTCTCAGATCTGGCAGAAATTGAAGTGATTTCGGGGAGTACCAACTGCCCAACTGAGGCGGCTTCTTTATATACCCATCTCAGATCTACCCCTTTCTCCGAACTTCAAGCCATTTCGTTTCTTTCCTGCTTGAAACCTGTAGTGAGATTTCAAGGCTGTTTTGCCAATTGGTGCTAATTTAGCGACTAAATCATAATTTCCTCGTGAATTATCAAGGATAGTGCTCTCCCACTGCCATAATTGCAAGTATTAATAGTTTTTGCACAAATCCCCCAAAAAGAATTATTCTGTTCGGAGCATTAATTTTAAAAGTATCGCAGAATTTAGGTTTTGCTAGTTTACATGGAATGTCCCTATAGACATTCGTTGCGATTTCCAGTGTGTATATGGTCGTGTCATGACAGAGTGCAAACTCCTGCAGCAATTGTTTTCTATAGCAATTTGTTTCACATGATGGGAGCTGCATATCCCATGCCCAACCTGCCAATGTTCTCCTTGTACCACATCATTTTACCAAATTATCCCATGAAGTTATCACTGTCCATACGAAAGATACAGTTATGAAATGAAGCATATCACCCTGGGTTTTGACTTTCTGATAGAGATATGTCTTAAAAGTATATTAGGTCGAGAAGTTGAGGGAAACTGCGGTAAGACGTGGAATACAATGGATGGGTGTGGAAAAAAAATCGAAAAAAGGTGATTCGGCTTACGAGGACAAAAGAATAAGAAAATAGCCAACGTTACGGCCACGAGGCCTTCGTCAGGGAAAGGAAAGAAAGTGAAGGTTAGATAGGACACATAAGAACCTAAAAAAATATAAAAATAAAAATTTAAAAATTAAAACTAGGTACTTCCCTGAAGGCGCCAAAGTCCTAACGCTTATAGGCGCGTGCCAGGAAAAGGAAATGACTGCTATCACCGGATGTACACAATACATACTTAGAGACTAAAAAACGAAACCAAGCGATAAACTACCCAAACGTAATATAAGTGGGGACTGGAAATAGAAGGGAACAGAATTAGTCGAAGATAAATAAATAAAAAATAAGATAAAATAAAAAATCTAGACATATTAAAAACAGAGTATTATATATTCATGCGTATAATTAAAGGGCGGCAGAAAATAGAAAAATGGGATAAGAGTGGAAAGAGTCAAAGTAGAACAGGAGAGGAAAGGGTGACCTCAGACAAAGGTGTGTAGAGTGTTGAGCCCAGCTGGTTTTAAACACCCCATGGGGTGGATAAGACGGTTCTCAAGCTGTTCTCGGCTAGCCGTGTCAGAGGAGCAGGATCTGATCGCCGTGACCTGGATGTCGATGGGACCCTGGTGGTCAGGGCCATTAAAGTGTATGGCAACTGGTGTGGATATGTGCTGAGAGATGTCATTCAAGTGCTGGCTGAACCTGTCCCCAAGTCGTTTGCCTGTTTGGCCAATATAGGTTTTGCAGCAACGTTTACATATGATTGTATAAATGACGTTGCGCGACACACATGTGAAGCTACTAGTGATGGTGTACGTAGTATAAGTAAAAGTATAAGATTATCTTTTAACAAAATCTCTTTGTACTAAAACACTATTTGTAGAAGCATGAACAATGTTCATTTTAAATATTTTGTACTTTGAAAATTCCCTGAAACAACGTGAGAGTGTAATGATTAATGTTTCTTAGGAGAACATAATTTCCAATTCTTTGTACTCCAAATAAGATTAACAAAATTACAAGGTAAAATCATTAGCTCGTTGTGGATTTCATTACCTGTTTCTTGCTTTAACGCATTCCATCTTAGAATAACCTTTTTTTTTTTTTTGGAAGGGGGATTGGGGGGGGGGGGGATCTATACTATTGTCAGCCTTTACAATGTTGCCAAAAACACTAATGGATGTAAGAGAGGAAAGGCAGGTAGAATCTCGATTAGTACTTTCTTTATATACGAAGAAGAGAGAGAGGTCTGTGAACACTGTCTGCCATCTTTGATAGTTTCGCGCTCGTCTTGTTATCTAATTATTTTAGATCACACGCAGCCTCTTCTACCTTATCTTTCAACGTAATGCTGTCGGTAATCACGTTTTGTCTTGTTTTATTTATATTTTTTATTCTTAGAAACAGGCAAGACTCCATCATCAGCATCAAGTAATTTCCCAGCTCAGAAATAGGTCCGAGACATATTTATGGCTCAGTATATCTTCCTCTTCTTCATCTTTCTCTTTGGCGCTCCTAATGGAGCATGGAGCCAGCCCTGTAGTTGTTCTTAGAGAACCTGCACTAACTCATATGCTCCTTTCGGAGCATGGAATCAACGTTGCAGCATTGTCTCTAGGAACCTTTCACCAAGCATATGCACGCATTTACAGTGGCCGTTTCTTTGGCATGAGTTTTATGTGACGGGGTTGCAGGCCCCGTCAAAATGATGTATTGAAATAGTTTGGTTTTGATCATAATACTCGTAGCAGCAATTGTTATCGCTTCAAATTCGTAAACACGAATCGTGGACAACCATGTATTCCGAAAAAAAGAAAAATTTCAATTTTTAAGATTATTTTGGAGTTAACGTTATTTTGCACGACCCCTTGAAGGAGGTTGGAAAACGAACACATCTGGGTGATCGTGTGAGCAGCGACCGGGACAGGGTCAGTTGTGTGAATTTTGAAGAGCCAAGATTGAATTTTGATTTGAAGGCGCGATGGGTTTGCTCTGCTATACGACGCTTGTTTATTGTAAGGCCCGTCCCAGATGTAATTTGAAAACGCGAATATGAACATTTCTTCTTAACAGATGTGTACTGAAGCCAGTTATTAGCCTACTTTTGCATTATTTTAGCAATAATAGGTAATGTTTCAGATGGTCAGAACATCGTTTTTGGTCAATATATTCATACAACTGTGATGTAATGTTTTGTCAAGTTTATTCAGTTTGAATGTCACATGTACAGACTATATCGTTCGCCTAGACTTAACAAGCCTTCTTTAGCCTAAATAACATCTGGAAGTCCTCCCAATACAGCACAAGCACAAAATTAAGATTATACCAGAGTTCCGTGCTTTCTGTGCTTCTCTATGGTGCGGAATGCTGAAGAGTCACAGAGAAGGAAATGTCAAAATTGTCCTCTTTTCACACAACATGCCTAAGAAGAAGAAGACTTAACAAGCTATCAAATATTTCATTTGGCGTGTATGGATGTTTTGTTGTTAGGGGTGTTTCATATATGACCATTTTAACATTTTAACGCCCCCTTCCAACTCTCTTTTCCTCCAGTCACATTTCGTCACATAAACCCAGACTCCACTTATTTTAAGTGACGTAACAAATCTCTTACAATCCACAACAATTTCCGGGTTGGAAAAGTGAAGTTATCAATGAATAATTTCTCTTCGTTATCATTATCCCAGGGTGTAGTAAGATGCTCCTCAATTAAATGAACTGAAAATTCGTTTGCTTCCAGATCAATATTGTTTATTGGAAAGGTGTGTATTACATCATATTAAAGAAAAAGAACTTTATAATTGAAACAATTTAAACAGTTGAAGGTTATAACAATTATCCGACATTTCCGCTGATTATATAATATTAATATAAGTCATAAATGAGGGAATTGTTAACTATTGCTGATAAACACAGACTATATGTATTTACAGATGCGTCAAAAGATGAAGGTGGAAAATTAGGAACAGGAACTGCAATACCAACATTGAAAATTTACAAAAGATATAAAGTCACAGGCCTCCCCCTAGCTCTGCAGTAGTGGTCCAACAGTGGCCAAAACTCAAGAGTACCTGATGTGGGTCTTCAAATGTGTCTACCTTTGCACAAGATTACTCCTGGCAGAGTTGTAGATAGAAGAATAATGATGCTTCTACCTCAAGGGAGATTTTACAAGATATTCTGAAAGCGAGAACAATGCTGCATTGGCTGAGCACGTTAACTCTAGTATCTGCCGTCAACTTGTATGAAGGATTATGTAATCGTATAATTCATTAGCTAGTTCAAGCCCCCCGCGTCTCTAAGACATGTCTGATGATGGTGGCCAGCGTCGACTTCATGCCACTTATACCCTCACTTGTTCCAGAAATAGTACTCTCAATTGGTACCACCAATTAGTATGGCAAAAGAAGAGAAACAAATGCCCGCTGAGTATTGAGTTTCCCGATACATACTAATGTGTCCCATCTTCCTATTCCACAATCCCATCTATCTTCAGAACTTTTACCCTCTCTGAGAATTAATCTTAATCCCAGTGGGCGAAAAACTATCTTTACATTTAACAAGAATAGTTGTACATTTAACTTTACATGAACATGTTAACACTAAAGTTTGAATATGTTTACATTTACATCGGTGGAAAAGGTTGTAAACTTTCAATGCAGTTAGAGTGAATATGTTTTACATTTGCACTGGTTCAAAAGGTTGAAACTTTCATTACATTTAGAGTGAATATTATTTTAAATTTACAGTGGTTGAAAAGGTTAATAATATAACAAGTATGTACAAAATTTCTTTCATCATTCCCTCCCTGCTCCATATGGAACTTCGGACTACCTCTGCTTTTGGTTTTTTATAAGAAACTTGCAATAAAGCACTCACCAGCCCTGGCAGTGGTGGTTCATGAAATCATCATTCTATATGCTGAGGTTGCCAGCCTCAAATACTTGGACATTCACTAGCAATTTTCACATATTAATCTTCACATATCAGTGTATACGTTGTCACAAGATGTATTTTGGGGCGACCTCTTACCGATCTCTTTTTCACTACGGCAGTAATCAGTTACATTTTTGTACTGATTTTATTACGACATTTTCCGAGTCGCATCCTTTTCTTTCTTCTGTCCACTGGAGCAGATATTTTGTTTCTCAGAGATAAGTCATCACGTTTGTTTGTTACCCGCCCCTTCCCTAAAGCTTTGCAAGGAGAGGCAGAGATAATATTAACGACAGGCTTGGTGATTCTCGCGTACCCAACCTTGGTCGCTACCGATTAACACTAAAATTCGCCAGCGTATTTGTCTAATTGCAGATAAGGCAAGGTTACGCGACAGATAAGAGATTTCTTGTCTGCGTGACACATTTTGGACAGACAAGGATGACCAAATCGCTTCCTGTCCGACTTGTTATGACAAGATTACTTTAGATAGTAATAATTTGTTACATCTTAAACACAATGTCGTATGAGTTTACAGATGTGTTGGTGAGTTCGCCTGCCAGGGATCGGATAATTTTATGCCATATACATTCCGTTCAAAATGTTTCAATATCAGGAATATTTTGAAACGCCCACCCAAACCAGCATGTTGGAAATGATTGGAGCTTTTTCTTAACTTCACAGCAAACAGATGCGGGTGGGACAGTGAATATAACCTGACACGTTTCAGTGTTAGGACAATGTGAAGATCGCTTGCCAAGAGGACACAACCAGACCTTGCCAGAGTGAAGCCTAGAATTCAGAATTCCATTTTATCAGAAAGGACCCTTTATTGGAGTATTTATCAGGACTTACAAAACAACTCAGGAAAACAACTTACAAAACAACTTTCTTGTGCGAAGGTAGACAACTTTGAAGCTCATACTAGATACTCTTGAGTTTTGGCCACTGTTGGACCACTACTGCAAAGCAAGGGAGGCAATACCAGTACATACGTATTAGTTCACATGTTAATAATGAAAAAATATAGATATCAAAATGTACAACTTACGCCAATCTTTAGTCTCACAGACTGCTGGCTCACAGAAATAAAGGCATTTGTAGAGGCCTGTTACACTTGGTCTAGGGTGTTGTTACTTTAACAATAAATTCCCACTTTTACTTGTGTTTCAGTTCCCTCAGATTCCGGTTTTCGGTGTTAAAATGGCAGAGTTTTTCGTGGACTTTTAAGTCCCTGCGAATGCTCAAACAAGGTCCGGTCTGGTACTATTCCTAACTCTGGCAAGGTCTGGTTGTCTTCTTGGCGGGAGGTGAATTTTCACAGTGCTTAAAGTTTGCAAAAGTGTCAGGTTATATTGCCTGCCTTCCCCCGCATTTGTTTGTTACAATGTAAAGCAGGGCTACAATCGGAAGGGTTTTGTGCCGTTATTCCAAATGTCTGTCAATCGTTTCAACCGTGCGTGTTTTGTGGGGTAATTCAAATTATTTCCTCATGGAAATTTCTACGCGTTACTGCAGAGACTATTTCTTCCAAATATGGAATGAAAACATCGGATCCTTTCTCGGCAATGTTTTCTCAAATACAACATATTACTCTCATATAAAGTAATGTCTTTGTAAAAAGGTGTACAGGAAATGATTATGTCATTCTTATCTGTCCAGAAATGTGTCGTGCAGGCCAGTAATCTCACTACCCGTCGCTTGCGCAAACAAAATTCTTCGTTTATTCATCTAGGAAGGCTCATCATTCTTGTCAGCGATTAAACAAATTCGCTGGGCGATTTTAGTGCTAATCCGTAGCCTGATGTCGGGCACACCGAAAATTTTCCAACATGATTGTCAGTTAATATTATCTCATCCGTCTCCTTTTCCAGCAGGGATGAACGGGTAAACAAACAAACAGGACGACTTGTCACTGAGAGGAGTGTAAGATGATTTGATAGTACAAAATATCTGCTTGATAGTAGAGAAAGAAAATGTGCCGACCACAGAAAACTTTAGGAATATTTGCAGAAAACCCACCAAATAAAGTAAACATTCTCACGGATTCTCTTTCATCAGTACTAGTAATCAGAAACAGAAATGAATGCAGCAGGCCAGATATTATAGATGATATACTGCAGGTTAATACATTTCTGCACATAGCAGGATGCAATGTCACACTAACATGGATACCGGCGCATGTCGGTATAGCAGGAAATGAGCTTGCGGACAAGGAAGCCAAACGGGGAAGAACTAGCTATAACAACATTGAAGAAGGCCTTGAGAAATTTGAAATTAAGAACTAAATTGTACAAGCAATAAACAAAGATGAATAACAGCCTAGGACCAAAGCAAAAAAAAAAAAAAAAGGGAAGACATTCGTATAAATTCCTTAAAAAAATAGAAGTAAAAAATGTCAAATACAAGATGAACTAAACATTCCAATTAATAAAATCTTGATTGCTACTGCTCAAGCTTAGAACTGGGTATTTCATACTAGAGGAACCTGTATGTGAAGTGTGTCATGAATTAAATACAAGGAGACACTTTCTGGTGGACTGCAAGAAATATGACCAGCAAAGGCAAAACTTTAAGACATACTGCAATAACTACAAAGTAGAATTGAGTGTTGAAAATCTTGTAGGCATTAAGACACAAATAGAAATACTAAAGTTAACAAAACACTATGTTACAAAAACAAAAGTAACATATTTTCGTATCGTATGTAATTACAACAATAGTTGTCTATGAGGATGGCCTATGAAATGTTGTTAAGACAGTCTCTAGAAATTGGCTCGTTAAGAAAAAGAGACTTATTAGTAGTATGGTAGGCGCAAAACTAGGCATTTAGTTTATATATATATATATATATATATATATATATATATATATATATATATATATATATTATATATATATATATATATATATATATATATATATATATATATATATATATATATATACTTTACAAACATTAGGTATATACAATATATTTACATATATTACAATATATATTACAACAGTTATACTATATATATATAAAAGAAAAAACACTAGATACATTTAATATATTTATTGACAAAGAGGCGTTAGCTGGTCTATGGGTGCGGTAGGGGACGTCTAACCTCACTACTACGGTCGTGCCGGCCATACGGCTACAATGTATAAGCGGTGTGGTGTTGGTGGTATTGCTTTTTGCTTGCTTGGTGTTATGTGTTGTTGTATTGTGTGTTGGTGTGTTTGTTTATACATATATATATATACACTATATATATAAAATATAAAAATCGATAATGACGGAAAATAAATAAAATCGATAATGTTGGATTAGTAGGTTACTAAGGGGGGGGGGGGGAGTTTTTGAAGCGAGTGGAGTCTTTTTGTGTTGGTGGGGGTGACGATGCATGTTGGGCTGTAGCTGGCGGTTGTAGGTTAGGGGGGATTTTTGTGTGTTGTGTTGTGTGTTGGTGTGTTTGTTTATACATTTATACATACAATATATATATAAAATATAAAAATCGATAATGACGGAAAATATAAAAAAAATCGATAATGGTTGGTTAGTAGGTTAATAAGGGGATTTTTGAAGCGAGTGGAGTCTTTTTGTGCTGGCGCGGGTGACGACGCATGGGTGTGTACATTTTGGGGTGTAGCAGGCGAGTGTGCCAGCATTGAGAGGTGGGAGTGAAGTGTTAGAGACGTCACTATACTAGGACCAGCATCGAGCGGTGGGAGTGACGTGTTAGAGACTTGACTAGGACCAGCGTCGAGAGGTGTGAGTGAAGTGTTAGAGACTATACCAGGGACAGCAGCGAGAGGTGGGAGTGACTCCCCCCCCCCCCCCCCCCCCCCCCCCCCCCCCCCCCCCCCCCCCCCCCCCCCCCCCCCCCCCCCCCAGTGTTAGAGACGTCACTATACCAGGTCCAGCATCGAGAGGTGGGAGTGAAGTGTTAGAGACTTGGCTATAACAGGTCCAGCAGCTAGAGGTGGGAGTGAAGTGTTAGAGACCTTCCTATACTAGGTTTAACATCTAGAGGTGGGAGTGAAGTGTTAGAGTTCTAGAAGTGGTAGTGAAAGAGATGTGTCACTATACTAGGGCCAGCGCCTAGAGGTGGGAGTGAAGTGTTAGAGACTTGACTATACCATTTATTTGTGTAGGTATTTTAATTGTTATGTGTTGTTGTATTGTGTGTTGGTGTGTTTGTTTATACATATATACATATACAACATATACGAAAATATAAAAAAATCAATAATGGCGGAAAATATAAAAAATCGATAATGGCGGGCTAGTAGGTTACTAAGGGGGTTTTTGTAGCGAGTGGAGTCTTTTTGTGCTGGCGCGGGTGATGACACATTGGTGTGTACATTTATGGGTAAGCAAGCGAGTGTGCCAGCATTGAGAGGTGGGAGTGAAGTGTTGGAGACCTGACTATACCAGGTCTAGCATCTAGAAGTGGTAGTGAAGTGTTTTAGACCTGCCTATACTAGGTTTAACATATAGAGGTGCGAGTGAAGTGTTAGAGTTCTAGAGGTGGGAGTGAAAGAGACGTGTCACTATACTAGGGCCAGCGCCTAGAGGTGGGAGTGAAGTGGTGGAGACTTGACTATACCATTTTTTTGTGTAGGTATTTTAATTGTTATGTTTTGTTGTATTGTGTGTTGGTGTGTTTGTTTATACATATACAATATATATATATATATATATATAAATATGAAAAATAAATAATGGCGGAAAAGATAAAAATCGATAATGGCAGGCTAGTAGGTTACTAAGGGCTTTTTTAAGTGAGAGTGTGAGGAGTTAATGATTTTGACTGGCTGGGGTGATGACTCATAGATGTGTTGGTTTTTGAAGAGAGTGGAGTCTTTTTGAGCTGGTGGGGGTGACGATGCATGTTGGGCTGTAGCTGGCGGTTGTAGGTTAGGGGGGATTTTTGTGTATTGTGTTGTGTTGTGTGTTGGTGTGTTTGTTTATACATATATACATACATATATAAAACATATAAAAAATCGATAATGATGGAAAATATAAAAAAAATCGATAATGGTTGGTTAGTAGGTTACTAAGGGGGTTTTTGAAGCGAGTGGAGTCTTTTTGTGCTGGCGCGGGTGACGACACATTGGTGTGTACATTTCGGGGTGTAGCAGGCGAGTGTGCCAGCATTGAGAGGTGGGAGTGAAGTGTTAGAGACGTCCCTATATTAGGACTAGCATCGAGAGGTGGGAGTGAAGTGTTAGAGACTTGACTAAGACCAGCGTCGAGAGGTGTGAGTGAAGTGTTAGAGACTATACCAGGGACAGCAGCTAGAGGTGGGAGTGAAGTGTTAGAGACCTGACTGTACCAGATCTAGCATCTAGAAGTGGTAGTGAAGTGTTAGAGACCTGCCTATAGTAGGTTTAACATATAGAGGTGCGAGTGAAGTGTTAGAGTTCTAGAGGTGGGAGTGAAAGAGACGTGTCACTATACTAGGGCCAGCGCCTAGAGGTGGGAGTGAAGTGTTAGAGACTTGACTATACAATTTCTTTTGTAGGTATTTTAATTGTTATGTGTTGTTGTATTGTGTGTTGGTGTGTTTGTTTATACATATATACATACAATATATATATATAAAAATATAAAAATCAATAATGGCGGAAAATATAAAAAAATCGATAATGGCAGGCTAGTAGGTTACTAAGGGCTTTTTTAAGTGAGAGTGTGGGGGGTTATTGATTTTGACTTGTTGGGGTGATGACTCATAGATGTGTTGAGGTGTAGCACTGGAGTAAGACAATGTAAAAGCGGTGGGGTATAGGTGGTATTGGTTTTGTTCTTGTCTGGTAATTTTGTGTGTAGGTATTGTAATTGTTGTGTGGTGTGGTGTAACTGGTGGGTTTGGGTTTTTGGGTGGTTGTGTTGTGTATGAGTCGGCCTTGTGTTGGCGAGTACAGATAAAAGACTAGCTTATTGTGATGTTTATTGAGACCATTAGTACATTTTTTCCGCCCCGCGTTTGTTGTGTAATGAGAACCTCCAAAAAAGTGTGTTTGTCTGGTGGTTTGTGTGCTGGTATTTTAAGTGGAGATGGTTATCTGTAGTGTTTTAAATAGTTTTGTTAAGCCATTATTTCTATAATATTGTGTATTCTTAAGCAATAACAGGATATTTTTGTGTGTATTTCATGAAAGTTTAGGTATAGGTACACTATCCAACAGTGATCTCCTCAGAACTCTGTAATGTATGTGGATGTGTTGTAGTCTTGTTACAAACAACAAGCTGATTTAGACGTAGCTTTGACATTTTTATTGGAAGGAGTTGTGCGTTTACCCTCTTACATGAACATAACAACTGGGTTGTTCCAAAACCTTAACACAACTATGTTGCTGCTTGACTTGAGAAGAAGGAATTTTTATAAGCACTCACTAAGTGAATTCCATTTTTCCTGCCCGCTATAGAATAAAGAGAAAAATATAAAAAAACAAAAGTAATACATGTTATAGAAGAAGATGACTAACGATCGGGGTGTGGTGGTGTTGCTGTTGGGTTTTGTGTTTGGTTGACGTGTAGGTATTGAGAATATAGAGTGGTGAGAGGTGCCGTTTTGTAATTATCGGAGGTAACTATTCTTGTGATGTAAAAATATGACAGGTAATTTCCGTTGTTGGGTGAATGCAATTACATATTGAGACTGGCTCTGGTCCACGTGGTAGTTTTTTTTATTATTTATATTATATCATGAGTAATAAGTCTACTCACCCCAATGTCCATCTAGTGATATGTAAGTAACCCTGCACACAGCCGTATTCTCCAACACAAAAAAATACTGTCAAAGGCCAGGCTGGACAAGGCCAAATAGACAGTTTTATTATACACAAAGAGGTTCCGTAGAGATATATCCCATATGCAGACTAGATTATGGCGGCAACTAGACAAACCCTTAGTGTTGCAGTCTGAAACTGAAACAATGTCGAGGCTATTTTCATCCATGTTTAATAAAGTTTAAAAACACACGTGCTTTTACCCTCACTAGAAAAAAACGCGATCGATGGCCCGCGCAAAACATCGCTCGTAAACCATGATTCGTTTATAAAATTCCGGTACCATAGTGGGTAGCGTCAGGGCTAAATATAGCTATCTAGAAAAGCGTAATAAAAAATCTAACAGGCAGAGTTTTGCGTATTGGTAGACGAAAAAAAGCCTATCTGCAACGCGATTTACCTATGTAAGACTAATATTTCTCTTTGTAAGACTAACCCTACTGCTTATTTCTGTTCACGTCACAAGTTCAAAACACAATCGATCAATAGTAGAAATTTATAAAAGAAACATTCCTTCGTTCGTGTGTTCGAACCCCCGTGATTTAAGGTTTCACTCTTTTTACACGTGCCGCATCTGGTGGTAGGTTTTATATTGTCTCCCAAGCGTTTCAAACATTCGGCGACCACGGAATTTTAGTACATAAAACAAATGTAACTAAGTATTTGTTCCAGTTTTCAAATGGTTATCTACTTTTTTTGTCCTACAATTTTCAAACTTTAGTGAAAACTTTTCTTCCATTCAGCAAAGATGGTCCCAACATTTTTCCCAGTCCTGCTCAAAGGTGCCAACCTGAGATAAATAGATCAGCTGTCAAATACCTCTTTAAATATTTCTTTAAATATTTATTGCAGTTTTCCAAACTTTTCATTAAATATTTTTTTCTTGTTGTCAGTACTTGACAATGCAAATATTTCTTACCGCTGTCAAAATATTTCTTCCACTTGGCAAAAAAAAAACTTCTTCCCCTTATCAAAATATTTCTTCCACTTGTCAAATATTTTCTTACCGTTGTCAAAATATTTCTTACCGTTGTCAAAATATTTCTTCCACTTGGCAAAAAAATTTCTTCCACTTTACAAAATATTTCTTCCACTTGTCAAATATTTTCTTACCGTTGTCTAAATATTTCTTACCGTTGTCAAAATATTTCTGCCACTTGGCAAAAAATTTCTTCCACTTATCAAAATATTTCTTCCACTTGTCAAATATTTTCTTACCGTTGTCAAAATATTTCTTACCGTTGTCAAAATATTTCTTCCACTTGGCAAAAAAATTTCTTCCACTTGTCAATAAACTTCTTCCACTTGGCAAATATTTCTTACCGTTGTCAAAATATTTCTGGGACTTGGCAAACAAAAATTACTTCCACTTATCAAAATATTTCTTCCACTTGTCAAATATTTTCATACCGTTGTCAAAAATATTTCTTACCGTTGTCAAAGTATTTCTTCCACTTGTCAAATATTTCTTACCGGTATCAAAGTATTTCTTCCACTTGGTCAAAAAACTCCTTCCACTTGTCAAAATATTTCTTCCACGTGGTAAATATTTCATACCGTTGGCAAAATATTTCTTCCACTTGGCAGAAATTCCTTCCACTTGTCAAAAATTTTTTCAACTTGTCAATAATTTCTTACCGGTGTCAAAATATTTCTTCCACTTGGCAAATATTTCTTCAAGTTGTCAAATATTTCTTCAAATATTTCTTACAGTTGCCAAATATTTATGCAAATGTTTTTGTTAGCTGTCAAATATTTCTTCAAATGGGTCTTCCAGTTGTCAAATATTTCTAACAGTTGTTAAATACTACTAACAGTTGTCAAATATTTCATAAAATATTTCTGCTAGTCGCCAAACATTTCTTCAAAGGCGACCATCTTTCATGCGGTGGATACGGCCAAGACAGCGTAGGCTTCCCTGTCTCAGCCGGCTGTACAGGCTTTGAAGGCCAGCATGTGACAACACCTCAACATTTGGCACTTTATCTTTCCACGAAACGCCGAGGAGGTGGTGCAGACACGGTAGATGGCAGGGATTGAGCCTTCTTTCTTGCTTAGCATAGATTGTCCAGGTCTCACTAACATATAGAAGTGTACTGGTGATGCAGGTGTTATATACCGCAGCTTTGGTCTTCGTTGTGAGTTTGGCGTTTCCCCAAACACGTGATGTGAGGCGTGTAAAGGTAGCTGCAACTTTGTTAATGAGGCTATCAATTTCGGTGCCCAGAGAGAGTTTATCATTGATGATATACACATGGTATGTGTGAGCCACGTGATGTTAAGTCCGCCGAAGTTACGCTAACTGTGTTACCGCTAGTTATGAAACCAGATCGAGGGTCAGGGCAGACTTCGCGAGGAAACCATTGAGCGTAGAACGCGTGAAACTCCGTTAGCATAGAGGATCGAATGGCTTCGGTTAGGGTGTATGACGTCAGCGCTAAATATAGACTATCGGAAACAAGTTTATGTATAATAAAATAATAATACAAACTCAAAAGAACAACACAACACAACACGTCAACACAACACAAAAACCAACAGCAACACCACCACACCCCGATCGTTAGTCATCTTCTTCTATAACATGTATTACTTTTGTTTTTTATATTTTCCTCTTTATTCTATATGGCGGGCAGGAAAAGGGGAATTCACTTAGTGAGTGCTTATAAAAATTCCTTCTTCTCAGGTCAAGGAGCAACATAGTTGCGTGAAGGTTTTGGAACAACCCGGTTATTATGTTCATGTAAGAGGGTAAAAGCACAACTCCTTCCAATAAAAATGTTAAAGCTATGTCTAAATCAGCTTGTTGTTTGTAACAAGACTACAACACATCCACATACATTACAGCGTTCTGATGAGATCACAGTTGGATAGTGTTCCTATACCTAAACTTTCATGAAATACACAAAAAAATCTCCTGTTATTGCTTAAGAATACACAATATTATAGAAATAATGGCTTAACAAAACTATTTAAAACACTACAGATAACCATCTCCACTTAAAATACCAGCACACAAACCACCAGACAAACACACTTTTTTTGGAGGTTCTCATTACACAACAAACGCGGGGCGGAAAAAATGTACTAATGGTCTCAATAAACATCACAATAAGCTAGTCTTTTATCTGTACTCGCCAACACAAGGCCGACTCATACACAACACAACCACCCAAAAACCCAAACCCACCAGTTACACTACACCACACAACAATTACAATACCTACACACAGAATTACCAGACAAGAACAAAACCAATACCACCTATACCCCACCGCTTTTACATTGCCTTACTCCAGCGCTACACCTCAACACATTTATAAGTCATCACCCCAACCAGTCAAAATCAATAACCCCCCACACTCTCACTTTAAAAAGCCCTTAGCCCGCCATTATCGATTTTTTATATTTTCCGCCATTATTGATTTTTATATATATTGTATGTATATATGTATAAACAAACACACCAACACACAATACAACAACACATAGCAATTAAAATACCTACACAAAAAATGGTATAGTCAAGTCTCTAACACTTCACTCCCAACTCTAGGCGCTGGCCCTAGTATAGTGACACGTCTCTTTCACTCCCACCTCTAGAACTCTAACACTTCACTCGCACCTCTAGATGTTAAACCTAGTATAGGCAGGTCTCTAACACTTCACTAACACTTCTAGATGCTAGATCTGGTATAGTCAGGTCTCTAACACTTCACTCCCACCTCTAGCTGCTGTCCCTGGTATAGTCTCTAACACTTCACTCACACCTCTCGACGCTGGTCCTAGTCAAGTCTCTAACACTTCACTCCCACCTCTCGATGCTGGTCCTAGTATAGTGACGTGTCTAACACTTCACTCCTACCTCTCAATGCTGGCACACTCGCCAGCTACACCCCAAAATGTACACACCCATGCGTCGTCACCCGCCCCAGCACAAAAAGACTCCACTCGCTTCAAAAACCCCCTTAGTAACCTACTAACCAACCATTATCAATTTATTAAATATTTTCCGTCATTATAGATTTTTTATATTTTTTATATATTGTATGTATATATGTAAAAACAAACACACCAACACACAAAAATACTCCCCCTCTCCCCCCCCCCTCTAACCTACAACAGCCAGCTACAGCCCAACATGCATCGTCACCCTCACCAGCACAAAAAGACTCCACTCGCTTCAAAAACCAACACATCTATGAGTCATCACCCCAACCAGTCAAAATCAATAACCCATAACACTCTCACTTAAAAAAGCCCTTAGTAACCTACTAGCCCGCCATTATCGAATTTTATATTTTCCGCAATTATTGATTTTTTACATTTTTATATATATTGTATATGTATATATGTATAAACAAACACACCAACACACAATACAACAACACATAACAATTAAAATACCTACACAAAAAATGGTATAGTCAAGTCTTTAGCACTTCACTCCCACCTCTAGGCGCTGGCCCTAGTATAGCGACACGTCTCTTTCACTCCCACCTCTAGAACTCTAACACTTCCCTCGCATCTCTAGATGTTACACCTAGTATAGGCAGGTCTCTAACACTTCACTACCACTTCTAGATGCTAGACCTGGTATAATCAGGTCTCTAACACTTCACTCCCACCTCTAGCTGCTGGACCTGTTATAGCCAAGTCTCTAACACTTCACTCCCACCTCTCGATGCTGGACCTGGTATAGTGACGTCTCTAACACTTCACTTCCACCTCTCGCTGCTGTTCCTGGTATAATCTCTAACACGTCACTCACACCTCTCGACGCTGTTCCTAGTCAAGTCTCTAACACTTCACTCCCACCTCTCGATGCTGGTCCTAGTATAGTGACGTGTCTAACACTTCTCTCCTACCTCTCAATGCTGGCACACTCGCCTGCTACACCCCAAAATGTACACACCCATGCGTCGTCACCCGCGTCAGCACAAAAAGACTCCACTCGCTTCAAAAACCCACTTAGTAACCTACTAGCCCGCCATTATCTATTGTTTATAGTTTCCGCCATTATTGATTTTTTATATTTTTATATATGTTGTATATGTATTGTGACCGGGCTTGGTCACGGCGCCAAATCAAGTCTTATGTGACCGGGAGAGGGTACTTAGGAAGGGGAAGGCTGTGTCACCAAATCAATTCTAGTGTGACAGGGTGAGAAAAGAATGAAACAAACGTTCTGTGACAGGTGAATTTTGTGGCAGTATTTTCTTTCAATATTCTTCTGTAGTGTTACTGGCGACTGCCAGAGATGGTGATTACAGATATAAATTGTAATATAACCCAGGTGTTCTTAGGAGACTCGTACTGTTTTTAGTGATGCAGGCTGTAAGATCGTCGAAAATGTGGTAGCACTCTATGCTTGATTACCTAATGTAAACAAAAGTTACTGGCTACTGACGCTCAGGAAAATAAGATCAGGCTGGTGTAAAATATGAATGAATACTTTTATTTACTGTCTACACACTTTGATAACTCCAATCGGGTTTATAAGTACATATTCTTGTGTAATCTACTAACCAGTCTTTCCATGAAATATCACATAGCAAATCAGCCTTACAAGATGGTAACCACAAACTGACCTCTCTGATCCCGTGCTTAAGAACAACTCACTTAACCCCCTTCTCTCAAAACATCACTTCCGTCCTAACTACTGGGCAATTCTACCCCAAGTTCGATGACGTCATTTCTGAACACTTTAATTAATTCACTCATAGGATTTGTGACTAGTGCTATTACACTAACTAGACACGCTCAAATACTTAGTGTTAAATCGTGCTAAGTATTCTTACCCTAAATATAATTAAGTGGCAGCACCTTAGTGCTAATCCAACGTAACACTTTATTCCCTAGAAAAAAATTTACGAACTCTAAAAAAAAATTATTGGGATTCATGTAACCCAACATAAATCATGTCAGAAGGACTACAATAAACAATAGATGGGAATAATGGATGAAATAACACCATTAATATTTCATACACAAAAATCGATCATGAAGGGGTAGGGAATGATGGACATAACATAAACGAGGGACAGATGGATAAACAAATACTATGGAGGTTATGGTAGCTACAAATAGTACTAATAAGTGGCAAAAAAAATATGGGCAAAATAGAACAGTAACTAACAATCATCAACAAACTAGCAAAACGCTTTATGGGTTGATAGTCATCAATATCTCTCACACTTGTGCGAATCATAAAACATGAAATAACATGACAAGCGAGTTAACGTCGCAAAGAAAAAAACTGGCAAACAAGCAAACAAACAAAAAAATATAGCGGGTGCACATAAAATATGGCGGATGCCCTAATTGGCTGTCACCCTACACTTCACTAAAGTGGGTGATGAAAAAAAATAGAACCACAATACTTGGTGGCAAAGTATGGGCAAAATGGGTAAATCTCATAATAAAAAAATTACTACGCCGGTATAATAAGAACCGGAAACAATATAAGGAATGGAAACATGGTAATCAACTGACAATGGTATAGAATGTATAAATGGGCAAATAGTTAAATCACATGTATGAATGTCGGTGTAACAATAACCGGAGATTCAAACAATCATAACACAATATGGCATCGTCATCATAATAAATCGTGAATGATGCCAACATTAGTGGCGGGTGAAGATGTACATTAGTTAATCACTTTTTATTTGGTACAACAGAACAATGTAAACACCAAAAAAATCTGGGCAAAATCTTACATCAAAAACATGGCCAAAAAAATAAAACTCATAGGGGCACAAAAGATGGTTAAAAAAATGAGATCAGACACAAAATAATGTGACTTAATGACGCTAATGCGTGTGAAAGGGAAATACGTACATCAACTGCAATACACGTATATCAGGACTGTAGAGACTAGCCCGCCATTATCTATTTTTTATATTTTCCGCCATTATTGATTTTTTATATTTTTATATATATTGAATATGTATATATGTATAAACAAACACACCAACACACAACACAACACACAAAAATCCCCCCTAACCTACAACCGCCAGCTACAGCCCAACATGCATCGTCACCCCCACCAACACAAAAAGACTCCGCTCGCTTCAAAAAGCCCCCCCGCTCGCCCCCCCCCACCCCCCCACCCCCCCCAGGCACCCCCCCCCCCCCCCACACCAACAGCCCCCCCCCCCCCCCCCCCCCCCCCCCCCCCCCCCCTTAGTAACCTACTAATCCAATATTATCGATTTTTTTTATTTTCCGTCATTATCGATTTTTATATTTTATGTATATATTGTATGTATATATGTATAAACAAACACACCAACACACAATACAACAACACATAACACCAAGCAAGCCAAAAGCAATACCACCAACACCACACCACTTATACATTGTAGCCGTATGGCCGGCACGACCGTAGTAGTGAGGTTAGACGTCACCCTACAGCACCCATAGACCAGCTAACGCCTCTTTGTCAATAAATATATAAAATGTATCTAGTGTTTTTTCTTTTATATATATATAGTATAACTGTTGTAATATATATTGTAATATATGTAAATATATTGTATATACCTTACTTACTTACTTACTTACTTAGTCGTTCCCCTTCTACCGTGAGGTGTAGAGGTTTGGAAGAGAGAGCGCCAGACTATTCTATCGGCTGTCTTCCTCCTGGCCTGGTTCCATTCTAGTCCTCGGTCCTTCAAAGATTGTCTAATGTTGTCCTCCCAGCGGACTCTGGGTCGTCCTCGGGGTCTGGATCCTTGGCTCTTTGTTTCCCATGCTTGTCGTGGTAGCCGATCTTCTCCCATTCTGCAGACATGACCAAACCATCTTAGTTGGGACTGTTCTACTTGGGTCTGTAGGGGGTGGCATTTTAGGCCTTGACGTATCGTCTGGTTGCGTACCATGTCTCTTCTTGTTACTTCAACCACCTTCCTCAGATATCTCATTTCTGAGGTTTGGATCTGGCTTTTATGGGTTGTAGTCATTGCCCATGACTCGCATCCATATGTCAAGACTGGGACATAGGTGGAGCGGTTTGTATATACCTAATGTTTGTAAAGTGTATATATATATATATATATATATATATATATATATATATATATATATATATATATATATATATATATATATATATATATATATATATATATATATATATATATATATATATACATTGATGATATCCGAGATTTCGCCGATCGAAATAGAGCATATAGTTGTTTGTAAGTATAAAATAACATAAGAATAACATAAGGAAGTTGTGTGGAGTCATTGTTGTTCGCGCCGCCAGAAATATTAGATTTTATAACTCGGTCTTACAAGAGTTAACATACCAAAAACGATAGTAAGAATTAATGCCAATGTGACGTCACAGACTTGCACGCCCTACCCAAAACGTACGATAGGGGGCTAGAAATATTTGCATATTGGGTCAAAAATTTGAACGTGTGTTACCGTCTTGTGGTTTTCGTAGAAAAAGTGAGAAAAGGGGGGGGGGGGGGGGATGGTAAGGAGTCCTTTTTAAACTATCGTCTGTATTTCGAAACTGAAACTAACTGTCCAAATCGAACGATAGATAAAATTAAAGAATAAGGGACGATTAAAATGATAATAATTGTTGTTAGACATATCATATTCTTTAGTCTAATATCTTATCTTACGGTAGAAAGAAAGATATATTATTTGCATAAATATAGATGAAAAACGAAAATGGTAAAAATAATAGACAGAAGTGTGAAATCTTATGTATCAAAGGACAGACGGTAGACGAAGTAAATATTATCTTTCTGTATTAAAATGACTTAGAGAATAAGAGCAATATTGTAGACTGAAACCATATATAGACGTGTATAGGGCATCTTTACTGATGCTGGCCATATTGAGGGGAAAGCAAGGGGTGTCTCCTGATTTGAAAAATATTAGGTTAACTTTTCGAAAAAGACGCGTAGGAGCAGCTGAAACCGGATTGGTTGCTTAGAATAACTAAGAAGTAGGAATAAATACACAGCGACACAAGCGTCCCTCGCCACTTTAAACTTATAATTCCACGTGTAAAGTTATAGGAAATTCAGAAGATTTGTGCTCATATGCCTTCGCAGTTCTGATTTCAACATTCGATCTGTGTGACCATTAATGGCCTGTGTTTAACTTACATAGTGAGATATTTCAATATTACGGTAAAAAGCAACATTCATATAATTATTATTGTAATTGAAAATGTGTTTGCATTATTGATTATGTATGAATATTTGAAGGGTAGAGTCCCAGTCGTACAAGCGCCACTTCAACATGTTATGTAAAATCATTAAATGTGGTTCGATAATCTTATAGCTTCCTGTAAAAGCCCTACAGCTTTACTTGTACTTTATGATAAAAGAAGATTAATAATGGGGAAAGCACTTAATAAAATCCTTACAGTTTTACTAAAACGTTGGGAGACAAGATTTTAAAATAGGGGAAAGAGATTACTGAATAATGTTTTGAGTTACAACCAGCAAATCACTGGACATCTTTATATATATTACAGGTTATTACCTGAATGTATTTACGTAATTATAATATTGTATTATGACTAGGAAGGTGTAAAACATATGGTTGAGATACTTGATGATGAATAAAGCACTTTATCAGATGGGAAAAATAATTATGTATGTACCAATTTCTGATTAGGATCTGTTGATATGTATAACATTGTTAAGAAGGGAGATAGGTCAGGCTAGTATTTTGAGGGAAATGAATCCTCTTCTTTCAGGATTCTGTAAGAATCTGAAGTGTGCCAGTCACGTGTATGTTCGAGAAAAGTACCAGGGTGAGGCCATATATCTGAGTGCCTTACAGAATCAAACATCCATAAGCTGTACTTTGCTGTGAGAGTGCAGATTCATGTGCAGGACATCGCAGAATTTTTGACTACTATCTGAGATAAGCCCTGTGTTATAGGGGCCTTGTTAGTTCACTGACTGATCCTCCACGAATATTATATTAAACAGATTCCTAAATATAATGATGAAATTGTTGATCCCTCAAATATGTGCTTATTCTTAGAGGAAAGTACTACACTAAGAACAATTCCAGTCATATAAGCTTCAAGATCAAGATATAATAGACTCTATTAGTTAAACGTGTATTTGTGTAAATATATTTAATTAATCTTTGACGTTTAATTTCCTTTGAATCAAATCACTTATACTTAATACATTGTAAATAAAGTTATCAGACCAAAATTCAATAGTGAGTTGTTTAATTACTTGTTAATTAACTTTAAAGTGTGGTTGTTGTTAGTTTATTCACATACATTGCATATACCCTAGACATCTAGCTACACAACATCCATACATCAGTACATATAATTGGGAGAATATACATAGCAGGTTGGGGTCATTGGTGGGAGCAAGACAGGTTCCCTGACATTATATTCAGAATTATACGTCCTTAGGGGCTTGCGTAGCTGACTTCACTCCTGGTACACATAATATATAATTTATTAATATCCACCCACCACACATATATATATAAATGTATAACGTTAATATTGAAATATATGTATATATTGTCTAAATATATATGTCTAATTGTATAACTAAATATTGTCTTCCTGTACAATAAATATCGTCTACATATTGTAATATATGTATAACTATTTTGTATAAACAACAACACACTACCAGGACAAGAGTGCGCCAACTGATCGTCAGAGGAAGTCACCCGGCTAAAATATATCGCTATATAAAAAGTCATGCGCCTCCACCTGACACTCCTCCACCTGAAATCGATCGGAGTATTTTGCTATATAAAATTCATGCGCCTCCACCTGAATCCGCCTCGTTTTGCGCCTACTCTACTACTCTTATTCGAGATAAGGACAAGAAGAGGAGAATGCGACAACGCTCCACTTGATGGTATTTTTTAATAAATTATGGGGAGTTTCTTGTTTCTCTACGACATTAACGTCTGCCCTCAGATCTCGATAGAGAAAGAGCCCCGACCTCTTCTACATGAAGGATGTTACCTATACGTAAATACTTGACAGCGACATCACGAGTGACACATTAACGAACTAGGTAATGATCAAAGCGGTTATACGATTTATTAGTTAAATATACACACATATAGGGTTAATAGAAAGCAAAAGGGATGATGGGGAAAAACAATTCACACACACAGATGAAATGTAAAAAAATTGGGTTAATTAAATATGAGAGTGAAAAAATGTAAATAGTGAAGTGGTGAGGTGATATATTAAGTGTTACTACACTGATGACCACTCTACGTTGTCTATGTGTCTCTCAACTTTTTTCCATTATATGATTATACACAGGTATGTATAGACTGTCTAATGTATGTGTAAAGTATGACGTGTGGGTTATCTCCAAACAAGTAAGTATAGATGACACTCTTGCACGTGCCGTAGTGATAACGTGTAAGTTGTAATGTCCATGAACGTTTGAAAATCTCTTTTGTTTCGACAAGCCGTTCACAGTTGTCTCAGAAAAATGTCTGCTTTCTGATCTTGAAAAGGCACTGACTTTACTGGATCTCTTCACGAAATAATCTTCTAGTACAAGTGGGTTTCGTGCAATGACGCTTGTCTGAGTGAATTTACGTCATGACATACATGATGAGAGTAGATTCATTCACTTCATGCACTGACGAAATATATATATATATATATATATATATATATATATATATATATATACAGTACTTTGCAAAAAAAATGGCAGTCATATTGCTCAGCTAAATAAGCTGAAATCTAATTAAATATGCATGTTCTGCCCCAAATTTGCACTCCACTGAAGTGAGCAAACACTATCAAAATTTAAAAAAAATTAGCGTAGAGTAAAGTCCCTTGATAATAGAGCAGACGACAATTTCTAATGCTAGTGGCAGAAAATGGATACAAAGTCAAAGTGTATGTTAATTTCACAGCTTTGGAATAAAGGAAATCAAACATGTTCCAACATTTCTAAAACCTTAAACATTCCTGAGCGGACTGTCTACAGAGTTGTGAGTAAATTAAAAGCAGGTAATGGAATCGAGCGAAAAGATGGTAGGGGGAGGCCAAGAATTTTGGACACAAAGGACCATCGGCGTCTCGCCCAAATCGTTCGGGCTGGGCCAATGAAGAGTGTAGAAAACATACGGCAGCGCATGATCGAGTTGGGAAGCCCAGAGGTATCTAATGCTACTGTCAACCGGGAGCTACACAGGATGAATTACGCAAAAAAAGCGGGTAATTTCGTCACCATTGCTCACAGAGATTCACAAACAGATGCGCTTGAACTGGTGCCACGAACACCAAAATTTGTCATGGGACAATGTGATTTTTTCAGATGAATGTTCTGTTTGGTCTTATCCTGCTCAAATAAATATTTGGACGAAAGACTCCGTAACGCCTGTGTACCAGCGACCGAAACATACCCATAAATTTCATCTTTGGGGAGGGGTGTCAGCAAGAGGTGCCACCCCACTCTGTGTTTTCACAGGAATTCTCACGAAAGAAAGGTACATCAACATACTAGAGGGACACCTTCTGCCATTTATGCAGGTCATGTACCCCGATGGGTGCACATTTCAACATGACAATGACCCAAATCATACAGCTCATACCACCAAAGCATGGCTGCAAGAGAAGAATGTGATAGTGCTGAAGTGGTCCAGCAACAGTCCCGACCTAAACCCAATTGAAAACGTTTGGGCACTACTCAACAATCATTTAAAAAAGAGTGGACTCAGAGACGTTGAACAATTGAAGAAGGAAGCTGAAAAATACTGGGACAGTCTGACTCACAATTACCTACAAACACTTGCAGGAAGTATGCCTTACCGCATCCAGGCTTGCCTTGCTGGAGTAGGCAACATTATATTGTACTGAAACCACTGTTATTAGATAGGGGAGATACCAATCTTCGTCTGGACATACAGTTTTTATTATTATTTGCTTCTATATATATATATATATATATATATATATATATATATATATATATATATGTATATATATATATATATATATATATATATATATATATATATATATATATATATATATATATATATATATATATATATATATGTGTATATATATGTGTGTATATATATGTGTGTATATATATATGTGTGTATATATATGTGTATATATATGTGTATATATATGTGTATATATATATGTGTATATATATGTGTATATATATATGTGTATATATATATGTGTATATATATATGTGTATATATATATATATATATATATATATATATATATATATATATATATATATATATATATATATATATATATATATATATATATATATATATATATATATATATATATATATATATATATATATATATATATATATATACTCGTATATATATATATTTATGCGAATCAACTAGTGAGCACTTGATAAACAAGTGAATGAAATGCTGCACCATAAACGTTTAAAATGCAGGCGTGGAGAGCTTCCTTGTAACTTAGCGAGTGCATGATGTCCTATCTTAAGATATCTGCTATCCGAAAGTACGCTTTGCTTGCTTCTTTCTGATTGGATGCCAAACACGTAACGTGTAGATTTAGACTTTTGCAGGACTGAAAAAACAAAAGTGACTTCGTAAGTTTCACAGCTAATATCAATAGCTGACTTTCTGTTATCTTATTCCTCACTGTGGCTTCTTCCTAACTGATCGCTCTGTTTTTAATTTTTAAATTGTAATATATGACATGAGGCGAACATGATAAGTGTTAAATATATTGCGCATGACACTGTGTGCAAATGTACGTCTATAATGATGGTCTAATGATCTAGATGAAGGTGAAATTTATGAATTACTTCATTATACTATCATAGAAAAAAATTAACCATTAAAGAATAGAAGAAATGAAAAAAACAACTGTCTTTTGCACTCTTAGCAATACGGCTAAGTTCAAAAAGCAATCTTAAATAACGACAAGAAAAATTAATAATAATTTTTCTAAAATTGACTAACCTTCTTTTCCCTTTACAAATTGCTTAAGAACACTATATAAAACTGAATTCCACATAAATGAATTATATACCCATACTGGAATCAAATTAGGGAACAGGCTGTAAACATGCTATGCTCTGGTAAACTCTATGCTCCGCATGTGTTGAAATATCCGTACTGACGTCTGGCGAACTATTCGTTATATTTCGGTTTGCCAATAAGTGAGACGTAGTGGACTATGTCCTATGGCTCCGCCCTCTAAATCCATAAATAGGCGTCCATCTTGCCCTGCGACATCGGCATAATCGTGTGCAATTTCAACGCGCGTCAATCATTAATAGTAGGTGGAATCTCGTAATCAGCTTGTCAGCTCTATGCTAGGTATTGGGTTGCAAGACAAACAGAAGTTTCAGATTGGTCACTCGATACAGAAATTGTCCACCCCAGGTCACCAAGCCTTCTGTCGCGATATATCGTCGCCCCCTTTTGTTTACTTGTCATATGGCGCGTGAGTAATTTTTCGTTAATCTATTTATTCATTGTTTCGCCACGTACATGGCATCTAAACTTCTTAGCCGCTGTCACAAATATCTGCGATCTGACAACAAATATTCTTGTGCGTGTCACGAGTCCTTTGTTTACGACCGTCAGCCGCTGGCCCTATTGTTTCCAAACGTGGTGACCCTCGCTTTGTTTAAACAGGGGATAAAGCTCTCAATTGCATTGTTTCTATTTCCCTACCGGCCGTCTCCCGCGCCACATAATAATTTGTCAACTGAGCCAGGTGTGTTCCATAATATAAAGTATGGCTGGGAATATCAAAGGGTGCTAAAGTTACACTTAAGTAAAAGCCATGATTAAAGAGTAAAAATCGGAGAGAAATAAAATGACAACGATGATGAAAAATGTACAGGGCGATAAAGTCTAGAAACACGCTATCACACTTATTTAAAAACAAAATCACAAATGCTTTCCAAACTTTGCATACCCACCCACTAACCTAGCTAGTAGTTTACTGTGGTAGGCTTCCCCAGGAAAAATACAGACTGACTATAAATAAACCTCCTACAAATATTAAATACATATATAAACACAGGCATTTGTATTAACAAATCACAAATCTGAACTATTGAACTAAAATGTAAAACCACCATCGAAAGGAATAATAAACACAACATACAATTAATACAATAAAGAACAATATCACAAGAAATGAAACGCGTACTCATATAACCAACAGATCAAGGTATAAGGTAAAGGGTTGAAAGGGACGTGCTACAAAGAAATGTAGCAAAAACGTAATAAAAAAAATAGACTATGAGGATTGTAGCGGGAGGTTATTTAAAAGTATATATTATGTAAGAGTATGCCAGTAAAGAGTTCTGACCTTACAAGTAATACCCCAGTCTTAGAAATAAGCACTGGTGTATTGTTATCATAAAAATAGTCAGACTGTAAAAACCCTGGTCCAGTTGGTAAGAAGTAGTACCAGGATTTAAGGTGTCTCCTCCCTATGACTATCTTATGATTACTTATATTCTAGGGGATAAGTAAAATGAACATTCACTGCAACCACAAATGGAAGAAGTGAATAAATCCTCAGGTACAGTTAAAATAGTTTAATAATTACACTAATATTCTATTTCTACTAGTTGGAAAAGAGTATACACATATATATAAAAATATTCACACAATTACTATTATTGTCTGTTTAGACTTCAAGATCTTAAATAATAAAGTTACTGAAATCACTGTTATTAGTCCTTTGAATTTAAGGATAACTGTCATCAGTTGACTGAGTTTATGTATGGTTACTTATTGTTTTCAACTATTGGCTGTTTCACATGTATAGGTGGTCAGTGTCAAACAGGACACTTATCTTTCCAACTTGATACTGCTGAAACTGTCCTTTGCTGATATCAGACTTGGTAGGCCCAACAGTAGGGATGCCAATGACCAGTTGAAGTTCACTCTTTGGGGTCCTGCACTTTGGTGGGATTGCCTCGGATGAACTACACCGGCTTCTGATACTGGACAGTCTGGTTTGAGTTATTTCATGGAACCTGCAACATATCAGCCTTGGCTAGTATCTGGCTAGACTTGTAGCTGACTAGCACAGATGTCAGACCAGTCAGTCATCAGATGTCACCGTTATACAATCATAGTAAGTAAGGACATCATTTCAGTGATATAGCATTAATATTAACATTTCAATTAAGTATAACTGACTAGCACATAAGTCAGACAAGTCAGTCATCAGGTGTCAGAGTTATACAGTCATAGCAAGTAACATCATTTCAATGATACAGAATTAATATTAACATATCAGTAATAAACATCATCTGGTTTAATCCGCTCCTATACATCCCTTCATATTCTATAACTTGATCCTTCCAAATCATATCAAGTACAAATTCAAATACTGATGCTATCCTTAGCATCTACACAAAAGTAATACATAAATAAAGAAAGTGAGTGACCACGTGATCAGGTTGCTTTCTACTGAAACTGGCTATAGAACACTCCAGTTTACCAGCTGTAAATGGGTACAAAGTTGTGCGCTCGAACTAGGGAAGGCAAAGGCAGCGAGGAAGGGGACTAGTCACCTAACCTCGTAAAAGCGGTATCTTCCATGCTGAAGCTTCTAACAATTTATTTCTAAGACAATCTCTGGTCATGGGACTGCCTTTATCTTCGTAAGCGATAATGCATTTAATATCGACGAGATACAGCATTAAATATAATAAATATTTTCTTTTTGGCTGTGGGGCTAGTTTTGATACGTTTTTGTACAAGCAACCATCTTCCACTAAGCACATGAATAAATCATATTAAAATAATAATACGTTATATCAATGAATATTATACAGGCATATTTTGTGAATTCTAAATGAACCTGTAATACAAAATAAAAGAAATTATTATACAGGATAGCTATCGTAAATTCGCTTACCCTCAGACTCCAGACACTTAGACTGAAATTTTCTGGCGATCCGCTCACACTTCAGATGGATTTAGAGTCGTGGCGTTATCTGCCCTCAGTCTTGTCTCAACCTCTTGCGTTGGGTCTTCTCAGAGTTTTACCGAAACGCTTTATATACGATAGCGCGAACGTATCGGAGAGCAGATACGTCACAGCCTAAGACTAGACCTGAAAAAATCCTTCCCGAACCGTGATTTCAGCCGATCTGTGCGTCGACTGAAATTTTGCCTTTCTCATTCTCAGCATATATAATATCCATATTGTTCCATCTTATCTAGTTTTATACAGCTGATAAAACTCTATCTTCCTATCCATGTAAATTCCCAAACTGTTATTTGTTGATTTTAATATTTAGAACAGAAGTGGGTTTACATGCTTTTAGCGTAACTGTGGGCAGCCGAAATACGCATATATCTCCGTAAATGAGAACTTCCTACCGTTCCATCTTATATGCAGTTATACACCATCCTTCCCTGTACTGAAATGTAAAATCCTTTTCATACGGATTCCCTTCTGTTATTTATTTATCGTTGGCGATTTCCTCTGTCCGATACACATTTTGCTGATACGCCGCCATTTTGAAAGCGGTCACTCGATCGTAGATGGGTTTATAAATCTAACTGAACCCATTTGCAATGACTTGAAACCAATTTTGCGACAAGGATGGAAGTTGCAAACTCCATTTTGTTCCGATATAATTAATGAAAGAAACGTGAAAAAAGCAATTCTTACTCATGTTTTTTGTGTGACGTTACATTTCTTCAAGCCCCCACCCCCTCCCCTATAGTCACTCTTCGTCAAAATATTTTTACCACCTCCCTTTATTTCACTGCGTGACGTCATATGTGGACGACCCCTTATCATGACATTCGTTATTGAAGATGCACATGGACATTGTACCAAAGATGTTTTTCTGCAGCGCCTTTATCAGCGCTGAGAAGCTCACCCAACAAAAAGCAAAGGTCAGTAACAGCAAAATTTAAAAAAAAAAAAAAAAAACAACCAAAATCATAACAAGTATTTTTATTTATAAGTTTTTTATGTTTATTTTTTAAATGAGAGTAATCCGGAGAGTCGAAGCACTCATTCCTCAAGTGCCCATTAGGTGTGTAATTAGTATCCAGCGTTAATCAAGAGTATTGAATCATATTGGGACCTAAGACGCGTCAAAAGTGAGAAATGCAGTAGCGACCCATAGCTAAACTGCTTGCGTCAGGGTCAGCGAACCAGAGCTGACCAAGCCCCTACTCCACCTCCAAGTGGTGGTCCTGGAAACAGGTTGCATCAATGCAGTCTGGCTGAGTGAGTAGGGATCGAAGAGGGAAGGCTAACCCGGTCCCCAAAATGCCGTGCTAAAGTCGGATGTGTCGGCCGAAAGGCGCAAATATCGCAGCTTCGCTGTAAACGGACACAACGCAACCAACGTCCTTTTCAGGACGAACGAAGAAGAAGAAGAAGAAGAAGAATCGTACTATGATCTTAGGAGGAAAAACTATAGGAAAACACTACTATTTCAGCGCCTGTAACTACAGACACTGACTCTTTGTGTGACAAACAGACCCTTTCTAACATGTTTCCTGGATCAAGCAGTAGATAAAAGGGAAAAAATAACATTGAAGTTTTCCCTCATTTTCTAATAACAAAATAAAAAAAAGTAAGTAAGGTTAGTGATACAAGTACGTTGATAATATGACACTGGCCAGTACTGATAATTACGTTGATTCATACTGGGTACATAACTGATAATAGTCGTTTAATAGTTTAACCTCCGTTAATGTTTAATGGCTGGGAACTGTTGATAATACTACGATTGTGTGCTGGTGTCATAAGTGGGGTGTGTATAGAAGTACAGTCGCACACCACAGATACACACATCAGAAGCATGGAAGGGTGTAAAGGCCGGTGATAGTTAACGAATGTTTATTACACCACAACACGTTACGTTAACATCGAATACACAGTCATAGATAAATTACAGGTTACAGCAATACAATAACAAAGTACTTCTCACATCTCAGAATCATGCAGATACTACAATATCCATGGCCTCCTTAAAGATACTCCTCAACTCAGCGCTATCCACCTGTCCTCACATTAGCGCTATAATATTCTAATCATGGATCCTCTAGCCAACGGGCATCATCGCCGTGCTAGCATAAATATGGCCTCCTCACAGATAGCAAACGGACATCATCGCCGTGCTACTGCCTAAATATGGTATCCTCCAGATACTCCTCCTGCGCTATAAGATATAATAATGGATCCGTAAATATGGCCTCCTCACAGATAGCAAACGGCTCACATCATCGCCGTGCTACTGCATAAATATGGTATCCTCCAGATACTCCTCACATAAACGCTATCATAATCTAATGAGTCCTACCAGCAATTTCTCACACGACTCCATACCCGGCAGTCTGCAATAATCTCGCCTTTACTCATCTTTGCGCTATTATATGACATGTGTAAGTTAATGGATCCTTATCAAAATACTCACAATACTGCTCACCCAGCAGTTTGCAATAATATCACTTATCAACATGTCTTCACATAACACAATTATCCTCTCTCAGGAAATAATGGCCTTACACAAATCATGGCCTCTTATATTCAGCACTGTACAGGCTTACCACCGAAAAAAACACACTATGGGGCCGACTCTCTCCAGTCGATGCCCAAATTCACTGCCCACGGGAATACACATCTTCCCCCTAAAACAGCTACGAGACCCGGCTGTTCAAAAACACCGCTCAGTCTCACTACTTGCACGGGCTAGCCACAAATAGCTAAACACCCGTAGCTCAAAACAGTTCGGAGTGAATAAACCTCCACAATTGAACTGACTAGCGTTCACACGCTTTCTAACCTTACTTCTACTATTACAATTTAACCTAACATTAAAGACAATCACGTCTTCAAGCAATGACAACCCATAATCTAATCTGCTCACCTAATATTTTCCAGATCACGTCCCCTTCCATTAAAATTACTGGCAACAGTTAGTCTCTATCTATAGACTGCCAAAACCCTTATTGCGACGTCAAAATAACAAGGGAAAGAAGAAAATAGCGAACATCTCGTGTTTTTTTAAAAAGTATTCTCAGACTTCGAACACTCTCGTGCCAGATTCAGAGAATATTTTTATTGTTTGTTTTTTGCGTAATTATCATTAGAGTACACCTCCTGTCGACATTGACAGATTTTTAGATGACGGGGAGTAAACTGACTCAGCTCTTATAGCATGTAAAGGAATTACATGACAGCAGAAGAATTAGTGCAGTCACCAGGACATGGAGCAGAAAGAACATAACATAATTATCTCCCTTCATGTTTGGCGGGCTACTTTGCTCGTTATAAATCGAATTGTTCATTGATTGCATTTCCTGTGATGAAAAAATGCCGTTTTAATTTTATGAAACGTTAAAAAGTCCACTAGAGTTTTTCTCTACACCAGAAAAAAATAGTAGTATTAGGGCTGATTGCCCCTTTGTCTGATTGCCCACATATGAATCAAATGTCTGGAACTAAGTTTTACTTAGTCTTCACTAGTGCCCCTAGATCTATGATAAAGGGGCACTAGTCTTCACATTTAGGACTATCAAGACGATAGACTTTAAAAAATCCTAGTCAATACATGCCCTAACTGATTTCGATTAAAAGTATGTTTTGTTTTTTTCCCGTACGCCCGCTAATACTCGAGGCGAAATCTCAGGTTATTATTAATGTCTAACCTGAAATTGATTTTACGTGAGTATCCCTTTTCTTGTACAGAGACAGGTGTCCCTCGCCATTCAGGCAGATACTCGCCGATTTCGGAGGTACCCATTAGAGCTGGGTCGGATCAGGAGCCGCCAATCCCTGGTCGACGACACTTCTTCAAATGTTCTCGCCAGGTCTCGAGTTAATCCAGTCCAATTCCCGGTCGACGAAAAATCCTCAAATGCCGTCGCCCGGGTTTGATCCTGAATCACCCGGTCGCCAGAGCGGTGTTGTAACCACTACGCTAGCGCGGCTCCCACATTAAAAGTATGTAAAATGGAAGCTCCTAATCAGGAAAATAAAAGTAGGTAGATAAGAACGGGATGGATTGACGTGTTTAGTGGTACGGAAGAAAAGTTGTCAGGATATTTGCAACGATATAACGATGGATTCTTGAGGACAAAATTGTACCAAATCGAGAAAGCTCTCCGATACGCCCGCGCTTGCACTATATAAAGAAGCAGCGATAGGT
The DNA here is from genome assembly GCA_024509875.1 of Oreohelix idahoensis. Classification (NCBI taxonomy): domain Eukaryota; kingdom Metazoa; phylum Mollusca; class Gastropoda; order Stylommatophora; family Oreohelicidae; genus Oreohelix; species Oreohelix idahoensis. The sequence continues at coordinate 190,516 of JAMPIV010018954.1, forward strand.
TTAAAAACACACACTAACACGAAGACAGGCCAGAGCAATAGACAAAAGAAGAGATCTGCCAAGGCTTATACTTTCCTAGATGTATGCCGTGCAGACTGCTTCACTAAACGAAGTTTAAATCTTTGCTTACATCGATAGTAGAGGGTATGTAAGTTCACTAGAGATATGTGTGTAAATAATTTTAAATTTTATTTCAGGTTTTGATTAGAAATTTGAGTCTAACATACCTAACATTATATAACCTAACCAGTCTTTGTCAGGGTTAACTTAACCAGTCCTTGCTAGTACTTGTCTGGGATATTATAACCTACCCTCAAGTACATCACTCACTTGGCATGTATAGGTGGAAGGCAAAAGGTCGCGTCATACCCATTTAATCAGAGTATTTGATTTATTTATCTATTATTTGAAAAAAAGTTTCCACAAGTAGACACTTATCTTATTATACTATATCTGACTACACTGAACCATGCATCATTCATCCAATATACATACACTGAGACATCCTCGCCTCATGTACAATAGGAAATATGTGTACTCCATACCCCAGAATAGCCACATATTACTCCTTGTTCCAGGTTCATATTTGAGTCTTTGAGCTAAAGGCAGAAGCTATTCAATCCCGCTGCCCATACCCCAAAGGAGCACAGTGGTTGAAGCTTTAACAGACCTTAGTCCCCCTCAGTTATTTGGCGCGCTAGCGGACAAGACTGTCAGCTACAAGGGAGTGTGTCACAACCTAAAAGGACACTGTTGTTTTCCAAAAGATGAGTAATATAGAACTCATTCCAGTGATTTATGTGAGCAGTCAAAAGAGTCTATGATGAGACAATTTCAGTATATGACAGGATAGTTAAAGACTAGTGCCAGAAACTTTGTGGAATAACGCTGATTTCATTAATTCAATTTGGAAAAGCCAATATTATTTTATTAAGAGATATATATATATATATATATATATATATATATATATATATATATATATATATATATATATATATATATATATATATATATATATATATATATATATATATATATATATATATATATATATATATATATATATATATATATATATATATATATAACTTAATAAAATAATATTGGCTTTTCCATATATATGTGTACAATCACTTGATGTAAATATACTTTTCCATTAATCACCATCTTCCAACACTCACCATTCATTACAAAATTATACGGTTGTAAAATAAAAAGGATATATAAATTGTTTTCAACAGTTTTTTCATTAACTAAAGTTGAAGTGGAGTTTTGTTGAATTGGTATCACTTGTGGTCACACAGCAGAGTGGCCCATTAAGTTCTGACTGTTCTATTTCAGTTCCAGATACTTTCACAGCCGTGACTATCGAGTGATACCAGTGTACATCTCTGTCACTGGGACCTCACACTTTCTGGAGAGAAACCTTATTCTATTTCTTCTCCAACACTATCATCATACTTATAAAAACCCTTACGCTACAGTGGCCTCTTGCGAATGTCTGAAGAAACAGTGAGCCTATTTTTTCTTTGCCACTTCACAGACCCTTGGAAATTATCAGGAAGTTTCTAAATAATCTCACAAAATTCACGGTTAAACTCAAACGAAAATGTCCAGGTTTGTTTAAGTGACCGAGAACATGAGAAATAGAGAAGAGATGGGAAGATGTAAAAGAAGTATTCGTGACAAATAGTGAGTAACAAAGGGTTCATAGCAGGAGTGATTATAACAGACAAGGTACTGGTTTATCTGCTGGTTAGGAAATGTGTGGTTACATTAGAAGATAGATGTGTGCCAACAATCTTAACTAGAACAAGTTTTTTTGCACCATTTTCTTCTTGTAGCGCTCCAGGATAACAATGTACGTCCGAATACTGTCGTTGCCAAACGGTTTTTCAAATAGCATGTCTAGATAAACTGTATTTATATTAACGACATTTTGCACTTCGTTGACCTTAATTTGAAGGAGCAAATTTTAAATGAATACACGAACAAAAAAGAAACAATAAAAAAATATTAGTAGACATGCGTTCTACAAATACTGGCTAAGTGGTTAAAACGCATTCCAGTCGCGGCAAAGTTTTAGTGTTCCGGTATCGAAATCTGGAATATCCACGCTCCAGTCTACCCAGCAGTAAATGGGTACGTTACTTTTCTCATGAGTTAGGGGAAGAAATGGTGGCGAGGAAGGAAGCTGGTAACCCCAACCTCACTATAAAACTGGACCTAGTATGGAAAAGTCTCCAACACTTCAGTCCCCAAAGGCAGTATCTGCTATTGGACTACTTTACATTTTACATTCAACTAGGGTTGTGGAGTCGGACAAAACTAAATTTTAACTTCCAACAAAGAGAAGGACAGCATACGAACATAAAACTGTATAATCATAATTGTTACGATGCATTTTGCGCGGCAAATAGGAAATTTTGTTCGAAAGTGTTTGTCGCACGGAAAGGCATCGGTGTGCATGCTTTTGTGTTGTTATGTGATGGTGTGTTTTTATTTTGATTAGAGTCTTGGTCCATTAACCGCTAACACTGTGTGACGAACGAACGTGCTTTAATGTTGTTGAAGTGGCTCATTTATATTGCAGCTAGCTGTGGATTTGGAATATATTATTACATGAAGTATCTATTTCTATAGGAATTGTGAACTCACGTTGTGTTGGATTGTGGGGTTGTCTTCCTAAGAAAAAAAATATGATGTGGATGAAATGGAGCGCAAAACGTATTTTATGAGAAGTATTATGTTGGTAAAGCACAAATATGGAAACTGTGGTTGTTAATTAAACGTAAAGGATACGAGACAGTGAGTTGTTTTAAATGCTAAAGATAGTTGGTCGCTATTGACCATTGTGTCAAGTTATTTCGTTTTTGAACGTTCTTCCGACTATATCTACAGACTAGAGTAAAAACCCGTCATATGACGGGAATTCAATTGAAAAGCGACCAATACTTAACGGCAATTTTATTTATTCAAATATATGTGGAAAAATAATGTAAGGTGTGAAAATCTGATTGTCCATCAGAAGAGCACCTTGATTTTCTGTTGTTTTAATCGGCCGGATAGCTCATAACATCACTGGGATCTTCAGATATTCTTTTATCGGAACTATAATATATCTTTATATAATAGATCAAAACTCGGGAGTTTTGTTATGATTTCTCTATTCAGATCTCAAGATAGCTTATTCTTGGTGCACAAAAGGACTCGTTGGAGGAAATAAACGTCCGTAGACATTAAGTGTGGGTATTTATTCATCTCTTTATACGAAGATACACATTTAAACGATTCCGCAGCAATTGTCCCTTCATCAGATACACAAAACCTAGATGGTGACAGTGAGAATAGTTATCAACATTTTCTTTCATTTTTAAATAATTCCGTATTAAAAACAAAAATATTTGTTTTACATCCGATGTTAAACAAAGTCTGAACATGCACGCCGGTTAACATGGCACACCAACCTTAGCGCACTTTTCTTTGGCGAGTGTTACTATTTTTGGGAGCGTTACGAACGGAAAGAATGACAGAATGAGCTGGAAAACTATATATAACTGAAGCACATTGGGTGATGTGCCAGACAACAGAGAGCAATCCAAGAGGAATAAGATGGACTACATTTTCTACATTGGAAGATCTGGAATATGCAGATGACATTGCACTGCTAGCACATTCACATCAACACATCCAGGAAAAAACGGATAGACTTAATAAGTATAGCCAGCAGGTGGGCTTGAACGTCAACCTAAAGAAGACAGAGGTCATGACGCTCAATGTGAGCAACCCTGAGCCCATGTCAGTAAGGAATCAGCAACTGGAACAGACAGATGCCTTCACATACCTAGGATGCATAGTAACACCAGACGGCGGAGCAAGCAAAGACATCAACAACAGAATGAACAAAGCAAGAACAGCCTTCTTTAGCCTAAACAACATCTGGAAGTCCTCTCAGTACAGCACAAGCACTAAATTAGGATTATATCAGAGCTGTGTGCTTTCTGTGCTTCTCTATGGCGCGGAGAACTGGAGAGTTACAGAGAAGGAAATGTCGAAATTGTCCTCTTTTCACACAACATGCCTAAGAAAAATTATCCGAATCTTTTGGCCAAATACCATCACCAACCAAGATCTGCTTACTCGGAACAAGCAAGAGCACATGCACACCATCATAGCTGGCAGACGCTGTAGCTGGGTTGGCCATGTCCTCAGAAGAGACCCCGATGCCATCACAAGAACAGCTATGCTATGGACCCCTGAAGGAAAACGAAAGAGAGGCCGATCAAAAACAACTTGGCGGAGGACTGTGGAGGCTGAGATGCAAAGAATGAACCAGAGTTGGGGCACTGTACGAAGGATGGCCGCCGACCGAGCAAAGTGGAATCAATTTGTTGTTGCCCTACAAGACGCCACCAGGCGTAATGGCCACTGACTGCTTTGACGGTCGGCGGCTAAGGATCAAAGAAGAGAAGACATTAAAAACGCACCACCTGTATAATTCAGGAACAGAGTGTGAAATGTAAATATAAGTGTTTACAAGTTTACATATTACTTACTTACTTAGTCGTTCCCATTCTACCGTGAGGTGTAGAGGTTAGGAAGAGAGAGCGCCAGACTATCCTATTTGCTGTCTTCCTCCTGGCCTGGTTCCATTCTAATCCTCGGTCCTTCAGAGATTGTCTAATGTTGTCTTCCCAGCGGACTCTGGGTCGTCCTCGGGGTCTGGATCCTTGGCTCTGTGTTTCCCATGCTTGTCGTGGTATCCGATCTTCTCCCATTTTGCAGACATGGCCACACCATCTTAATTGGGACTGTTCTACTTGGGTCTGCAGGGGGTAGGATTTAAGGCCTTGACGTATCGTCTGGTTGCGTACCATGTCTCTTCTTGTTACTTCAACCACCTTCCTCAGATACCTCATTTCTGAGGTTTGGATCTGGCTTTTATGGGTTGTAGTCATTGCCCATGACTCGCATCCATATGTCAAGACTGGGACATAGGTGGAGCGGTATACAGCCATCTTCGTTTTCTTACCAACCTCTCTCTTGCTGAGGAATCCTCGATTTATGGCCTGAAAAATACTCCCAGCTGCTGCTTTTCGAGTGGCCAACTCTTCTTTGATGCCTCCCTTTTGGTCTATAATAGCTCCGAGGTGTTTAAAGTGGTCGACCTGCTCCAGGACCTGTTCTCCCAGCTTAATCTGATGTCTTCTTTCTTCTCGTGATATCACCATGGATTTTGTTTTAGAGCTGCTTATGACCATCCCTCTCTTCTCCAGCTCTTCCTTCCAGACCTGCAGGTTGGATTGGAGATGTGCCTCTGATTTAGCAATCAGGGCAACATCATCAGCAAATGCCAGCTCCGAAATATAGACCTGTCTCATCTTCCAGTACCCCACTGAATACTTTCTTGTTCTCTCATTACATGCCTTGATGACATCGTCCATAAGGAGTATGAAGAGGTAAGGTGATAGGATATCACCTTGTTTTACACCAGTGGTGATCCTGAACTCTTCTGACTTATGGTTTGCTGTCCTCACATAATTTCTGCAAGACTTGTAGAAGCTCTGTATAGCATTAATCAGAGGTGCTGGAATATTCTTCCTTGCCAAACAGTCCCAAAGTTTGCTCCAGGGGACCCAGTCAAACGCCTTTTCCAGATCTATGAAACAAAGATGCATCTCACTCTTATACTCAAGGGCCTTTTCACTCAGCTGTCTGAGTGTGAAGATTAGGTCTTGAGTACTTCGGTTTGCTCGGAATCCGCACTGGACCTCATCCAACTGTGGCTCAGCTAGGCGTCGGAGTCTCTGCTCTAGGATTCTAGAGTAGATTTTACCAGGGACACTGAGAAGGGATATGCCTCTATGGTTTCCACACTGTCGATTGTCACCTTTTTTGAAAATTGGTGTTATGATGGCAATCTCCCAATCCTTTGGTATGGTCTTGTTGTACCACGCTGCCTGTAAAACCCTTAAGAGTAATAGGTCGCCTGATGCTCCCATGAACTTAACCATTTCTGGAGTTATACCATCATGCCCTGCTGCTTTGCCCATCTTGATTTTCTCCAGTGCTGTCTTCAGTTCTTCCATCTTTATGTCATCTTCACCATCATTGGTTTTCTCTTCTGTGCTAGTGTTTACCATTTCTGATGCTTCACCATGCTCACAATCCAGGAGTTCTGAGAAATATTCTTTCCATCTTCCCATTACTTCCTTCGGGGCAGTAAGCAATTTGCCTTGCTTGTCCTTTATAAATTTGAGAGGGCATTGTTTTTTCCTTCCTCATGTTCTTTAGGGTCTTATAGAACAATTTCTGGTTTTCTTGTGCATCTTTTTCTAGCTTTTCTCCAAATTCTTCCCAGGACTTCTGTTTTGCTGCTAGCACTTTGTTCTTTGCTTCTGTTCTGAGTGTCACATATTCTCAATATTTTTCCATTTGTCCTGTTGTGTTTTTAGCTCCTAAGTATTGTTTCCATGCCATTTTCTTCTCTCTTATTTTCTCTTTGACTTCCTCTGTCCACCAAGGTGTCCTCTTTCTCTTGTTCCCAAGTCGGACTTCACCGCATCCTTCTGCAGCAGCTGTCTTTATGATATCCTTGAATTTATTCCAGAGGGTTTCCAAGTCATCAGGTCGTTCTTCTGTGTTGCTCACCGCTGCAGCAATAAGCCCCTGATATCTGGTCTTAATTTCTGGCTCTCTCAGCTTGTAGGTCCTAATGCTCATTTCTCCTGCTCGTTTACTTGGTTTCTTGCGTGATGTTGGGCAGTTCCTAGGCTGAGCAACTCTTTCAGTTGTTCTTTTGATTGTTAGCAGGTAGTGATCACTTCCAATCTCTGGCCCCCTCCAGACTCTAGCATCTCGGACATATTTGAATGAGCTTCTCCGAACAATGGCATAGTCGATCACTGACTTCTCATTCTTTGTTGGTTCACAGCTAGTGTATGCATGTATGCGCTTATGGGGGACCTTTGTGTTTGTAATGATCAGATTCTGCTCACTACAGAATCTAAGGAAAGTTTACATATTTTGAATCTTTATTCATTTTCCTATGAATCCATGCTGGTCATTAATTTGTATATTTGATTGTTATGAAATTCATTGCATTCTGTGCAGGCAAGGGAGAAAACCAAAATGCAACCAATAAAAATATTCATTCACACTATCCTCAGTATCTGGTATGTCCACCGTGTGCTTGCAAACAAGCTTGGCAGCTTCTCCGCATGGAACGCACAAGTCTCTGAAGGAAATTCCGGGGAATCAAGTCCCATTCACGTGTAAGAGCAGCTTCGAGCTGTTGCAGATTAGCTGGAGAACCTTGCCTGTAGACTCTGCGTCCAAGCTCGTCCCACAGATGTTCTATATGGGACACGTCTGGTGATAGGGCAGGCTAATCAATCGTCACAATGTTCTGCTGCTGTAGATATTGCTGCGTAATGCATGCAGTGTGCGCACGTGCGTTATCCTGCTGGAGAAGCTGCAAGTCTGGATAATTTGTGAACGCAGGAGCAACCAATGCATCCAGAACCTTATCTCGATATGTCACAGCATTAATATTTCATCGGAAGACACGAAGAGGCAAGCGATGGTGAAAACTGAATCCTCCCCAAAATGTGAATACTGCCACCTCCAAATCGGTTGTGCTGACGAACACAGCAATCTGCAAAGCGCACTCCACACCGTCGCCAAATCCGCATACGTCCATCAGCAAAGGATATGTTGAATCTGCTCTCGTCTGTGAATAGGACAGCATTCCACTGCAGTCTAGTCCATCTGACATGTTGCTCTGCCCATTGCATGCGCTGCTGACGATGTCTGTGAGTCAAGTTTGGCCTAACATAAGGTCGTCTTGCATTAAGGCCTGTATCTCTGAGTCTTCGTTTGACTGTCATTCGAGAGACTTGCCCACGTCTACCCACTATTGCTCTTGCTGTTTGACTTGCCGGGAGAGAGCGATTCCTTAGGTGACTCAGCACAATATGACGATCTTGCGCAGGGGTAGTAACTCGTGGTTGGCCACTCCGAAGTCTATCCCGGGCACTGCCAGTGGTTCCGTAACGTTCATTGAGACGTACAATAGTGCTATGGTGGCAATTCATCTTTCTGGCAATGGCCCGCGAGCTCATTCCGGTCTCCAACATACCAATGGCTCGTTGGCGGTCGTTTTCAGATAGTCGTGGCATTCCAAGCACATGTACTGGGTGTTTTGTCTCAACGGCCTTTTTATACCGAGTATACTGCCGCAACGCGTACACATTTTCAGGGTCATAGCTGTTGGGAATCGAGTTGCACGTGTAACTTTCATTGTTTTCATGTAGTCTGTACACAAACCCGTGGGTTGAATCATGCACTTTCCATTCCAGCAGCCATTCGCTCTCTACCTCATGACAAACACGGGGAAAATCCATTCCCACACCTTTTTTTTCCAGCTTCTCGGCATCAGTATATATTATAGTGGTGCGTTTTTAATGTGCTTCAGTATATACTGATGATTGTGATGTACTGACAATTAACTAGAGTCATACCTTTGTTATTTCAAATCGACCAACTGAAAAGAAACTCTTGAACAGTAATCATGATCAATCTTCTCGCTGCTTATGGATCATACAATCACCATTACAACATATCCCCTGACAGAAAGCCTGCATTAAAGCGTTTATAAGCCCTTGCAGCGTTTGTTTCTGTAGCTAAGTCTTTTAAATGATGGGGTTGCTAAGCTTCAAGCACATCCTTATTTTAGTCGTTTCATACAGCATACCTAAGGAAGCAGTATTCCAATTACTTTGTTGTCTTCTCAGGAAACTCAAGCACCTACACGTGGAAAAAAATGTTTGCGCACTTCAGGTTGTATACTGGTGTGTGATTTTGTATGATCTTTGTTGAAATTTTATAACTATTCAGACGTTCACAATGACTAAAATGTATTAAGTGCTGACCTCATCATGATCATCATCATCAGCATAATCATAATTATCATTATGATTGTCACATAATTGGGTTCCCTCTCGTGTCCTCTCCGGCAGTATGGTTAAACAAGAGTCATTGTTTACACTTCTCCGTAATAATTATAATTAGTCTTGCCTGTTTATATGACCATCCCTGCTGAGAGAGTAGACAGGTGATGCAACCTTAACTGACAATCCGTTGGTAGACATTCTCGTATACCAGAAGTTGGGCGTCTATTTCACACGGAAAATGGCCAGCAAATGTTGATTATCGCTGATAAGACTAGTGTGACGTCTTTGTCCAGATGGTAATACGATGAAATTTTGTTTGCACAGAGACGGGGCGATAATTATCACTTTGACACACCTGAGCGGACATTTTGTAATAGTTCCGGGCAGATGTAAGAAGATGTATGTAATTATTGACGAGAATATTCGAATGTCACGATTGCCATATATGGAAGATATGACCTTTTAAATAACATGCAGAATTTTCCTATGAGGAAAGTTTTTGAATGGACGCCATCAAACCACGCATGATTGTAACTATTGACCGGCATTCGAGATGTAAACATAACAACATTTCTTATTCGAGCCTGGTCTAATAGTAAACAACAACGTGCGTGGGACGAACAATGTAATTTAACCTGACACTTTCGCTGGGGTAAAGCACTGTGAAAATTCACCTCGTCAAGAAAACAACCAGACCTTCCAGACTTAAGAATAGAATCAGAATCCATTTATCGGACTGGACTTGTTTGAGCCTCTTGAGGACTTAAAAGCCCAGGAAAACTCTACCATTATTAGGAAGGAAAACCGGAATCTGAAACACGGTGTCAAAGAGGGAGCTTATTATAAAGTAACACCACAGAACACGTGTAAGAGACAATTTCAACAAGCTGCCTTAACTATTTTTCTGAGCCAGAATCAGTCAGTGATCCCAAAAATATTTTGGGGTAAGTTGTACATTAATTAATTTGTGAAACTTGCTAAGTGGATGTCCAAGTCATTTGAGGCTGGCAACCTCAGCATATAGAATGATGATTTCATGAACCACCACTGTAAGAGCTGGTGACTGCTTTATTCAGGTTTCTTATAGAGAACTAAAATCAGAGGTAGTAACAAGTTTCATATGGAGCAGGGAGGGAATGATGAGAGAAAGATGTACATACTTGTTATATTTTAACAATTTCAACCAGTGTAGATGTAAATGTAAACATATTTACTCTAAAAGTAATGAAAATTTTCATCATTTTTAATCTATGTAAAGGTAAATATAAATATATTCAACCTAAATGTAATGAATGTTTTTCCGCTTAAAAGAATTAATATTAATTCTCAGCGAGGGTAACAGTTCTGAGATAGATGGAATGGTGGAATTATAAGACGGGGGCACATGAGCGTGTGTCAGGAAAACGCACTATTCAGTAGGGTATTTGTTCTCTTCTTTTGTGACACTAGTCGGTGGTACCAACTGAGAGTAATATCTCTGGAACAAGTGAGGGTATAGGTTACCTGAAGTCGACGCTAGACACCACCATCAGACGAGTCTTAGAGACGTGGGACCAGCTTGGTAGTTACTTCATGACACTTCTTGGAATGTGCTACAACTTTCAAACTTGACCATTGACGAGTGTTAATCAGGCATCTATCTACAAAGAACCAAACATCAGCTGGAGCTGAACAGACAAACTCATTGGCAGCTAAGTAGAAACATAAAAGCTGCCAAGTGAACTATTTAATTTTTTAACGCCATACCATCACCCAAGGCAGTCCTTGTTCTGGAACCCCAGGGCAAGAGAAGCAGAGGTAGACCAAGAAGCACATGGAGAAGAGAGCTGGAAACAGAGGTGAAAATGATAAAGAGAACGTGGAAAGATTTTGAGATTATGGCACGTGACAGGAGGACTTAGCATGTGTTTGTTGAAGGCATATGCTCCTTTGGGAGTGGAGGGTTATGAATGAATGAATGAATACCATCACCCAGTGATGATAACGTTTTCTACAAGGAATTATTCATTTTTATAACTGTTAAAACATAATTGTTTATTACGAGGCGTGTTTAAATGAAACCCGACCGTGCTGCGCCAAGTGGACATTCGTAGGAGGAGCATGATGATGTCACATCTGACGTAATAAGCACATACGAATGTACAAGTGTGTAAGTGTTCATTCTCCTAGTATTCAGTGGTTGGGCTGCAGACCGTTAAAATAATGGCCGGTGTGATAAGGAATCCGTCCAAAAAATTCAAGTCACAGATTTTCACCGGTGAGGTTATGCTGACCGCATATTTTGACCATTAAGGGCTTCTATTGGTAGACTTTAAAGAGCCTGGCGTGAACATCAATGCCATCCGCTACAAAGACACACTAGACAACCTGCATACAGCCATCAAGAATAAACGACCCGGCATGCTTTCGCGTGGTGTGATTCTGTTGCACGACAATGCTCGTCCACATGTTGCGAACATTGTGCAGGAAGCGTTAGCAAAGGAAAAGGTGGGAAGTTCTGCCACACCCAGCCTACAGCCCCGATCTGTCACCAAGTGACTTTCATTTGTCCGGACCCTTAAAAAAATCTCTAAAAGGACAACAATTCAACTCCGATGCAGACGTCAGGGACTCGGTGACCAAATGGTTCAATAAGCAACCAAAGTCATTTTTCTCGGACGGCATCCGCCGTCTACCCAAGCAGTGGGATGCGTGTCTGAATGCCTATGGTGACTATTTCTAAAGGACCCCAGTGAGTACTTGCTTCATAACAATTGCTGTATTTAATTCTACTACTCCTGCTGATGTACCTTACATATATTTGTTATAAAGCCGCTGGGACAGGTTTCATTTGAACACACCTCGTACATTTGTTACTTGTATAAAGACCAATCTAAAGTTGATTTAATCATTTTGAATGTACTACATCCGTATGTCTCAGACAATTTCTTAAATACACTTAAACAGCACTATACAATAATAAAAAGAGGAATTTCGCTGAATTAACTCAGCTGGGGGCTTGAACGAGGTAACGAATTATAAGAAAACCCTATCCTTCACAAACGTTGACGGCATATACTAGAGTTAATATTTTCTCAGCAACATGCAGCATTGTTCTCACTTTCTGAATATCTTGTGAAAAGTCCCTTGAGGTAGAAGCATCATTATCCTTCTATTTACAACTCTGCCAAGAGTAATCTTGTGCTAAGGTAGATACCTTTGAAGACCCACATTAGATACTCTTGAGTTTTGGCCACTGTTGGACAACCCCTGCAGAGCTAAGGGGAGGCAACCCGTGGCAATCATCCTCATCTAATCATTTTCCTTTTCGCTTCCCCTGGAACACGGAGATACCATTGCAGCTGGTCCTCCATGCAGGAAGCCTGCACCAAGCATTAATATACTCTTGTCGTGGGGATTTATGTAGAAATCTGTTACACATGATGAGATTGCCAGCCTCATGTCCAACCTCATAGTAGCCGCAAGCCGTCACATACGACATGCCAGAGACAGCAGTAGGCCTTTTCCTTCTTTGTCTCATTAGAGATCCCCGGGAACTGTATGGGGCACGATGCTATTATTAGCTTCCACATTATCACGTGATTCACTTACAGATATGAACAGAGAGAACAAATAAACAAACGCTGGGAAAATTAATTCACATATTTAGTTGTGGAAGTTATTTAAGTGTTCAAGACTAATTGAGAGGAACGCATACAGGAAAGAGAAAATATTAGGTTTATACTTATTTGTATACTTCGTTCACTTCCTCACCTTCTTACTTTATCTTCTTCTTTAACGTTTTCTTCCCCTTATTTATTTATTTTTTTTGCTTCATGTTTTTTTTTTAATACCTCTCTTCATTTTCTTCATACGCGTTGAATACCCAAACATTTGCTTTACTGCCATGGTATTTTTAACTGTTACCTACATTTTCTAGTGAATTTTCTCTTTCTTTTCGCAGTTCTGATTTCAATTCCTTTTTTTCCCAAGAAAATATATCGTTCTGCATCCTTACTAGTTTTGTATACCAGCCTCTTTCTTTGTTTGGAATCCTTACATTTCTTCTTTGCATACTGTCGCCTTCTTTTCATATTCTGTTATGTTACTAAGTTGTTTTTGTTTTGTTTCGTTTCTCTAAACATAATAATAATAATAATAATAAATTCTTTAAGCGCCAAACACGGCGCATAAGGCAGAAACCAGTGCTCTCCAGGTTGTTCGTTGTGACGCCACTCCTCTTAACTCTTGCACATTATTTAGGCCCAACGTTTTTCCTTCTCTTATTATTGTTCTTCTAAGTGTTTCTTTTGGTCTTCCTTTTTTCCTCTTACCCTCACGAACCCAAGTGAGCGCCTGTAGTGGTATTCTGTTGTTTTGCATTCGTAGGACATGACCGATATATGACCATCGTATATATTTGTAATAAAGACGCGACCAATAGAAGCAGCCATGTTCATGCTGGACTTGCCCAGCGTCTGTGTGCTCTGCCTCCTATAATTCTTCTTTGCATTAATAACCTCCACGTTTCTCCAACTCCTTCCATTTCTATAATTTACCTACCGTGCAAGGCCAATGTAGTTTATAGCATATACTGCCGTAGGATTAATGACGTGTTAGAGACTTCACTATACTTGGTCCAGCTTTAAGAAATGGGTGATTAGTTCCCTTATGTTTCCTTAACTCACGAGCATAGTCAGGTTTTCATTTACAGCTTGGTAAACTGCAGCATGACGCTACCGAGTTTTGAGTTTGGAACACTGTAACTTTCCTGCGAGAGGCAAGTGCTCTAACTTAAAGGTTATGTGTTTTGATATCTGCAACCCACACCCATAATCTCGCCTGTTTTAATGTCAGCAAGGACAATGTTATTGGCGGTTTGTGAGGCAAACGTTATCTACGGTTTCTCATGTTATCGGTAAAATCAACCGGTCCCATGCAACTTATGTCTGTTGTTATATTTAAATTGGGAAACACTTTTTAAAGGTGTACAACTATGCTCTTCTGTTTATCTCATTTGTGTGTCTCCTGTGATGTTACTTTTTGTAGTCTTTTTTTCAGATTTCCTCTGCCTTTGTGTTGTTTATTATCGGCCTCCCCAAGATTGCAATAAATACTTAAAAAAAAAAAAAACACTCACGCACAAGAAAAACAAAACGATATTGCTAAATACCATTTCATCACTTAGGGCTCTTCCACATACGACGTCACGCAATTTTTACCCATTTTTAAACTTCGAACAAAGATAAGGACAGCAAAACAAAAACACACACACACAAGGTGTAAATAATAATTGTTACGATGCATTTTGCGCGGCAAATAAGAAATGTTGTTTGAAAATGTTTGTCACACTGGAAGGCATCAGTAAGCATGGTATTTGTGTTGGTTAAAGGTGACGACATGCTTATATTTTGATTAGAGACGTGCTGGGTTGTGGAGTCGGCCAAACAATTTTCCGACTCTAACTACACTTTTTTCAGCTAGTGATGTGGCATAAAATTATGCACATATATGGAGTAATGCGTATGTGTGTGAATAAATGGATACATTTTAAACTATTAATTCATTCATACAGTAATACAAAATAACAAATCATCCACACCTGCACACAAATGACTGTTTTGTCAAGTTCCATGAGGCAAAATAATTTCATTTTAACAATGACGGGAAAGTTGACAGTGTATTTAGTTTATTTTCATTTCTTGTGTGCTTTTTCTAAATGTGCCAACACATTCCAAATTATGATAAAAAACATTATGATCCGAAGTAACTGAAATTGTCCTACATTATGTAAAAATGGATGTACTCATGAAAGTGGGTTTAGAAGTTCTACTACTTTAAAATGTTATTAAAAATTTTTAAAGCACCCTCCTCTCTTGCATGGATCAAAGGTACATCTACCTTGCCTTAAGTCTCGAAAAATTCGGAGTCTGAGTCGAGACATGTTTTCACCGACTACGACTCCACTAAAAATGACCGACTCAACGACTCCACAGCTCTGGAGACGTGTTACATTAATTGCAAACCGTGTGTGAGGAACGAATTTGTTTTAATATTTGTCAAGTTGCTCCTTCATATTGCTTTATATTCCTCCCTCCACCTGGAACACGGAGATATCATTGCAGCTGGTCCTCCATGCAGGAAGCCTGCACCAAGCATTAATATACTCTTGTCGTGGGGATTTATGTAGAAATCTGTTACACATGATGAGATTGCCAGCCTCATGTCCAACCTCATAGTAGCCGCAAGCAGTCACATACGACATGCCAGAGACAGCAGTAGGCCTTTTCCTTCTTTGTCTCATTAGAGATCCCCGGGAATTGTATGGGGCACGATGCTATTATTAGCTTCCACATTATCAATTGATTCACTTACAGATATGAACAGAGAGAACAAATAAACAAACGCTGGGAAAATTAATTCACATATTTAGTTGTGGAAGTTATTTAAGTGTTCAAGACTAATTGAGAGGAACGCATACAGGAAAGAGAAAATATTAGGTTTATACTTATTTGTATACTTCGTTCACTTCCTCACCTTCTTACTTTATCTTCTTCTTTAACATTTTCTTCCCCTTATTTATTTATTTTTTTTGCTTCATGTTTTTTATTATTAATACCTCTCTTCATTTTCTTCATACGCGTTGAATACCCAAACATTTGCTTTACTGCCATGGTATTTTTAACTGTTACCTACATTTTCTAGTGGATTTTCTCTTTCTTTTCGCAGTTCTGATTTCAATTCCTTTTTTTCCCAAGAAAATATATCGTTCTGCATCCTTACTAGTTTTGTATACCAGCCTCTTTCTTTGTTTGGAATCCTTACATTTCTTCTTTGCATACTGTCGCCTTCTTTTCATATTCTGTTATGTTACTAAGTTGTTTTTGTTTTGTTTCGTTTCTCTAAACATAATAATAATAATAATAAATTCTTTAAGCGCCAAACACGGCGCATAAGGCAGAAACCAGTGCTCTCCAGGTTGTTCGTTGTGACGCCACTCCTCTTAACTCTTGCACATTATTTAGGCCCAACGTTCTTCCTTCTCTTATTATTGTTCTTCTAAGTGTTTCTTTTGGTCTTCCTTTTTTCCTCTTACCCTCACGAACCCAAGTGAGCGCCTGTAGTGGTATTCTGTTGTTTTGCATTCGTAGGACATGACCGATATATGACCATCGTATATATTTGTAATAAAGACGCGACCAATAGAAGCAGCCATGTTCATGCTGGACTTGCCCAGCGTCTGTCTGCTCTGCCTCCTATAATTCTTCTTTGCATTAATAACCTCCACGTTTCTCCAACTCCTTCCATTTCTATAATTTACCTACCGTGCAAGGCCAATGTAGTTTATATCATATACTGCCGTAGGATTAATGACGTGTTAGAGACTTCACTATACTTGGTCCAGCTTTAAGAAATGGGTGATTAGTTTCCTTATGTTTCCTTAACTCACGAGCATAGTCAGGTTTTCATTTACAGCTTGGTAAACTGCAGCATGACGCTACCGAGTTTTGAGTTTGGAACACGGTAACTTTCCTGCGAGAGGCAAGTGCTCTAACTTAAAGGTTATGTGTTTTGATATCTGCAACCCACACCCATAATCTCGCCTGTTTTAATGTCAGCAAGGACAATGTTATTGGCGGTTTGTGAGGCAAACGTTATCTACGGTTTCTCATGTTATCGGTAAAATCAACCGGTCCCATGCAACTTATGTCTGTTGTTATATTTAAATTGGGAAACACTTTTTAAAGGTGTACAACTCTGCTCTTCTATTTATCTCATTTGTCTGTCTCCTGTGATGTTACTTTTTGTAGTCTTTTTTCAGATTTCCTCTGCCTTTGTGTTGTTTATTATCGTCCTCCCCAAGATTGCAATAAATACTTTAAAAAAAAAAAAAAACACTCACGCACAAGAAAAACAAAACGATATTGCTAAATACCATTTCATCACTTAGGGCTCTTCCACATACGACGTCACGCAATTTTTACCCATTTTTAAACTTCGAACAAAGATAAGGACAGCAAAACAAAAACACACACACACAAGGTGTAAATAATAATTGTTACGATGCATTTTGCGCGGCAAATAAGAAATGATGGATACATTTTAAACTATTAATTCATTCATACAGTAATACAAAATAACAAATCATCCACACCTGCACACAAATGACTGTTTTGTCAAGTTCCATGAGGCAAAATAATTTCATTTTAACAATGACGGGAAAGTTGATAGTGTATTTAGTTTATTTTCATTTCTTGTGTGCTTTTTCTAAATGTGCCAACACATTCCAAATTATGATAAAAAACATTATGATCCGAAGTAACTGAAATTGTCCTACATTATGTAAAAATGGATGTACTCATGAAAGTGGGTTTAGAAGTTCTACTACTTTAAAATGTTATTAAAAATTTTTAAAGCACCCTCCTCTCTTGCATGGATCAAAGGTACATCTACCTTGCCTTAAGTCTCGAAAAATTCGGAGTCTGAGTCGAGACATGTTTTCACCGACTACGACTCCACTAAAAATGACAGACTCAACGACTCCACAGCTCTGGAGACGTGTTACATTAACTGCAAACCGTGTGTGAGGAACGAATTTGTTTTAATATTTGTCAAGTTGCTCCTTCATATTGCTTTATATTCCTCCCTCCGCCTGGAACACGGAGATATCATTGCAGCTGGTCCTCCATGCAGGAAGCCTGCACCAAGCATTAATATACTCTTGTAGTGGGGATTTATGTAGAAATCTGTTACACATGATGAGATTGCCAGCCTCATGTCCAACCTCATAGTAGCCGCAAGCCGTCACATACGACATGCCAGAGACAGCAGTAGGCCTTTTCCTTCTTTGTCTCATTAGAGATCCCCGGGAACTGTATGGGGCACGATGCTATTATTAGCTTCCACATTATCACTTGATTCACTTACAGATATGAACAGAGAGAACAAATAAACAAACGCTGGGAAAATTAATTCACATATTTAGTTGTGGAAGTTATTTAAGTGTTCAAGACTAATTGAGAGGAACGCATACAGGAAGGAGAAAATATTAGGTTTATACTTATTTGTATACTTCGTTCACTTCCTCACCTTCTTACTTTATCTTCTACTTTAACGTTTTCTTCCCCTTATTTATTTATTTTTTTTGCTTCATGTTTTTTATTATTAATACCTCTCTTCATTTTCATCATACGCGTTGAATACCCAAACATTTGCTTTACTGTCATGGTATTTTTAACTGTTACCTACATTTTCTAGTGGATTTTCTCTTTCTTTTCGCAGTTCTGATTTCAATTCCTTTTTTTCCCAAGAAAATATATCGTTTTGCATCCTTACTAGTTTTGTATACCAGCCTCTTTCTTTGTTTGGAATCCTTACATTTCTTCTTTGCATACTGTCGCCTTCTTTTCATATTCTGTTATGTTACTAAGTTGTTTTTGTTTTGTTTCGTTTCTCTAAACATAATAATAATAATAATAAATTCTTTAAGCGCCAAACACGGCGCATAAGGCAGAAACCAGTGCTCTCCAGGTTGTTCGTTGTGACGC
Organism: Oreohelix idahoensis; assembly: GCA_024509875.1. Lineage (NCBI taxonomy): Eukaryota > Metazoa > Mollusca > Gastropoda > Stylommatophora > Oreohelicidae > Oreohelix > Oreohelix idahoensis. Next base: position 209,000 of record JAMPIV010018954.1, read on the forward strand.
CACTCCTCTTAACTCTTGCACATTATTTAGGCCCAACGTTCTTCCTTCTCTTATTATTGTTCTTCTAAGTGTTTCTTTTGGTCTTCCTTTTTTCCTCTTACCCTCACGAACCCAAGTGAGCGCCTGTAGTGGTATTCTGTTGTTTTGCATTCGTAGGACATGACCAATATATGACCATCGTATATATTTGTAATAAAGACGCGACCAATAGAAGCAGCCATGTTCATGCTGGACTTGTCCAGCGTCTGTGTGCTCTGCCTCCTATAATTCTTCTTTGCATTAATAACCTCCACGTTTCTCCAACTCCTTCCATTTCTATAATTTACCTACCGTGTAAGGCCAATGTAGTTTATAGCATATACTGCCGTAGGGCTAATGACGTGTTAGAGACTTCACTATACTTGGTCTAGCTTTAAGAAATGGGTGATTAGTTCCCTTATGTTTCCTTAACTCACGAGCATAGTCAGATTTTCATTTACAGCTTGGTAAACTGCAGCATGACGCTACCGAGTTTTGAGTTTGGAACACGGTAACTTTCCTGCGAGAGGCAAGTGCTCTAACCTAAAGGTTATGTGTTTTGATATCTGCAACCCACACCCATTATCTCGCCTGTTTTAATGTCATCAAGGACAATGTTATTGCTGGTTTGTGAGGCAAACGTTATCTACGGTTTCTCATGTTATCGGTAAAATCAACCGGTCCCATGCAACTTATGTCTGTTGTTATATTTAAATTGGGAAACACTTTTTAAAGGTGTACAACTCTGCTCTTCTGTTTATCTCATTTGTCTGTCTCCTGTGATGTTATTTTTTGTAGTCTTTTTTTCAGATTTCCTCTGCCTTTGTGTTAATTATTATCGGCCTCCCCAAGATTGCAATAAATACTTTAAAAAAAAAACACTCACGAACAAGAAAAACAAAACGATATTGCTAAATACCATTTCATCACTTAGGGCTCTTCCACATACGACGTCACGCAATTTTTACCCATTTTTAAACTTCGAACAAAGATAAGGACAGCAAAACAAAAACACACACACACACAACGTGTAAATAATAATTGTAACGATGCATTTTGCGCGGAAAATAGGAAATGTTGTTTGAAAATGTTTGTCACACTGGAAGGCATCAGTAAGCATGGTATTTGTGTTGTTTAAAGGTGACGACATGCTTATATTTTGATTAGAGACGTGCCGGGTTGTGGAGTCAGCCAAACAATTTTCCGACTCTAACTACACTTTTTTCAGCTAGTGATGTGGCATAAAATTATGCACATATATGGAGTAATGCGTATGTGTGTGAATAAATGGATACATTTTAAACTATTAATTCATTCATACAGTAATACAAAATAACAAATCATCCACACCTGCACACAAATGACTGTTTTGTCAAGCACCATGAGGCAAAATAATTTCATTTTAACAATGACGGGAAAGTTGACAGTGTATTTAGTTTATTTTCATTTCTTGTGTGCTTTTTCTAAATGTGCCAACACATTCCCAATTATGATAAAAAACATTATGATCCGAAGTAACTGAAATTGTCCTACATTATGTAAAAATGGATGTACTCATGAAAGTGGGTTTAGAAGTTCTACTACTTTAAAATGTTATTAAAAATTTTTTAAGCGCCCTCCTCTCTTGCATGGATCAAAGGTAGATCTACCTTGCCTTAAGTCTCGAAAAATTCGGAGTCTGAGTCGAGACATGTTTTCACCGACTCATCATCATCAGTTGCCATCTCCACAACGAAGGTTGGCTGTAATGGATCTCCAACGTCTTCTGTCTCTTGTCTTGATGGTGCACTCTGATAGACTCTTTCCTGTCCATCTCTTGATGTTGTCTTCCCACTTATAGCGCTGTCTTCCCCTTGCACGTTTGCCTTCAACTCTCCCTTCTGTTATGGTCTTCTGCAAGATGTTATGCCTTTTTATGTGGCCAAAGTATTTTAGCTGTCGAACTTTGACCTCCCTCATTAGTTCTCTTCTCATACCTAGATTTTCTAGGACCTCCTTATTTATTTTCACCGACTACGACTCCACTAAAAATGACCGACTCAACGACTCCACAGCTCTGGAGACGTGTTACATTAACTGCAAACCGTGTGTGAGGAACGAATTTGTTTTAATATTTGTCAAGTTGCTCCTTCATATTGCTTTATATTCCTCCCTCCGCCCGTCATATTTTGTCACAAAAACCCATTATGGCGTCACAAATCTCTTACACTGCCGCCTCCTTTTTCTATTTTTTGTTGTCGTTACTACTGACAAGACAACGTAATCGAATTGTAAATTAGTTACCTAGTCATCATCATCTTTCAAGTCCCTTAGGAGCATATGCTTAATGCCTATGTGACCGCTTGGCCTTCCACGCTAGCATTATCCCTACTACTTCCACGCTAGGCATTTATACGTGCTATAATATGCTACATGTAAGAATGACAGACCTCAAAAGCAAATAAGACGTTTTTACACAAAACGCAGAATCATTGTGACAGACAACTTAGCCGTCCCTGAATTTGTTTGAATGATGGTAAGAACCCTCTCATAACATCGGTACCCCTGAAGTGTTGGATGATATGGTACGACCCTTTGTAACGACCCCTTCGTATAGCATCAGTGCCCCCGAATATTGTAGTAACTTTTCGTCAAACGGGATTTTTTTCACCTGGACTCATTAGCTATGCAACCGTTTGACACAGATGGTCAACACGTTTGCTGATTAATATGTGGACAGTTTATCTACCGTTCATTCTGGTCATCGCATTGATTTAAGGAGAGATTAAATCACGCCCACGGACATCTCTTGAGCAATCATAGGAAGTATTTTCATTAACTTGGCCCAGTGGGGGCGGAGCCAGAATCAAACAGAAAGTAGCGGCATACGATCAAACAGACTGAGGGATCTCAGGAAAGACTATCGGCGTTATCAAAGGCAGTAGTGGTCCCTGAAACGAGCGACGCAAGTTTCCTGCCGGTATTTCGCATCTCGGTGTTAAACACGAAACCGATCGCGGTGGGAGCGAACGGGAAAGCCGACACGAAAGCAGCGAGCGGAGATACGTCAGATCAGGGGCGGCTTCTCTCTTTAGTCTGGCGGTCAGATCCCCAAAAGTCACCTGAGATCTAAAAAGGTGTCAATTTTCTCATGTCCCACCAATCTTGCATTTCAGCTAGATATATACAGACCACGTGGAAAGCCATGTTATCATTCGGTCGCCAGAGATTTAATATTCACTATAGTGCGTTTCACAATGTTTGCCGCTGTTTAATATTCAATATCTCTGCAACCACTTGATCGTAATTGTTGCAACTTTGCATATGACCTAATGATCGCTATGTCCCGTGGGGGACATTTTTTTCCTCGTTAACAAACTTATGGTTTTAAATTTTCTTTATTTAAAGTATACAAAATCGACTACCTCCTAGTCCAACCGTAATTTTAAAGGGCTTACCCCTTCATATTTGTGAGCTATTTCGATTTAACATCTTGAACGCATGTCACGTGATTTTCTAAGTGTTTCATCTCACTACCGCACTGTTTTGAACATTACATTGACCCTTCCAGTGTGTTCAGTTACCGTTCTACTGAATGTGTATTTCAGTGCATAGGCGTATCTTGCGGTATTCTAGGTCTGTAATACAATGGGTATGAAAGTCAAGTTCCTTACACTGCATACAATGGCAGTGAAGATGTATAAATATTTCTGCAGAGAAGCTAAGCGTGGTAAACTGTATCGGAGTCTCTCAAATCCTGAAAAGAGAACTATTCACGCTTTGGGTTTAAGTAAACTCTCATTTCATCAATTACCCAAAGCTAATGGAATTTTCAGTTCAATCAATACCAGGACTCAAGGAAGAAAGAAAGTAGTAGATAGTTTTGACAGGGATGTGATTAGAAGAGAGATTTGTAGAATGTTCAATTCCAAAGAAACTGTGACACTAAGGAAACTCAAAATACGGCTGAGAACACACAATGACATTGATGTGTCGAAATCAAAATTATGGAGAACTGTTAGAAGCATTGGCTTTACGTTTAGGAAGTACTCTAGTGGAAGAAACGTCATCTGCGCGAAGCCGCACTTAGTATCTATGAGAAGTAAATATTTACGAGAAGAACGGGAAATGCGTAATCAAGATTATGATATTGTGTATGTGGATGAAACTTGGATCAATGCTCACCATACAAGTGAAAAGGAATGGCAGTTATCAGATGGAACGATTAAAAGATGTGTACCCAGTGGAAAAGGACAACGTCTGATAATGCACATGCAGGCAGCAGACATAATGGGCTAGTGAAAAATGCTGAACTTATTTTCACTTCCAATTATACGGACAACCGGGACTATATGCCGAGATGAACGGTAACATATTTAGAGAGTGGATTGAAAATACTCTTCTTCCGCCCCTAGACAGACCGTCCTGTCTGATAATGGACAACGCATCATACCACAACGCTGTGGCAGAGGAAGACAAAATCCCGACATCTTCAAGTACAAAAGATGCTATAAAGATTTGGCTCAGAAAAGAAGACATTCCATTTAACGAGGGATTTCTAAAACCTGAATTACTGTCCCTTGTTAAGAAATCACAAAAGACCAAGATATTCCATATAGACAAGTTGATTCAACAGCATGGTCATATGTGGTTTAGACTGCCACCTTATCATTCACATTTAAACCCAATTGAACTCGTTTGGGCAAAAGTTAAAGGACAGGTGGCAGCTGAAAATAAAACTTTCAAACTATGCAATATGAAAGAACTAACATATGCCGCCCTCTCGCAGATAGACAAAGATTATTGGTGTAAATGTGAAGACCATGTCTTAAAAGAGGAAAATGACTATTGGAAAAAAGATGAACTTTCGTTCGTTCAGCCGAGAATAGTAATCAATATGTTAGACTCGTCTGACTCAGAATAAATGTGTAAATACCTTATATGTTTTATATGTTTTCTCCTCCATCTATGTGTATATGTAAACCAATTCATTTCCTTTTTATCTCCGCGATTTCCCTACTATTTTTAATATACACAGTACTTTCACCTCTTCATGCATCCATTGACGTTTTAGTATAAAAAGGAACATTTACAACGAATAGGCGTTATTATTCTCTCAAATATTTCGAAGAAATAAAAAAGGACCTCACGTAGTAATCAGTTAACAAACCCCTCTAACATTCGAATTGTACATACGCCTATGCCGAAAATATGCAACTTCCTTCATTTACGGTAAATTATTTTCTTCCAGGACAAAAAAATTACTTCGTTAAAAAAGATCAAAGGAATTAGCCGTTGCAAGAAAAGAACACTACCTGCAACATTGAATTTTATAAAAACTTTGGGACATTGAAAATATAAGACCACATGCAAAAAATCATGTTTATCAGTGCAAGGAATATGGAGATATTTGAAGTCAATCGTCGACCGATCTTTTTGAAACGCACTATAGCTATAGTAGAAATTCTGCTAGATTTCCATCTGAATTGGTGGCTACATTGGAGTGATTTCTGTTTCTGTGCACGGTATAATATATTTGTTAAAGTGATCAGTGATCTAGTGCTTTCATTTTATTTCACTGGATTTTGTGTTTATTTAAATCTACTAAATTAAACTCATCCCAAAAGTTCCAGTGGTAATGTTAATGATATATCTATTATAATATTTCCAAAAATAATAGATGCTTAAATGTCAAAGTAACTTTTAAAAGTCGCGAAGGAATTTATAATTAATAAATTTAGTTAGGTCCTATATATATAGAGGTGTATTTTAACCATTAAACTCGTGACGTGTTTCTTAAATACATAATTAAATACGCGAGTGTATATAATAGCCTTAACGGTAAATTTATCGCGCGTTAGAATATTATTTGATTTTTGAGGTATGATTATGTTGTCATGGGTTTTCTATCTTTTTCTATAGAATGATTACCTTTGCAATCCCAGCATAAAGAAGTCATACAGAGAGTTTCAGACTCGGTTCTTAAACTTCCAGACATATTGATGAAACATTTTTAAAAATTTAATCTTGTGGCGGTCCGATGCGACCTAGCTATCATAAATACATGAAAGAAAGCCTACCCAAGAACATTTAAAGAAATCATCAGTTTAAATTTAAATCTGTGAGATAAACTGGAAGATGAACAGTGCCAGTAGCGATATTTTATTTACTGCTCTACTGTGAGAGAATACCGATTTACCTGACTGTGACTGAGCCTAGTTTTTCCTCACTGGATTAAAAACTTTACCGGACAGTTGCTATCATCACGCATTGAAGGAATTTTACCACCACTTCATTTTCACCCCTGTGTCGAACTGTGTCAGTGCCATCCCATAGACTCCTTTTTATATAATAAAGCACAAGAACTCTTAGGCTTCAAGTCCGGCGATAAGTGGGAATATTTGCTATCAGCAAACCTCGCTACATCTGGGGCGGAACATCGAAGTACTAGACATTTTCACATGTCTAGAGTGTAATTTCTGTTTATATAATTCTAAGGATTGTCTGATGCTGCAATCGGTAAGTGTGAGTGAATATATGAGTGCGGATCCTCACGCGCGTGCATGAATGACAGGAGATTTAATTTGTTTGAAAAACCATTTGTTAATTTGCCTACCGGGTAATACATTTTCAGTATACCCTGCATTGTTCCTTTAATTGGGATATTTTGTTAACGCTGTTTACCTTCCCCCCCCCCCGTTTTTCATTTGCTTAGTAAAGGGAAACCCAATTGGGAATAACAGGATTTTTTCTACCACCCATACCTAAGATTTGTAACCCCTCTTTCAGAGTAATTAACTTCACTGTTAGGTTACCTTACCTATGTTCCTGATAATTATCTATCTTTGTACTGAGTTTATCTTTGTCTAATACAAGCAGGAAGGGCTTAGTCGATACCAATCTTCTAAACTTATTTAGTACTGTGTTGGAATACCCAAAGCCCAACATTTCCCCTATTTGTTTAATATAGCTTGTATTCACGTGCGTCTGTGTGTTTGAAGCACCAAATCGGTGTGAGCGCAGATGTGTGTCTGGAAACTGGCAAATAATTGTTTGACCAGGAGAGTCTGAAGAGAAGATTGAGAGAAACGATTTTTCGTAAATAAGTCTGTCTTTACTCTCCCCAGCACTCTGAAGCAACTATTTACTCTCTACATTTTCTATCACTGAGCTTTTCACCACCATTCTCCACTCTAAACCGGACCACTATTTCTAAGACTCTTTCTCTCAAAATAAATTAACGACAATATTTAGGGGCTTGTTCGGGATCTTGAGCTACATTTGAGGCAATCGCTTAGCCGAGATAAAGATATTTTTGAGTCTGATTAAGTCTGGGTCTAACTAGATAGAGTGTGAATGATCTGTCTCTGTGATTTAGGGAAATAAAAAAGAAATTAATTACACCCCTAGATAACGCCTTTTATTATTTGGGTCGTCCACACAGTATATTTACAGGTTGTTTTCTTTCCACAGCAGTAGAAAGTACGGATAATCATAAATTCGGTTAGCTAAATTATCCTCTGGCAGAGAAAATTAATTTTTTTCTTTATAGGATTTGCTGGGATTGCGTGATTGTTTTTATAGTCACTAAAGATTTTTTGAAGTTAAAAAGAGTTGAGCTTAGCTAAAGACGCCTTGTTCTGAATTTTTAAGTCTAGTTAACACGTCTCTTCTCATAAATTGACTTCAGGGGCGGAGATTTGTTGACGGAGAATTAAAATTTTAAGGAAAAATTTTTTTTCCTTTTAAATTGTTTTATATAAATCTTTCTCTACTGTTAGTAATAGTAGATTCTTTTCTAGTGTAACTTACCATTTTAACGTGGCATAGTCGCTTGCGTTAAGAGTCTTAAGTGACAATAATAGCGGCGATAAGTTTGCACACTACAGAGTAAGAGGTACCAAAAGTAAATTTATACTTTGTGGTTTTTTTCTCGTAGCGGCTTTGAGTTTTTTCCCTCCTTAGTTTTTCTTACTATTCTCTAGTCTTAGAAGCATCCAGTTCGTTGGCATGACAGAGAGAATTAGGATAAGATCCGATTTTAGACAGGAGGCGAAGGACTCAGGATTAGAAGGAGAAGCCGCGAACCTGTTTGTCAACAGGGAACTTGAAAGGTATGACGCTGAGCAAGAGAGAGCAGAGAGGAAAGAAGCACAGGATAGAGCAGAGAAGAAAGAAGCGGAACAGAGAGCAGAAGCTGAGAGGAAGGAAGAAAAAGAGAGAGCAGAGAGGAAAGAAGCACAGGATAGAGCAGAGAAGAAAGAAGCGGAAGAGAGGGCAGAAGCTAGGAAGAAAGAAGCGGACGATCGTCAATTGGAGCAGAAGAAAATTGAGGCAGAGATAGAAGCTCGCAGGGAGAGAGAGAGAGACAGGGAAAGACAGCATGAACTGGCGCTTAAGGCTTTAGAGAGTCGGGGTGCCTCTACTTCGAATAACGGAGAGCCGTCTTCGCCCCAGTCTCAGTCAATGTATCTCTCCAGCACTCAATCTGCCCAATTAACGGTGATATCTTTTGCCTTAGAGTCTTTTCCCAGCCCCAATGAAAGAATTGACAGCTTCCTAGAGAAATTCGAGAGGCTCGCAAATCTGTATGGGTTAGAGAGTTCCCGTTGGGCACTTAAACTCTCAACTGCGTTGAAAGGTAATGCGTATGACGTGTACACAAAGCTAGGAACTAAACAACATGATTACGACATGCTGAAGAAGGCCTTGCTAGAACGGTTTGAGATGACCGCCCGAAAATTTCTGCAAATGTTCAGAAACAGCCGGAAAGAGAGCACGGAAACTTTTCCGCAGTTCTCTTCACGTATCACGGGCTATTCGACAAAGTGCATTGAATTATCTGACCTACCTCTTACATATGAGGGACTTGTTCTTGTGGAACAGATAAAGTCTACTTTGTCAAACGAAACCCGTAGATTTTTGGCTGAACAGGGCGCAGTCAGGCTTGAGGACATCCTCAATAAGGCAGAACGCTATACCAATGCAATGGCCGAACTTCCCAGCACGAAACGTAAACCCACAGATGAGCCATCTCGTAAACAAAATCTAGAGCAGTCATCCTATTCCTCTAATTCCTCTCAGAATTATAACCAACGAGAAAATAATACCCAGAGACCTCCCCAAGGAAAAATCAAAATTCTGCAAAACTCGATTTTCCCCAAACAATAATTCTGATCAACCCACCAAGCCTACGTGGCAGCGCGGCCACCAAGGTCAAGGAAAAGGGAAGACCCCTACACAAGGAACGTCTGATCAGGGCAAACAAACCGGTCCAAACCGCATCGGATGTTTGCATACAGCTTCGAAAGGTAGAGTCAATGTCAGTGATTCTCAACCTGAGGGGGACCGACCCTCAACGCGAGGAACTGTAATTTTGAATGGTACCTCAACTACTTGTCTCTTTGACACTGGATTAAGCTTTAGTTGTATTGTCGCTAGGCACCTAGTCAAACCAGGTCAGGAAACAGAGGAAACCTGTCAAACTTAGTGGAGTTTTTTGTAGTGATGCACCCATGACGCTTCCTATTGCACTGGTAGAAATACACTCTGATTTTGTCGGAGGTGTTATTAAAGCGGCCATAATGGATGATCCGATCTACCCAGTTATCCTGGGATGTAGATACGTGTTTATTGGGAGACCTAAGGAGCCGATTGTGGCAGCGGTAACCACAAGAGGGCAAGCCAAGAAGGAGAGGGAGCCTGCGCCAAATTTGTTGCCGAATGAACTGAAGGAGGCGCAACAAAAGGACCCTACTCTGGAGCTCTGCTTTAGAAAACTGCCCATGGCTAAGGACCCCAGACACAACGGAGACATCTTTTCGAAGGATGGCGTATTGTATCGTAGAACGGGCAACCCGGACACGGGGAATAACCAGCTCCTAGTACCGACGCAGTACAGAAGCCAGATCTTAGAAATGGGACACTCTCTTCCCTTTAGCGGACATATGGGACAAAACGCCACTATTCAGCGAATAAAAACCCACTATTGGTGGCCAGGAATGAACTCTGACATTATCAGGTACGTGAAATCCTGCGCCCAGTGCCAACGGGTAGCACCCAAGCACTTGACACCCCCAGTACCCATGGAGCAAATGCCAATAGTAGGGACTCCATTTGAACGGGTTGCTGTCGACATCATTGGACCCCTGGAAAGGACCAAAAGAAAGCACAGGTTCATCCTGACCTTAGTCGACACTTGCACTATGTAGGCCGAAGCTGTACCGCTAACATGCATAGATTCCAAGCATGTCGCAGAAGCCCTCGTGCAAATCTTTACACGGTTGGGATTCCCTCAACAAGTTTTGACGGACAATATATCCCAATTCCGTAGCCTGTTAATAGAGGAGATCTTTAAGATCTTGAGGGCCAAACATATCCACACAAGTCCCTACCATCCGGCCGGAAATGGGCTCGTGGAACGTTTTAATGGCAGCCTCACCACCATGTTACGTAAGCTGGGTCAGGAGAAACCGGAAGACTGGGACCTATATATATCGGCTGCCTTATTCGCCTACCGAGAGGTACCCCAAGCGTCTACGGGATTCCCGCCTGCTACTTTTTTATTTGGCAGACCTATAAAGGGGCCACTAGAAGCCTTACTTCGGTCCCTGACAGACCAAAAGTCTGACGAGACAGTCGTCTCTGCAAGCAAGTATGTATCTGAGCTCAAGGAAAGGTTAAAGCTAGGATGGGATCTAGCTACTATCAACCTTAAGAAAGCCCGCGCTAAACATGCTAAAAGATACAACAAAGCTGCAAAAGAGAGAGAACTACAACCAGGGGAGAAAGCTTTATTGCTACTTCCAACCGGAAGCAATAAACTTTGCATCGGATGGCAAAGGCCGTTTACCGTCCTTGAAAAGATCTCATGTACCAATTACAATATCTCCATCAAAGGAAAGGAGAAGGTCTTCCACATAAATATACTTAATAATTTTTGGAAAGACCGGTGCCATCCTCCGAGCATCTCCTGGCTGTCGCCATAGCAACGGAAGACGAGGAAGATGTTGATGGTTGCATGGAGTACCCATTGCAACCCACAGAATCCTTTAAAGATGTCAAGTTCGGCGACAATCTCTCACCAGAACAACAAACAGAAACCAGGGCTCTACTAAAACAGTACAGTGCAGTCTTAACGGATGTACCTGGTCGAACAAATCTCATTCAATTTGATATGAAATTAACAAACGAGACCCCTGTTCGAACCAGAGTTTACCCCATCCCGTACGCTAAAGCTGATGCACTTCGCGGATAAATAGAGGAAGTGGAGGGGAACGAACGAACGAACTTTATTTTCAAAGGGTTAAGAATTGGGCACGCAGGCCCGTCTGACATTCTGCCCTTCCTCTCTCTCTCATCATATATACTATATCCTTTCATCCTCACATTTACTATAAGCATAATTAAGGCATTTATCATTATAAAAGTAATATTACATTTGCAATAATCATCATAATTAAAGTACGTTTTTAACATTAAAAAAGAATAATAATAATAATAATGAATGTAAAAATAAAATAAATAAAAATAAAAATAAACATTAATACATAGATAAGATAGATAGATAGATAGATAGAATACGATGGATGGGTTTGAAAAAAAATCGAAAAAAGGTGATTCGTCTTACGAGGACAAAAGACAAAGAAAATAGTCTACGTTACGGCCACAAGGCCTTCGTCAGGAAAGGAAAGAAAGTGAAGGCTAGATAGGACACATAAAAACTAAATAAAATAAAAACTGGGTACTTCCCTGAAGGCAAGAACCGAAATTCTATCAAAATCGCTGGCTAGACAAGCTGCGTCAGGCAGGAATTATCAGTGAGTCTACATCTCCTTACAGTTCGAGTGTAGTGCTGTTGCAGAAGCCCAATAAGGAAGTTCGGCTGTGTATAGATTACCGGCTGCTAAACGCTGTTATGAATTCCAGCCCGAACCCCTCCAAACTGTTTCTGAGTTGTTCACCAAGCTCAGCAAAGCAAATATTTTCTCCAAGATTGACCTCAGTAAAGGTTATTATCAAATACCAGTCAAGGAGGAAATTAAACCTTTGTTAGCTTTCAGCACTAGTGAAGGACATTACACATTTAATGCGATGCCGTTCGGATTGCATAACGCACCAGGAGTGTTCACCAGGATGATGAGGAAGCTTCTAGAACCTTTGCAAAGTCCCCATATCCATAATTTCATGGATGACATATTAATTGCATTTCATAAACCTACGAAGAACATATTGCTACGGTTGCTATGCTCCTCAGGAGACTACAGGAAACCGGTCGCAAGGCCAGACCTAGCAAATGTCTCATCGGGTTTGAACAGTTAGACTTCCTGGGGCATACTATTTCTCACGGATGCAGTTGGCCTATTAAGAAGAACGTGGAGAAAATAGTGGCAGCAAAAAGACCCCGAACGAAGAAAGACGTACGTTCCTTCATATCACTATGTGCGTATTATCAGAAATACATCCAGAACTTCAACGGACTGACGGCACCTCTGACTGACCTCACAAAGAAAGGTTGTCCTGATAAGGTCATATGGGATCAAAAGTGCGAACACGCGTACAGCACTTTGAAAGGACAGTTGTCTGCATACCCCATTTTCAGGTTGCCTGACCTCAAGAAACCTTTTGTACTGCGGGTCGACGCGTCAGGTCAGGGCATCGGGTCAACACTGCTTCAAGCCGATGACAGTAACACGAACATGCTATTTCCAGTTGCCTATGGCAGTCGGAAATTAAATAAAGCTGAACGGAACTATAGCGTAGTCGAAAGAGAATGCCTCGCTCTGATTGACGGTATCAGACACCATCATGAATTTCTCTATGGTACATCTTTCACGGTGCAAACAGACCATGCTCCGATAGCCTTTCTTGGTGCCAATAAAGAATTTAACGCAAGGATCATGCGTTGGGCCCTTCTTTTAAGCGTTTATTCTTTCAAAGTGGAATACATTCCGGGAAGACAGAATGTCGGGGCTGATTTCCTGAGTAGAAACTGGACTACCGAGGAAGAGGAGGAAGTTGAAGATAACAATCATCCTAAAGCTACCGATCAGGGCAGCTTCATTGTCATAAATCAGCGCTCTGTCTCGACGGATAAGACGTTAGAAGAACGCAGCCAGGAGTCAATCCACAGTGCTGAGTACATTCAAGTTGATCTGCCTGATGATGATCTTACACACGTCTTGGACTGGAAGAGAGATACAATCAAGTTTTCACCTGCCAGTGCAAAAGGGCTTTGGGAACAGCTGGACGAAGCCTTGGTAAAAGAGTTGGATAAAAACCTGAAGCAGATAACTTTGGAGAAGAGGCTGGAAATCTTCGGCGACATAATATATCTGCGCTGTCGCAAAGTGTTCGGAGTGAGGGAGGCAAGGGAAAGTAACCCACCACGAAAAAGTAAAGGACAAATTGAAATAGAAGAAATCAGGAAACAGAAGAATCATGCCCAAAAACTGTTCAAGAACGCAGTTGCCGCAGAGAAGGAAGGGTTACGACAGGTTTGGGAGCACCTGAAAGGCCAACATAATGCACTTTGTAGAGCAGAAAGGTTGTGCTGGAAGAAAAGGAAGACTCGAATGGATAGGGAAAGATTCTTCAGGGAGCCCTTCAAGTTTGCCAAAGAACTGTTTGAGCAGCCACGGTCGGGTACGATAAACATCAGGAAAGAAGACCTGGAAGAACACCTTGGAATGACATATTCAGATGATCGCAAAGATGAGCCGCTCAGCAGCATGGCAGGCCTTAAATGGCCGAGTAAGCCAGGAGCTGAATTTAACACCAAGCCCCCAACGGTGCAAGAGGTAGAAAGCATTGTCCAGAAAGCTCGGTGCAAGTCAGCTCCAGGTCCTAGTGGTGTTCCATATGTGGTGTATAAGAGATGCCCCGAGGTGCTCAAACGACTGCTCCGTTTACTGAAGAGTGCGTGAAAAACCCAGCTTGTAAGCAAGGAATGGAGGAAGGATAACGGAGTCTACATCCCGAAGGAGCAAAATTCCACAGACATCAGTCAGTTCAGGCCATTCTCACTACTGAGTGTGGAATGGAAGATATTCTTCTCAGTGATGGCGAAAAGACTCACTACATACCTCCTGGAAAATGGGTACATTGACACTACCATTCAGAAAGGAGGTATCCCAGGTATACCAGGATGTCTGGAGCGTGCCACAATGATCTGGGAAGCAATCCAAAAGGCAAAGTCTGGCAGAACAAACCTCCATGTAATCTGGTTGGATTTAGCGAATGCTTATGGATCCGTTCCACACCAGATGTTGTGGCAGGCCCTAGAAATGTATCGTGTTCCACGGGAGATAGCAGCAATGCTGAAGCTGTATTTCGCAGGGTTTGCTGTCAGATTTTCAACCAGAGAGTACACAACGAAGTGGATTGGCCTTGAAGTTGGAATTGCGATGGGATGTACCATCTCTCCGATACAATTCGTGATGGCTATGCAGGTAATCCTCAATGCGGCTGAAGGAATGGCTATAGGTCCAAAGCTCGGTGGAATGTGTCACATGCCACCGCTCAAAGCATTCATGGATGACACAACAATTCTGACATCAGATGAACATCAGGCCCGGAGGATGTTAGCATGCCTTGATGAACTAGTCAGCTGGTTCAGAATGAGCTTCAAACCCAAGAAGTCGAGAAGCCTATCAGTCAGGAAAGGGAAGATAGCAGAGGTCATATTCACGGTTTCCAACCAAAGAATCCCTACTGTCATTGAGGAACATGTTAAAAGCCTAGGCAGGGTGTACGATGCCTCATTAAAAGACTCAAAGGCAGTGCAACAGACAATAGAAATGGCAGACAGAGGGCTACAGATCATAGACCAAGGCAGAATTCTGGGAAAGTTCAAACTGTGGTGCCTCCAGTTCATGTTGATACCGAAGTTGCTGTGGCCACTGCTTATATATGAAATAAGCACAAGTACAGTGGAAGCCATAGAGCAGAAGGTCAACAAGTTCATGAGAAAATGGCTAGGGGTACCACCAGGTCTGTCAGATGTAGCACTGTACAGCAAAAAGTCAAAACTTCTGCTTCCCTTCAAGTCAGTTGTTGAAGAGTACAAAGTTGGAAAGGCAAGGCTTGCAATGATGCTACGCGAGTCAGCTGATGACGTGGTTAAGTCCATTCAGCCCATACTGAAAACGGGAAGGAAGTGGAAAGTGGAAGAAGCTGTTGATGCTGCCCAAGAGTCACTCAAACTGAGGGAGGTAATCGGATACACACAAACGATTAGACGGGGATTTGGTCATGGAGACATCCGCTGGTGGTCCAAGGCATCAAGCAGGGAGCGCAGAGACATGGTAGTTCAGGAGATACGAGAAGCTGAGAATGATAAGATATTGCAAAAAGCAGTGCAGCAGGCCCAACAAGGCCAATGGACTACATGGGAAGGAGCCCTGCAGAGGTCCTTGACATGGAATGATATATGGCATATGGCACCTCTTAGGCTCAGCTTCGTTGTCAGATCACTCTATGACCTGCTGCCGTCGGCCACCAACCGTGTGAAATGGGGAAAGTCGGATGATGAGCAGTTCCCCCTGTGCCAGGGGAGGCAGCCACTAATACACGTGCTCTCTGCGTGTAAGGTGTCATTAGGGCAACGGCGATACTCTTGGCGCCATAACAAAGTGCTAAATGAGCTTGCTGCGACAATAGATCTGGCCAGGATGAAGGCGAATAGCAAACCCAGGCCGAACACCGCAAATACTTACTTTCTGAGGGCAGGAAAGTCAGCACACCCCAAACCGAATAAACCTGGTAGCAGTTTACCATCTCTTCTTGACTGTGCAAACGATTGGGAGATGGCGGTAGACCTACCTGGACGAGGGGCATATCCAGAGAGTATCCGAAAATCGCGGAGACGGCCGGATATAGTGCTTCATTCTTCAGCAACGCTTCAAGTCATACTGATTGAACTGACCGTGCCATTTGAATCCAGATTAGACGAGCAACATTCGTTCAAAGCAGCCAAGTAGAGTGATCTGGAAGCGGGTCTGAGACACGATGGGTTCACTGCAAGGGTCATGGCTGTTGAAGTGGGCGCAAGAGGGCTTGTGGCTGCATCAGTGTATGATCTATTGAAACTGTTGGGGCTGAGGGGACAGTGGAGAACAAGGGCACTGAAGAGGCTTAGTGAAACTGCCGAAAAGGCATCAGGCTGGCTGTGGAACAACCGCAATGGGCAATGGAGATCGTAACAATAAACGCTGCGGTACAGAAAACACCAGGAATTTTTCTAAGTCCACAATACGCTGAGTTTTATGGTGGACTAGTGAACGGGCTGCGACTCAGGGGCGATAGGCGGTGTATACTATAAGGGGTGTCAGTATCAAAAGTCCAGTGGGGAACGCGCAGTGGCTAGACTCGTTGACTTCGTGATGGTGTCTCAGTGTGTGCGACGGCACGAACGGAATAATTTGTCTTCTCTTTGTTACTTTCACAATTGCCTCCACGGCCGGCGGAGTTGTGGATTTTAAAGTTGCTACTATAGTGAAATGGGTTCATTTTCGATACAAGACAACAGGAAGCTGAGACGCTTGGGAGTCTTGACCCAAGTGGGCCCGCCCCCCTTAGAGTGTAAAGGAGTATATAGTGCCGAAACACTTGTTGGACGGGGGACTTCTTCTGATGATCAGATTGCTTCCTGTTGTTCTTCTTCTTCTTCTTCTTCTTCTTCCGTCCTTAGCCGAAGACCGACAAAGCAGTCAGGGGCCAGTACGCCACGAACAGGCGTCTTAGGGCAACAAGAAATTAATTGTTGTTCCGTTACGCCTAATGGCGTTTATTGCTTCCTGTTGTATCGCTCTGTAAAGAGTTTCCTATCATCATCATTGTTATGTCTAAATATCATAACATTGCTTGTATACGATTACTTCCTGGTTTGTTGTTTATAGACGGTTGTCATGAGTTTCCGGAAGTGACGTCTTGACGCCTGCTCAGGATAGTGGCAGACGTGAGCTTGTTAATCTGGAACACGAACGCGTCTCTGCATGGCATTCCGCTTGTGTCTTTTGACCAGTATGCATGGCGTATGTCCGTTAGGACGAGATTTCAGAGTATGTCCTTAGTTTGAGGAATATGATTATCACACCTGCAAGATGTATATTAGCATCACTGCCTTAGGCATGCATTAACTATATAATGCCAGTTTATCTTAAGCAGAGTGTGTGGAATTCTTGTGCACGTAAGTTGACGGTTTGATTAAACTGAAAGTACCAAAATCAAGGACAGTAGAGACAGGTGCTTAGAAAAGCTTCGATGTCGTACCATATGCAATGTGGAGTAATATGTGATTAAACGTTTGAACTGTGCCAAGGAGTTAGGCCTTTCTAACTGAGTATTTGTGGTGCGGGCCAGGGAGGATGGAGCGAATGGCCATATTGATAATAATATATTTCAACAAATAGAATATATGAGGAGAACCCTGGAGAGTACTCAGTAGGCCAAGATAAAATAAGGAGTGCTAAAGCATTGAGTCTAATGCACTGATAATCCAGGACGTCAGGTGGACTGTTCCTGAAAAAAATAAGAATAATATAGAAGTTAAACCCGCATCATTCTTGGGGGCCAAGCTAAACTAGCTTAACAAAGCAGAAGCCTAAAAATTGGAAGTCGAGAATGTTTTTCAAGATGGCGACACTGATCGTCTGCCTGAATAGTTCTAGCATGGAAGCGATTTCCAGCTATAATATCAAGTAAAATGCCTCAAAGTCTCACAAAAGTGACTTACTATTGCATATAAGTCAGAGGAATTGACTATTTACGTTAATTTCAAGGATGTTATCAAGAAACATGGACCAGAGCGATGTCCGTCATATCTCACTATGGACCAATCGTAGGCCTAACTAGAGCCTAAAGTTACAGAACATCACTGTATTCCTTGCTTGGAGAAATGTCAAGGAGGATTTTTTTGTGGCAACAGATAAGTAGATTTATCGTTACATACAGCTTGACTGTATATAAGATCTGTTGGCCTGCATTTTAATTTCACAAATTATTGTTTTCATTATGTCAATGTGTTTGTGACTAGTGGGAGGCTGGTGGAACTTAATTTGATCATTTAATACCGCGAAAGCTAGGTCGAATGAGCAAATTAAGCGTTCTGTAGAGTAGTATCTGCCTGATTCATATTGAGGAGCCAGTATATTTTGCTGGTTTGATTAAAATACTGCCTCATTTGAATTTAGCAGATCCATTTCTGTCTAGCTGTAAAGTCATGTTTACATATTGTTTGTTATCATAAGTCCTGTCATTGTCTCATCTCATCTCATAATCGGAACCTCTTCTACCCCGTGAAACGAAGTGTAGAGGGGACCCAAGTGCACAAGGCCCATGGGCTGGACATGTAATCGAAGTGACTTGGCAAACAGGTGATTAGCCCATTGTGTCCGAACTTGCCCTCATGTGTACTCATATTCGCTATAGAACCTCCGCACCATCGAGACGTCATTCCAGCCAAAATGGACAGAGCCTCATATACCCGAAGGTGTCGAGGGATGTCCTTCCTCATCTGCACAAAGGCATTTATAGAGGAACACTCAGGACCCTTAGGTCTGAGGAAAGAGCAAAATCTGAGACGGGCACAGCAGTCTTTGTTACTGGGAGGTCTCCACTCAGAGTGGCGTACCATACACAGTCAGTAAAGACAAAGGTCGCCTGCGGCGACTGTCATTGTTATGTTTTATTAATTTTGATACATTATTGTTTGTAAGATTGTCATTCTTTCCTTACTGTCATTTAGTTCATAGATGTTATAAGTGTTGTGATATGCGTCTTGTCTTGTTCTACTGTTATAGAGCATTATTATAATTTATTGTTATATACATGTCATATTAATTCCTTGGTTTAAACCTTTGTATTCCTTTTAGTTGCTCTAACCCTGTCTTCTTGTCATTGCTTGTTGTAGTTACTATTTTTTTCTGCTCCATATTGTATATTTGACTAACATCTATATTAGTGCATTTATAAACTGATGTGAGATTGGTGGATTGAGTATTAAATATTTGGCTGACATATTCATATATATAAAAGTTTAAATATTGTGCATATACTGAGAATCCCAATAAGAAACCATGACTTCATTAAAGGATTTATTGAAGATTGGAAAAGAATTTAATTTGGAAGGTGAAGCATTGCAAGCCTATGTGGATAAAGAGATAAAGAGACAAGAAGATCTCAGGAAAGAAGAATTAATTGAAAAAAGGAGACAAGAGGAACTCTATAAAGACGAATTAGCTGAAAAAAGGAGATCAGAAGATTTGGCTCTTGAAAGAGAAAAATTAGCCTATGCCAGATCTCAAGAGGAGAAAGCTCAAGAGGAGATTTAATTGCAACAAATTAAAGCTCAAGAGGAGATATTATCTCAACAAGCTATAAGATTAGCTGTGATTGAACTTGAAAAACTGAAATTACAACAACCACTGTTGCATCCTGGGGTAGGTGAAGATAAAAATAAAGATCATACCACTGCCATAAGGATTAATCTGCCAAAATTCAATGCGTCCATAGACGACATTTCATGCTTCTTAAATAGATTCCAAACTTATTGTGAAGAATATAAGATTGACAAATCTACTTGGACTTGTAGACTTGTGAATTTATTGTTGGGTGAACAATTAACTGTAGTCTCCACTTTGGATGACCAAACCAGAAAAGATTATGAAGCTGTTAAAGTGATTTTATTGCAGAGGTACCAATTAGATGATGAGGGTTACCGTCAGAAATTTCGTTCTTTGTAACCAGATTCTGGAAAAGACTTCACTGAATTTATTTCAGCTGTTAAATTAAATTTTTCTAGATGGATTGAATTATCCAAAACTGAGAAAACTTTTGAGGGATTGTCAGATTTAATTCTAAGAGACAAGGTTTTGTCATCAGTTAGCACTGATTTTCTTGCATTCCTACAGGAAAGAAAACCTGAGAATCTGACTAAACTACAAACTCTAGGACGTCAATATCAAGTAGCACATCCTAACAGAGTATTGAGCAAAAACAATATTAAGGATTCATTACCAGCTGCATCTGCTAGGTCATTTCAGGACAATGCACCTAGATACAGATCAAACAGTATGGATAGGAATCAAAGATTTAATCCATCACATAATTATAGCAAGAACAGAGGTAGATACAATTTTAATAAACATCAACCTCAAAGAAATTTCAATTCAAATGAAGAAGAACAGTTTTATCCACAAACCTCTTTTAGATCAAATAATTGGCAAAATAGAGGAGGATATAACCCTAAACAAAATAGAGGTCAAAAATCTTTTTACAGAGGTAATGATCAAAATTCACAGAATAAAAGATCTTATCATAACAATACTACCAGGCAACCTAGAGGCCCTGAACATACTAATGCTGTAGTGCATGATAATGATCATAACCATGATGCTATAGTGGCACATGCAAATTCATGCAGTGTGGATTTAGCAAACAGTGATAATTGTACTAATTGCAATTCTTTATTTCAGCCTCAAGGAGTCCCAAGATTATTCTGCGGACATCCCCTTCCATTCATGTCATCATTTGAAAGTACTGGATCATTAATTTTAAATACAGGTTTTGTCAATAAACAGTTGGTTTCTTTGTTGCGCGATACTGGTGCAACAACTATTGGAGTTCGCAAAGCATTGGTAGATAGGTCGGACTACACAGGAAAACATGTGAAATGCATCACATTTGGAAGAACTGTAGAATATTACCCCACGGCTGATGTATTCTTGGATACGCCATATTTTACAGGAAGAACACTGGTATGTCTGTTGGAAAATCCAATTGCTGGGATTATTTTAGGAAACATACTTAAATTACATGATTGTTCAAAGAAGGATATCGAGATATGGGGAAAACAACATTTACTTTGTTCAAATGCTGTGACTACTAGAGCTCAGGCTCATATGGAGAAGAATCAACACATACCACTTGTTGATGTGTTACCTGAAGATGTAACTGAGGAAGAAGACGAAGAAGATGATAATGATAATGATGATGAAAATCATCATCAACAAGAGAATAATGATGATATTCAGGTAATGGATGATGTCAATACTAATAATAATACTGTATTTCAGATGGAGCTCATTGATAAGGAAACCTTCATACAAAGGCAAAAAGAGGATATTTCTTTAAGAAAATTTTTTCACATTGCTCATTTGGATGATGTAATGGTAGATGACAATGCTAAACACTGGTATACTATAAAGAATGGGATATTAGTAAGAAACTATCAAGATGCTAATTCCTTAAAGAGACAGATTATGGTACCAGCTTGTTTTCGTCCATTTGTCTTAAGACACGCACATGACATTGAATGTGCTGGACATTTAGGTGTTGCTAGAACCAAGCAAAGAGTGTTGCCACACTTCTTTTGGCCCGGTGTTACAAAAGACGTAAAACTATTTTGTCGTACGTGTACCACTTGCCAAAGCTTGGCAATTAGAAAACCAAAACATGATGCTCCTATTCAGGCATCTGACATATCTTTGCGGCCCTTCGCAAAGATGGCCATTGATATTATTGGCCCTTTAAAGGTTACATCAGCCAGAGGTCATCAATATGTGTTGACCTGCATTGATATGTGCACACACTGGCCGGAAGCCATACCATTAAAAACCATTACTACAGTAGATATTGCTGATGCACTATTTTTGATTTTTAGCCGTATAGGTTTCCCTGAGAACATTTTATCAGATAGAGGAACTCAGTTAGTTTCTGATGCCATGAAACAGGTTATGGATATGTTTGGGATTGAGAGATCCCTTAGTTCAATTTATCACCCCCAATCTAACGGGAAAATAGAAGTCAATTTATCACCCACAATCTTACGGGAAAATAGAAGTTCTCAATAGATCCATAAAACAAATGTTACATAAGGTTACCATTAAATATCCACAAAATTGGGACAGAGTTCTCCCCGCTATTGTATTTGCTTACAGGGAAATTAAAAATGAACATACAGGCTTTAGTCCATTCGAGTTGGTTTTTGGTGCCAAACCAAGAGGCCCAATGTCAATATTAAAACAGCTATTAATTGGAGCTGAGATGAATGAAGAGGTTCAAACCTCATACCAATATGTCATCAACCTAAGGAAAAAAATTATAGACGCATGCCAAATTGCAGTAAACTCATCTGAAAAGGCAAAACTAAGAGCGAGGTTATTTCTTAACCAAAACCGCAAATTACGCCAACTGTGGCCTGATGATGAAGCATACGTACTATTACCCAAGAAAGATAACAGACTTTTGGTGTCATGGAGAGGACCTTACAGGATTGTGGAGAAACTGTCTGATGTTGATTATATTGTTGCAGTAGATGGAAAAGAAAAAACTTTTCATATCAATATGTTACAGCAGTTTCATACACGTCCACCACATCTTAGACCAGTCTTTGAAGCTCTTGATGATTCTGTCCCTCGTCACTCTTCTTTGGCTGTGATACAGGAGGAAAGTTCTGATATGACTAATGGAAATGAGTCACTCTTAGTGTTACCTAGTATTCACTTTTTAGCTACTGAAAGTTGGAAGGATGTATCCATATCTCCAACGCTGTCTTCGGTTCAGAAAGAACAGGCTACTCAATTGTTACTGTCTTTTGCTGATGTCCTTACTGATGTGCCAGGACATACCGATATCATCGAACATGATATCGTTCTTACTGATTTTCAACCTATTAAGTTGAAACCCTATCCTATACCTATACACTTACAGACTCAAATGTTGTTGTTGTTTGCGTTCGCTCAGCCATCTCTCAGAACTCTGGCCAATTTGAGCGGTAATTACGTTGTGTCGTGGTTTACAGCTATGCTGCGATATCTGCGCCTTTCGGCCCGACACATCTGATTTCAGCAAGCAATTTTTACGGGTTTGCTTCCCTGCCACCTCACGCCTACATAGTATGCTATACCTCATGTCCATACGATAGTTCAGTGAGGTGACTGCACCAGTGAGCGACAACGGAGACGGAACTGTGCCTCGGAACTGGGAGGCCCCCGATTCCGGGAACCACACACAGCCAATTGAGGCAACGGTCGTCGAAGTGGAAGACAAGGCTTCACCGTGAGACAGTGTGAACTTAGACATGCATGGCTTAATCTTTGAGACAAGCATATGACTACTGGCAGGATCAACCAGATAACTGTCTGAACAGAGCATTTCGTCGCTCGCGCGGGGAGGGAGACAGCGCTCTGTGCAGAGCGGATCCCGGCGGCCCCGGCGATTTTATTCTTGCGAGAACCACTGGCCGCCTGCCGACTAGTCGAACAGGACAAGCCGAAAAAGCGACAACAGATTACTGACTGCCGGCCCACGACTCGTTGCGAGAGCGGGGCCGTTTTTCGAGACTGTTGTCGAGCCACGATACGGAGATGCGACTGCTTGCTAACATCACTACCGAAGGCTGCGATTTACGGACACAGGAGCTAAACTACTGCCTCGCTAACCGATGAACTGGGAGGGCCCGGTCGTACCGGGATCACCACGCGCAGTCTCTCGAGACAGCGACCGCCAGCGCTCTTGACGAGGGCAACGACTTATTATTATTATTATTATTCCTTTGGTCATAGACCGCCTAAGCAGTCCACAGCCACAACACCTTGCGGCGTCATAGGGCAACAAGAAATTGTCCGTTGTTCCGTCACACCTAAAGGCGTATATTGGTACATCAGACTTTTAATTGTTGTTTTTGTGATCAATGTGACAAGCAAGCGGTTGATCAATCCGCTGTGCCCCGAACTTGCCCTCGTGTGTACTCTACGCTTGCCGCCATAAAACCATTTCACCATGCCTCCCAGACGCCCGTCCAGCCAAAATCAATTCGGGACCGAAGGTCCCTGAAAAAGGGCAATCCGGCACAAGCACAGCACCAACTCGCTGCCTCCACTGCGCTGGGAGGACCCGTCATCCGGGACCACACACAGCCTTGGGAGGACAAAGATCGCCGAAAGGGACAGACTCAAATGAATGAGGAATTAGAACAGATGGTGAAATTAAATGTCATTTCTCCATCTCATTCCCCTTACAGTTTTCCGATGGTCTTGATTCGGAAAAAAGATAAATCTATACGCATATGCATAGATTTTAGACGTTTAAATTCTGTGACCATAAATGACGCTGAACCACTCCCAGTGTTAGAGTCGTTATTAGACAGGTTAGCTTCAGCTAATTTCTTTTCTAAATTTGATCTTTCTAAAGGCTATTGGCAAGTGCCATTAACGGAGAAATCCAAGCCTTATACTGCCTTTGCTACGCCATTAGGTCTATTTGAATTCAACTATATGTCTTTTGGCTTAGTTAACGCGCCTGCGACCTTCGTTCGCATGATGCAAAGTCTCTTCTCCGATAGAGAAGATCTTATCACCTATATAGATGACATTTGTCTGTTTCATCAATCATGGGATGAACATGTAAAAGGTATTCAGTCCTTACTTAACACTTTACGTCTCCATCATTTAACTGCACGTCCATCTAAAACTAGGATTGGATTTCAGGAGATTTCATTTTTAGGATATAAAGTAGGAGGAGGTTTCTTAAAAACTGACGATACTACTATCTCTAGAATTCTAAACCTTGATGTGCCTAAAACAAAAAAAAACAGGTTAGAAGTATTCTCGGTCTACTCAACTTTTATCGTAAATTTATCCCTAATTTTTCTGAAATTGCATCTGTTTTATCGTCCCTTGTGAAAAAATGCACCCAATAGAGTTATATACAACCATGATTGTTATGTGGCGTTAAATGTATTGAAACAGTTGTTTTCAAGAATGCCTATTTTGAGATTGCCTGATCCTTCCAAACATTTTACCCTCAGAGTCGACGCCTCAAAATCATCGATTGGAGGTTCGTTATTGCAGGAATGGAATGGCTGTCTGCATCCCACACTCTATGTCAGTAGAAAGCTAACGCCTACGGAGCAGAGGTGTCCCATTATTGAGAAGGAACTGTTCGCGGTGGTGTTTTGCTTTTCCAAGCTACAGCGCTACTTGCTGGGAGCAAGTTTTACACTAGAGACTGACCAGAGAGCCTTATCTTATTTGAAAACAGCACGCTTCAAGAACGAAAGAGCTGCCCGTGCCTCTCTGGCTCTCCAACCATATGAATACCAGATAAAGCCTATCAAGGGAAGTCTCAATGTCATCGCCGATGTGTTATCTTGCTGTATGAAACATCCACTGGTTGACGAATCAAATTCTGCTTCTACACATTTATAATGATCAAACCTACGTTATGTGGCTGTTGACAATTCAGAACTATGACGCAACTTTAATATGAGATCAACTGCTACATAGACCATCAAGTGACAAGAGTCGTACATACTTCAGAAAATTTGCTGCCACAATGCTTCGTCATGTACAGAAACACTTTGCTAAACTATAAACAGTATGCCAAGCATCATGATGATGATGTTTTTTTCGTATATCCTACTTCGACTAAGATATCAAATCCTTTGCCATGTGCTTACGATTACAACTATGCCAGAACTATACTGCTTTACTACATACAGTTTATAGAATGTCAATTTTCCGGATATAATAGCAATGCGATTTATTCCAGACACATTCCGTGAATTATTCAATAATTGTTCCTTTAAAATGGACTGCTACTTGCATTAAAAGGGAAACAACTAGAAAATGCCAATGTCTGAAAATTCAAAGGGGACATAACAAAATAAATGTTTCATTGCAACTTGGACTTTGATAATGTAGGATCCAGAATGAATAACAGTGACTTTCAATTCTAGTCCTATTGCTGGGACGACAAACATGGACAGTTGAAATACATGAACTTATATATTGCAGTGAACTTCTTGGTTATTACAGATGAAAATGACTTTGCATCGTCGAGAATAATCTACAAATGCGTGAGAATTGTGATTTATGAACCTGTGTTCGAAAATACGTGATTGAAAAATGAACTTCTTGCAATAATCACTATCAACATTAAATAATTAATATAATTAATTACTAGATATAATTTTAGTTCATCTCAACCACAAGAGGTTACATACATAGTGTAATGAAGTAATTTAAAGTGTTCATATATTACTTAATATATTTTAACATTACAGTGTATTAACATGATCAGTCATCCCATCAGACTACATGCATACAGATAATCATAACTATTTTGACATAATGTCACAGTCACTCATTATGAAATGATTTGTCTGCCTCATATGATCTATTATGTCGTTGATTGCTAATTATGCATGTCATTGATAAATAGGGAGACTTACATGACTGCATGACATAGGGTGTTTGTTGACATGATGTGCTGTATGAGTGCCTTGACTGACACATATTGACAATGTTTTTTTCGCACTGCCCTATTATTAATATGGTGACCTCACAGTAGTGTCAAAAGAGATGTCTCTGAAATAGACAAGGGGTTTAGTGATATTATTACTGGATTCCACACCTTGTGTGTCTAATTGTCGATTGTGGAGCACGCATCTAGGTGCTATATCAATGGGGACAGTTGTAGGAGATTCATGTGTCGTCTGGTTACTCCAGTGATTTTATAGATTTGCAATGGAAATAATGAAAAGTTCCTATTCATTATTTTACTGCAGGGGGGAGTAAATGTTATGTCTAAATATCATAACATTGCTTGTATACGATTACTTCCTGGTTTGTTGTTTATAGACGGTTATCATGAGTTTCCGGAAGTGACGTCTTGACGCCTGCTCAGGATAGTGGCAGACGTGAGCTTGTTAATCTGAAACACGAACGCGTCTCTGCATGGCATTCCGCTTGTGTCTTTTGACCAGTATGCATGGCGTGTGTCCGTTAGGACGAGATTTCAGAGTATGTCCTTAGTTTGAGGAATATGATTATCACACCTGCAAGATGTATATTAGCATCACTGCCTTAGGCATGCATTAACTATATAATGCCAGTTTATCTTAAGCAGAGTGTGTGGAATTCTTGTGCACGTAAGTTGACGGTTTGATTAAACTGAAAGTACCATAATCAAGGACAGTAGAGACAGGTGCTTAGAAAAGCTTCGATGTCGTACCATATGCAATGTGGAGTAAAATGTGATTAAACATTTGAACTGTGCCAAGGAGTTAGGCCTTTCTAACTGAGTATTTGTGGTGCGGGCCAGGGAGGATGGAGCGAATGGCCATATTGATAATAATATATTTCAACAAATAGAATATATGAGGAGAACCCTGGAGAGTACTCAGTAGGCCAAGATAAAATAAGGAGTGCTAAAGCATTGAGTCTAATGCACTGATAATCCAGGACGTCAGGTGGACTGTTCCTGAAAAAAATAAGAATAATATAGAAGTTAAACCCGCATCAATAATAAATCAAACATGAAAACAGGTTTTCATGTCTCAAAAGAGGGGACGATTGTGACAGACAACTTAGCCGTCCCTGAATTTGTTAAAATGATGGTAAGAACCCTCTCATAACATCGGTACCCCTGAAGTGTTGGATGATATGGTACGACCCTTTGTAACGACCCCTTCGTATAGCATCAGTGCCCCCGAATATTGTGGTAACTTTTCGTCAAACGGGATTTTTTTCACCTGGACTCATTAGCTATGCAACCGTTTGACACAGATGGTCAACACGTTTGCTGATTAATATGTGGACAGTTTATCTACCGTTCATTCTGGTCATCGCATTGATTTAAGGAGAGATTAAATCACGCCCACGGACATCTCTTGAGCAATCATAGGCAGTATTTTCATTAACTTGGCCCAGTGGGGGCGGTGCCAGAATCAAACAGAAAGTAGCGGCACACGATCAAACAGACTGAGGGATCTCAGGAAAGACTATCGGCGTTATCAAAGGCAATAGTGGTCCCTGAAACGAGCGACGCAAGTTTTCTGCCGGTATTTCGCATCTCGGTGTTAAACACGAAACCGATCGCGGTGGGAGCGAACGGGAAAGCCGACACGAAAGCAGCGAGCGGAGATACGTCAGATCAGGGGCGGCTTCTCTCTTTAGTCTGGCGGTCAGATCCCCAAAAGTCAACTGAGATCTAAAAAGGTGTCAATTTTCTCATGTCCCACCAATCTTGCATTTCAGCTAGATATATACAGACCACGTAGAAAGCCATGTTATCATTCGGTCGCCAGAGATTTAAGATTCACTAGCTATAGTAGAACGCTAGAAATCCAAGTTAAGAGGTCCATATTTAAAACGATTTTTGTGTTCTGTATTTCAATTTTCAAAGCATCATCATCATCTCATCTCAGCCCGTAACCCGTCATGGGTCGTAGGGGTGCCATGGTGCATCAGCAGACAGGGTCCTCCACTGCTCTCTATCCTCAGCAATGCGTACAAGTGTGGAAAAACCGTGTCCTGCCCATTCTTTGATGTTATCAGCCCAGGATTTTCTCTGCCTTCCTCTTCTCCGTTTACCTTCGACTGTTCCCTGAAGGATCGTTTTCGAAAGGGAGTCATGACGAGTTACATGCCCAAACCAGGCAAGCTTTCGACGTTTCACTGTTGACAAAAGTGGTTCTTGGTGGCCTGCATAGGTGTTTGTCTTCTCTCTAACATAGACATTTGTTTTGTGCTCTTTATAGCAAATGCGCAAAATTATTCTATAACATTTATGCTCGAAAGCCTGAATCCTTCGCTCCGTATCTGCAGTGAGTGTCCAGCTCTCACACCCATACAAGAGAATAGATAATACAAGTGATTTGTATAATTTGATCTTCACAGGAAAACTGATGTTACTTTTCCAGATCACATTCAACCTTGTCATGGCAGCTGAGGCCATCTCAAGTCTTGTCTTGATTTCTTTAATTGATCTTTCATCACTGCATATAGTGGACCCGAGATATTTAAAGGTGTTAACTTCTTCTAACGTTTGCCCATTTAACGTAATGTTGGTCGGAACATGTTTCTTATGGCTATTCACCAATATCTTGCTTTTTTCTATATTAATTTCCATCCCATACGTTCTTGTTACTTTCTCCAGTCTAGAGGTAAGGTCTTGAAGTTCTGATTCTGATCCAGCTATCAGATCAATATCATCAGCAAAACGTAGGTTGCACAGAGGTCGGCCTCCAATCGATATGGTTGATTTATAATCGTAGAGAGCCTCTTGCATAATATGTTCTAGATAAATATTAAAGAGCACTGGGGACAGGATACATCCCTGCCGAACTCCTACAGTTGTTTTGAAAAATTCTCCAATGTCGTTGCTTGCAAAAACAGCACTGCTTGCGTCCTTGTATAGTGCTTCAATGATATCTATGATGTTGGTATCAAAATTGAATTTTTTTCATTACTTGCCATAAGCCTTCATGCCAGACTCGATCGAAGGCTTTTGTGAAATCGATGAAGTTATGATATAAATCGTGTTGATGTTGGAGATGTTTTTCGATAAGTAATCTAATATTGAAGATTTGTTCTGAGGTACTTCTTTTTGGTCTAAAGCCAGCCTGTTCCTCTGACAAGATTTCTTCTGATTTCTGTTTTATTCTGTTCTTAAAAAAGTATCCTTAACATCACCTTACTTGGATGACTAATAAGGCTAATGGTTCTGTAGTTCTTGCACATTTTTAGATTTCCTTTCTTTGGAAGCGGTATTACTAATGACTGCGTCCATTCTTTTGGCCATTTTTTTGTACTCCATATCTTCTGGCAAATTGTTGTCATGATTTTTACTATATCTGGTCCTCCATATTTCAAGAGCTCTGCTGGGATATTATCCACACCCGGTGACTTCCCTCCTTTCATCGAACATATAGCCTCTTCCACTTCAAAGCATGTTCATTTTAAAAAATAGAATTTGATTAAAATACATGCTACATAAGAGCTTGCGTGCATTTACCAGTAATTTTTTACACATACACACACAAATCTAAATCACATCAAAAAAATTTAACTTTGGAAAATGAAATTTTAAAAATTTGTTAAATACATTGAAGATAGCTTATGGTTTCAAAATCACAGGACAGCTTGGAGATACATTAAGCGGTTCGGAGAAATTCTAGCAATTAATCTCAAGTTTTGAACGATGAATCCAGGTAACATTACTACATCTGTAGACGTCACGATGGACGCTTTCGAAGGTGGGAATATCCACCGGGCGGGAACTTTGGTTCTCACCGTCTGAGGACCACAGGCGGCGGCAAAGGCGTCCCCGTCGTTTCTCACCATTGTTCTGGTGGGCCCGGGGGGAGTGCCTATGGACGGCGTTTCAACTCTATACCGTTTTGAGAACCCAGTGAGATGGTACGTAAACCTGTCGGTAGATGTGCACACACGACTCTATTCCAAATTGCATGGAAAGAAAATTCAACTAACGAACCCGGAGCTCACCATCATGGTTGAGCACCTGGAGAAAGAGCGGGTGAAGGCGACACTGCACTGGCTACCTCCAACAATCAAACAGCAAGCGGTGGAAAATATTGCCAGAACAGTAACCAACGACCCCGAAGCAGAGGTCTACCGAATCAGAAATGCCCCTGACAAATGGGGAGTACTTTTTCAGCAAGATAACCCAGTTCCACATTTCATTGACTTAAAAATTGCAGACCAAGAACAACACAAGGTCCTCATCACCATGCCAGGTCGGAGGATGGTATGTCCTCACTGTGGGGAAGACACCCATTGGGCAAATAAGTGCTCAAAGAAACCAGGACGACCAAGACCACTAGCAGCACCAACCACAACAGGAAACACCTCGTGGCCACAGCTGCCACGAAAGGAAACGGCAGTGCGAAAGCAAAACTGAGAGAGGCCCCAAGAGTCGCAGGCAAGAGACCCACCACCGGCGGACTTCGAGCTTGTCAGAAACAACAAAAGGGACAAAAAAAGACAAAGACGACACTCGGTACCAGATAGCCCCGACACAGATGACACAGAAACAGAACAGAAACCAGAACCGACATCCACACCAACCACTAGGAAAGCAGCACCACCACCAACCCAGACATTTGAGACAAAGTACATTATCAGCAACATCACTACAACAGCAGAGCAGACAAGCCCACCTGAATTAGACTTACGCAGCAAGCTCATCATCGATCTCACAAGAAACACAACAGATAAAGATGACGAAGAACAAGGAAACAGCCTACACAAGTAATTTTTCATTCAACACCTGGTATGTTACCAACTATTATTGTAATTATAATATACAGTACTACTACTTAAGACCTAAACGCTATAAAACTTCCCCCCTTTACTTCAATCTTCCTCTTCGTGTCAGTGCGTGCTAGCCTCTTGAAAGGCTTTAGTTTTGAACCTGCCCACAAAAGCAAGCGTGACACGGACTACTCTCCTACCCGAGGCTTTCAAGGGTGCCTCTCTAGCCACTCCGCCAATCTTACTTCTAGGCGCCTAGGTTCTAACAGCCGCATGTCTACCTAGCGTTATTTTGTCTGAGAGAGCGTGTGTGTGTGTGCAGGTTTTTTTTCTAATGTAATATTCTGTTTGTTTAAAACATACCACCTTTGTTTAAATGTGTACATGTTCTCTTGATTCGGGATTTTACATGTCACAGAAGATTTGTATGAATAAAGATCAACTGGAAAAAAAACATAAATATATATATTCTTATACTACCCCTTTCACTCCTACTGTTTCTATGTGTGTGCTATCTTCTCGAGGCCACTCAGTGGTGGGTACTAAACTATAACATCCGTGTTTGAAACTTGTCTACACCTGAGATAGAGGCTTTCTACACTGCAGGCAATACAACGCTGAGTAGCTACCAGTTCACTGATGTATCTTGTATACTACTGATTAAAACTGTAAGTTGAAAGACTTAAGCAAAAAAAAAAAGTTAAGACTGGCTGGAAAAATGTAACTAACTAAAACTGTTATTTCTTTTATTTTTAAAACAAAATACTAATGAATTTTTGCTCTATGTATTACATAACAATTACAACGTTTTAAAAGTACTTAATCATTACAAAAGCAAACAAATGTTATTACAACTTCTACAATATAAAAATAATAACTTTTGATTTTTACGTTTATTTCCCTTTGTTAATTAACAAATTTATTTTTTACCTCCCTTTGCAATACTAACGTGCTCAAAGTCTGTGTTATCTCCCATAATGCCGGCGTTTTTCAACACTGTCAGATGCACCACTTGTCTACTATCAAGTCTATTATATATACTATTATATTGTCTTTTATATTGTCTTTTATACTAAGGATGGCCACCGACCAAGCAAAATGGAGACATTTTGTTCCTGTCCTACAAGCGCTACCTGGCGTGATGGTCACTGACTGCTCTGTCAATTAGCCCCCCCTTCCCCCCCCCCCCCCCCCCAAGGCCCAAGGGGCGGGGGTGCAGGGAATACATCGTACCTGGGCCCGGGGTTAAAAACAGGGGCCCGGGAGCCGAAGGAGAGGAGCTGGAAATTTCCTGGGATCTCAGAAAAGGTTTATGTGAAGACTAGCATTCACATTATGTGTAAGCCTGCATAGTTTTATATATCGTAATTCGTAGAAATTATGATCCATAATATTATGTAGTGTTTGGAAATGTAGAGGTATAATGAATAATGTTATTTACGCTCATCATAGCATCACTCCATCAGTGTGATTTATCCCTTAAACGGATAAGTGGGGTCATATTTACCCCACCACTTTTCCATTTTTCTATCACCATGGCAACCGCTTCAGTACTAGTTTATGAGTATATGAGGAGAAATGCTGTAAGACGGGGATAAAACGGTAGAAATGAAAAACTACTTGTGTGTTTTCTATTTTTTTTTCATTCTACAGTACTATTTTATGACAGAGTCTAACGCAGCGGTGCTACATTTGGTTATAATGTACTAGATTTGGTACAATTTTGACTACTAGTCATAATACATGGTAATAGTACCAAATATGGGGTTCAAACTCTACTGAAAAAATATAATTCTAATCTATTTGTTCAAAGTTTCATTTGTACTTCGATACATATTTGTGCATACATAGCATATACAGAGCTACCAGCTAACCTGGAATAGTTTTTATTGTATTTGGTACTTTTTTGGTACTATTTAGTTCTTAAGTCTGGTACATTTAATAAAAAATTTGTGGCAACGCTGGTCTAACGGTTTATTCGTCAGTGTGCATTGGGGACTTGTGATGTATAGGTGGGTTTTACTTAAATGTTTTTCGTTTTTTTTAGATATGGGCCTAATGGGGTATAATATTACCCAGTAAACCATTACAAGTTACGTGATTATTTTTTGTTGTGGTGGGTTTTGATGTTATGAATTTTGTTATGTATTATTATTGTATTAAATGAGATCAGCTGTGAAGAAAAAAAATAGTAGAAATTCTGCTAGATTTCCATCTGAATTGGTGGCTACATTGGAGTGATTTCTGTTTCTGTGCACGGTATAATATATTTGTTAAAGTGATCAGTGGTCTAGTGCTTTCATATTATTTCACTGGATTTTGTGTTTATTTAAATCTACTAAATTAAACTCATCCCAAAAGTTCCAGTGGTAAAGTTAATGATATATCTATTATAATATTTCCAAAAATAATAGATGCTTTAATATTAAAGTAACTTTTAAAAGTCGCGAAGGAATTTATAATTAATAAATTTAGTTAAGTCTGTGATGCTACACTGTAATTCTGACTTTCAACCGGCCCGATTCTGTCGTCTATTTTGTATTTCTGTCGTCTAATTTGTATTTCCGGGCCGATCCTGTTCTTTTATTTTGAATTTTCATCTTTTGAATTTTCATCATTTTTTTCCTTCTCCTTTGAATATATATCGTTGTTACGTACATTTATTACCTACGGGGGTAGTCTTCGGTCCTGCCAAATGTACGCACCAGTTTTATATAGTTATATTATTTGTGCGTTCGATTGATTCACGCACTGACGTGCACAATGCTGTGTGAGTTGCTTTGGACGCACGTGTAACCTAGTGGAGTAGTTTCTGACGTCATGTAAGGGGCAGCTCGGACCATATTTATGTCCGCTGTGTTATCCTTTGATTTTTGGCAAATGTGAAGTAGCCATCAGTTGTATTCGTATCTATTGATCTTCATGGCGAAGTCAATAGTGGAAGTATAAAGTAAGTGTCGCCCCATTTCTTATGGCATGTTTATTTATGTACATTAAAGTATCAGGCCGCTCCTATTAATGGTCTAGCGGGAATTCATCGTAGATGACATTACTAGAATTGGACACACGGAGTCGATAGCCTTTGAATCTTTTCGTAGAGGGAGAATACCTACAAGAAATCAAGTTAATGAATTTATATGCTTCACATGTTTAATATGCTGTTACTACAATGCCAGAAGCGTGGCATAGAATGGGAGAGGTTAGTCAACTGGAATCTCTAACCTGTTCGTATTATCATGTATGACTTTGTTTGAAAACTATATACTATATATAACGGGATGTATGGAGAAAGTCTGGGATTGTGAAGTATGATATGGAAGAATTTTATCCTGGAGTATGAATACGTTACCATGATGGACGTCCTTGAAGGAAGGTCAATGGACTTGAATGAGCGGAATATTATATGGTAACAGTTTTGTGATCCTCAGTCACTTGAGTCAGAGGACTTTATTAGTAGAGAATCTTCAGGAACTTTAAAAGTAATTATCAACATGTTGACGTATGATTTCTGCGCCTGTGACGATGTTAGTCTTGTCCACTCCGTATGTGCTGTGTTGAATAAAATCTATGTACAGTCACCACCGACTTCTGTACTGCCAGTACTTGCCCAGTTCACCCAGTTCAATACTACTTGTTGAAGTTCGTTTGAAGAATATTGTTGACATTCGTTCATTTTAACCATTCGCGTTTTAAGCTACCTCTTCACCGGTATAAACTGAACTCAACGATAAAACGGAGTCAACAATAATTGGTATGCCAATGTGGTCTGGAAGTAATTTCAAAGGAACGTACCCATCGAAATTATCGTTTGAAAAGAAGATTTTAACTTTCAAGTCACCAAAATCTCGAACTTGGAACCCAGTGGGATGAGAAATCAGATTCAACTTACGTTTACCAAGATCAAGGTCTTCAATCAACCTCCACGTCAAGTTTCACAGTGACTGATTACTTGGAGATCATCTCTTCATCATTATTGCGTGCGAGCTGTAATCTAGATAAGCAGAACGAAGTATTTTATCTGTAGACGTACATCCACGGAGACGAGGCACATTGATTTTTTTACCTGCACGCGAGATGAGTATAACGTGTTTCCGTTGTACACTTTATTACGCTTAGTTGTGCCTTCCGTGATATGTCCACATTCATATTTTTCGTGTTAAGTGTTATATGTTGTGTATTCTTCGTGGGAGGTAGGGAGGTTGATCTGACGAACGAGATCCATCTCGAAGCCAATTCGGGATCTTCGTCAGACGTTCTGTAGGACATTATTTTGCAGACTTCCCGCAGTGGAATGTTCCTATGCGTGAGCATAGAAGGATTCTAGGTCCACTGTGTCTGGTAGTCTGTGACACCTGACTGTTTTAGCTGTTTCGTCAAGTTTTAATTGTTGTTTTTGGTAGTTATTTTCACTTGTACCTTATTTTCATGATGTATTTTGTTTGTATTATTGTCCATCTCACCTTTCCTGTCGTTCAGTTTTTTACAAAACCTATGTTTTTACACTGTGCTGTCATTTGTCTTGTACATTATTGGTTCGTAGATGTCATCGTAATTTTTTACGACATTCTATTTTAGTTCCACATTTTATTTTATTTGATTTCTACGACTGTAGTCATTTGTCTTGATTATCGTGTCGTGTCAGTATTGTGCTATTGTCTGTCACGTTATTGCTTTCACACCATTTCATGTTATAAATTACATTATTAATTATTAATATTATTGCCTATTATATAAATTGATTTTACCGTTCTAGAACAGGAACGAAGACCACTAGTTGTAGTAACACTTTTAAGTAGTATTATTACATAATAATATGGAATAATGGCTACCTTAGACTATTTCATTAAGCAAGCAAAAGCTCTTCAGATGGCTCCTGAGGAAGCAAAAATATTTGCACTTGCAGAATATAAGAAAGCTCAAGAAATAGAAGCTGATCAGAGAAGGTTAGAAACTTTACGTTTGGAAAATTTGAAATTTGAGGCAGATCAAAAAAGGATTGAGGCGGAGGAGAATGAGAAAAAAATGAGATTAACTGCTGAGGAGGATGAAAAGAAGAGGAAATTTATAGCTGAGGAAGAGGAGAAAAAATGAGATTAGCCGCTGAATTAGAAGAGAAACGATTTCAGCGAGAGGCAGAACAGAAGCAAAGGGAGGCTGAAGAAAGACTTAAAATTGAGATGGAAAATAAACAAAAGGAAATGGAAGAAAAAAGATTAATAGCTGAAAAAGAAATGGAAGTTAAACAAAAAGAAATGGAAGAAAAAAGATTAATAGCTGAAAAAGAAATGGAAGTTAAACAAAAAGAAATGCAAGAAAGAAGATTAATAGCTGAACAAAACACAAAACGACTTCAGCTTGAGATGGAAGAGAATGAAAGAAAACGACAGCATGAACTGAAATTAGCAGAGTCAGAATATGAGAGACTTAGGTTAACTCAGGAAGCTAATTCTCAGAGAACTTTTGAAAGCCAAACTTCATCCAGACATGATAATTTTAAGGAAATTCACCTTAAATTACCAAAATTTAATCCCCCGTCTGATGACGTGATATTCTTCCTAGATAGGTTTGAGGCCACTTGTGTGTCTTATAACGTGGATAAAGCTCTATACTGTACATATTTATCCAGATTACTCACAGGGGACGCATTAGCAGTTTATCATACCACCAGCATTGGTGAGAAAAAAATGACTATAATGCTCTTAGAGCGGCACTTCTGCAAAAATTCCAAATGACAGAAGACCAATATCGATCAAGATTTCATACATTACTACCTCAATCTAGCAGAAATTTTAGTGATTTTCTGTCACAAATACGACTAACATTAGAAAGATGGATCGAATTATCCAAAATTGAAAAGTCGTATGAAGGTCTCTTCGATTTACTGATGCGCGATAAGGTACTTTCGTCTGTAAATCCTACATTTCTCGCATTTTTACACGAACGGAAACCTTTATCTATGAAAGACTTAGAACAGCATGCTAAAAAATTTTTGCACTGCTCACCCAAACATGGATCTAAGTAATGCACAAATTAAGAATGAATTGCCTGTTGCTTTTGCAGCACAACAAAACAATTTTTCACGCAATCGTTCTTTTAGTGCTGACAGATATGTCAATAAGGGAAATAATGACAATTTTAACAATGGTAATTTTTACAAAGGGAAGCAATTTCAACAATCTGCTCCATTTAATGTTTCTTGGAACCAGGCTCACAGATCACGAGATTTTGGTAACAATAATTTTAAAAAATAATCAAGGACATTATAATAAACAAAACTGGAGATCAAGATCTCAGGGTCCGCAAAACAAACAATTTTTTGGAAATAAACCATTTTACCAACATCATAACGATCATTATACAAATTATCGGACTCATCCAAATTTTAACTCTAGCAGAAACTACAATTATGGCAATTTTAATGACAAAAATCAAAATCGATCGCGTCGACGAGATAGATCGTTGAGTAATACGAATAGACATTCTAATGTCGCTTTTAGTGATACACAGGCTAACATTGAACAGGGTAAAGGAGCTGAAACTCATAATGCTATGTGTTGTTCTCTTGATTGTACCCAAGTCAAAGATTGTTCAGAATGCTCTACTCTTTTCCAGCCCAGGGCGATCACGACGCTGCGTTGCGGACATACCTTGCCTAGTCTACCTGCAGTCTGTACGGCCACTGCTGCGTCAGTACACCAGGGACAGGGCTCTCTTAAGTTTAACAAGGGATTTGTCAACAATATTTCATGCTCTCTCCTATTTGACTCAGGTTGCAGCACAGTCGGCGTCCGGACTTCGTTGATCAACCCAAGTTGTGCCACGGGCCGGGTTGTCAAGTGTGTAACGTTTGGTGGCACAATTGAAACATTTGCCACTGCTATTATTGATCTTAATACACCATTTTTTTCAGGAAAGATTCAAGCTTGTCTCCTTCCGAATCCAATTTGTGATTTAATACTTGGTCGCATACATGGTATTAAAGAGTGTACACCACAGCAAATTGCTGAATGGGAAGAGCGACATATTCAAACTGCAAATGCAGTAGTGACTAGAGCGCAAGCTACTAATATGTCGCATGATACACCTATGGAACCTACATTTCATACCACTTGTGATGATGATGCTCCTATTTCACGGGAGTTGTTTGCAACATTGCAAAAGAATGATGATTCATTAAAAAAATTTTTTCAGTATGTGAACAAAAATAATACCAGCAACAAACTTGCAAAATCTAGACATGACTTTATACTTAAAAATGGGATTTTGGTTAGAGTAATACGAGAAAAGGATTCATCCTTATGTTCTCAGATTATAGTCCCATCCTGTATGAGATCTCGTATATTACGACATGCGCATGACTCGCAATGTGCGGGCCATATGGGTTTTTCGCGTACCAAATCCAGAGTGCTTTCGGCATTCTACTGGCCAGGCGTCCATAAGGACATCACTCTCTATTGTCGGTCTTGTTTGATATGTCAAGAAGTTAAGGTACGGGGTCCATTTCATGCGGCTCCTATTCAAGCTGCGGACATCCCGATTAGACCATTTGATAAAATGGCTATAGACATTATTGGTCCTATGCTACCATCTGCTAGAGGGCATACGCATATCCTTACGTGCATTGATATGTGCACTCGCTGGCCTGAAGCCATCCCTCTCAAGAACACTTCATCTGCCAGTGTAGCAGAGGCATTGATGTTAATCTTCTCACGCATTGGTTTTCCACGGAAAATCTTGTCGGATCATGGGGTTCAGTTCATTTCTGAATCCATGTCTCAAGTTATGAAGACATTAGGTATAGACAGATCTCTAAGTTCTATTTATCATCCGATGTCAAATGGGTTAATTGAGCGTCTAAATAGGACACTCAAGCAGTTGTTGGGTAAGATAACTCAAGACCACCCACAGGACTGGGATCGGGTCCTACCCGCTTGTCTCTTTGCGTATCGCGAAGTACAAAATCAAGCAACGGGGGGTTTTCTCCATTTCAACTTGTTTTCGGCATGCAACCACGCGGTCCGATGTCGTTAATCCACGACTTATTGGTTGACGAGAATATTGAAGAGGAAACTCAATCCTCTTATGAGTATGTGATCTCTCTGAGAAAGAGAATCATAGATGCTTGTAGATTAGCTACTGCATCATCCGAACAAGCCAAAGAAAAAGCTCGTCTATTTGCAAACAAGTATAGACGTCTTCGCCAGCTCATACCTGGTGATGAAGCTTTTGTATTACTCCCTGCGCATAATAATCGTCTTTTAATTACTGGAGAGGTCCTTTCAGGATCATCTCAAGAATATCCGATGTCGACTACATCGTTGATGTTAATGGTAAACATAAAACCTTCCACATTAATATGTTGAAGGAATATTACTCACGTCCTGATTATCTACAATCAGTGTTCCAAGCAACTGACGATCCTACACCTCCTATTCAACACTATTCTAGTTTGTCAGTCATCCAAGAAGAGGAATCTTCTTTCGATGA
Source organism: Oreohelix idahoensis (assembly GCA_024509875.1). NCBI lineage: Eukaryota > Metazoa > Mollusca > Gastropoda > Stylommatophora > Oreohelicidae > Oreohelix > Oreohelix idahoensis. The sequence continues at coordinate 248,542 of JAMPIV010018954.1, forward strand.
TGTACAACTACCAATACCAGTTGTACCACTCCATTCCACTGAGAAATGGAATGATGTTACTATCTCATCTACTCTTACTGATGATCAACGTCAGCAAGTCTCTAATATTCTACACACGTATGAGGATGTCCTCACTGACATCCCAGGTCATACGTCAGTCATCCAACATGACATTATTCTGACTGACGATACACCTATTCGAGTTCGCCCATATCCTATTCCTTTACACTTTCGTGATAAGGTTGATAAGGAATTGGATGAGATGCTTCAATTAAATATAATTGAACCATCTTCATCACCATATTCTTCTTCTATGGTAATCATTAGGAAGAAGGACAACAATATACGTCTTTGCGTAGATTACAGAAAATAAAACAAAGTTACAAAATTCGATGCGGAACCATTACCTCTTTTAGACGACTTATTAGAGAAATTATCTCATGCCACATTCTTTTCGAAATTTGACCTTTCAAAGGGTTATTGGCAAGTGCCATTAACCCCTAAAGCAAAGCCATTCACCGCTTTCTCGACGCCACGGGGTCTTTTTCAATGGAATTTTATGCCATTCGGTCTAATGAATGCGCCAGCTACCTTTGTACGCATGATGCGCCGCATATTGTCTCATCGTCCCGATGTCATTACTTATATAGATGACATCTGTCTTTTCAGTGACTCTTGGGATGAACGTATTCAGGGTTTAAAATCTTTACTTTCTACCTTACGGGATCATAACTTAACAGCGAAACCTTCAAAGGCTTTTGTCGGTTTTCATGACATCTCATTTCTTGGTCACCGTATAGGTCGCGGTTTAATGTATACAGAAGACAGTAACGTCTCTAAAATTTTAAACATCTCAGCACCTAAGACAAAAAAACAAGTGAGGTCGCTCTTAGGACTAATACAGTTCTATTCTAAATTCATCCCTCATTTGTCTACTATAACTGCACCTCTTTCTTCGTTACTAAAAAAAGGTACAACTAATGTAATAAAGTGGTCGCAGGATCATCAAACGGCTTTAGACTATATAAAACAATTTTTTTCAAATAAGCCTTTTTTAAGGTTGCCTAACAAAGATCTCACCTTTGTTCTTCGCAGTGATGCTTCTTCCTACGCTATCGCGGCAGTTTTGATGCAGGAATACGGAGGCACCTTATTTCCGGTTATGTACGTATCCAGAAAGCTTACGACGAGCGAGATGAAGTATTCCGTTCTAGATAAAGAGCTCCTCGCTCTTGTCTGGTCAATCACAAAACTGGATCGTTATCTCCTCGGATCACACTTTGTGGTGGAATCCGACCAGAAAGCTCTTACAGCACTGAACACAGGGAACGGGAAGTCATCAAAGTCAGCGCGTTACGCTATTGCGCTTCAACCGTTCCATTTTGAGATACGAGCTATTCCTGGAGTACAGAATGTGTTTACAGACTGTCTTTCAAGATGCCCTAGTGAACATGTCGAAATTAAACCACTTCCAGATGGTGAAACGTCCTCACAGAAACATGAATAACTTTGTACATGGTCACTGATTATACATCTGTGGTGACTATGTGTAGTTCTGCAGTATTCGTATATATATATATAACTTTCAGAATATACTTACGTATGGATTATAACATTATTTCTTGTGAAGTAACGTTTTGTTAGAACGGGAACAGTGATATTAAAGTAACATTTTTTTTTTTTTTTTAGTATGGAAACATTGGTAAGAGTGACAAATAGACATTCACTATTGTTATGGAACAGATTACACTACATATCGTGTTCGTAAGCGTATTTCAGACATGGTACATTGAGAACATATTCTTGTCGATTTAACTAGTTCTAAAAGAATATTAACAATGAGTGAAATTGACATCACTTAGAATAAATTAGTAATTAGTTATTTGTTCATAAATTAAGTACTACTAATTAGTATAACTCAATTTAATCAATTTGATTGATTATAAATCACACATCTACTAACTTTATTAGTGTTTCGCAATACGTGTATTCACGTATCCCACTACATGATATCTCACTTTTAGATAACTAGTCAAACTTACTAGTGTTAGGAAATAGTAAGTGCGTTGCTTCTTAAAGTGTTTAATTATGCTTTGTTTCATTTTGCATGTTGTATTTTAAAATTTTCTGTTCTATTGATTCTCTTATCATTGATTATCATCAGTGTTGCTGTTCATTTTCATTTTGAAATCATATGTTTCAAATTTTTTTTGAAAACTTAGTTGAATTTTATTATCATCTTTTTTTTATGGTTTCTTCATTTTCATTTTTCAACTTGTTTTATATTACCACATCGTTCCAAAGTAGGTCGATGGTGGATGTGTGCTTTAATGCATACTATCATTTAGTTATATTGTTTTCATTTAATATTCTTTTCTTAATATGATATAATTTTATGCATGTCATAAATCTTGTTGTAGTTTTGACTCACCTCTCTCGAGTAATTAGTTCGAAAAAAATTAATAGAATTAATTTTTTTAAGGGGAGGTGATAAGGGAGCTGTTACGTACATTTATTACCTACGGGGGTAGTCTTCGGTCCTGCCAAATGTACGCACCAGTTTTATATAGTTATATTATTTGTGCGTTCGATTGATTCACGCACTGACGTGCACAATGCTGTGTGAGTTGCTTTGGACGCACGTGTAACCTAGTTGAGTAGTTTCTGACGTCATGTAAGGGGCAGCTCGGACCATATTTATGTCCGCTGTGTTATCCTTTGATTTTTGGCAAATGTGAAGTAGCCATCAGTTGTATTCGTATCTATTGATCTTCATGGCGAAGTCAATAGTGGAAGTATAAAGTAAGTGTCGCCCCATTTCTTATGGCATGTTTATTTATGTACATTAAAGTATCAGGCCGCTCCTATTAATGGTCTAGCGGGAATTCATCGTAGATGACATTCCTAGAATTGGACACACGGGTCGATAGCCTTTGAATCTTTTCGTAGAGGGAGAATACCTACAAGAAATCAAGTTAATGAATTTATATGCTTCACATGTTTAATATGCTGTTACTACAATGCCAGAAGCGTGGCATAGAATGGGAGAGGTTAGTCAACTGGAATCTCTAACCTGTTCGTATTATCATGTATGACTTTGTTTGAAAACTATATACTATATATAACGGGATGTATGGAGAAAGTCTGGGATTGTGAAGTATGATATGGAAGAATTTTATCCTGGAGTATGAATACGTTACCATGATGGACGTCCTTGAAGGAAGGTCAATGGACTTGAATGAGCGGAATATTATATGGTAACAGTTTTGTGATCCTCAGTCACTTGAGTCAGAGGACTTTATTAGTAGAGAATCTTCAGGAACTTTAAAAGTAATTATCAACATGTTGACGTATGATTTCTGCGCCTGTGACGATGTTAGTCTTGTCCACTCCGTATGTGCTGTGTTGAATAAAATCTATGTACAGTCACCACCGACTTCTGTACTGCCAGTACTTGCCCAGTTCACCCAGTTCAATACTACTTGTTGAAGTTCGTTTGAAGAATATTGTTGACATTCGTTCATTTTAACCATTCGCGTTTTAAGCTACCTCTTCACCGGTATAAACTGAACTCAACGATAAAACGGAGTCAACAATCGTGTTTGGTATTTTTGAGGAGATAAATTAAATGGGGTCGTTTTACGACGGTAGATTTATTCTTCACTAGGCCAGTTTTACTTTCTTATGATTTTTCGCGATTCCAGTAGATTTCATTGTTTACGAAACAATCGCCATTTCCGGCACGCGATATGACGAGACCGGAAGCACGCGACCGCCAGGTAACGTGACGCAATTTTAAGCCACGCGGGTTTCGCGACGATGCGTAGGAGTGGCCCCGGTGTGTATAAGTAGGCAGTGAAAAGGCGGCCCAGGTCTCTATTGTAAGAAATAATTGTCAGCCGGTCGACGTCGATTTATCGTTCTCCATTGTGGGAAAAACCAGCGATAATAGCGAGTCCCGGCAAGAATAGTGGGGAGCGTAAATTTGCCCATGTGCAAAATTACCCACGGCTACAGGACCTATCTTAAGGGTCAGACCTATGGTCCCTGGCATTGAAGCCCCTATGCTTCAACTGGACCGAGGTTTATTTATCATACAGCCGAGAGCATCGCTATTATAGTCTCTAGCAACGGCAGGTGGCCGGGAGACTAGTTTCAATTTCATACAGCCAGAAATCAAGGCTGGGTCTTCCTCTAAATCCGGAGTGGGAGAAAAAGGGGAAAGTTTGCTCAGCAGCAGAGAAGCGTCTACAGTTAATCAAGTCCCTCATGCTTGATATCCGAACATCGTCATCACCAAAATCAGGAACAGGTGACAGGGTTACCATACCTAGGTCCTGATAGAAATCGTGAGCAGAGAGTAACGGAGACGCCGCATCATCGGCCCTCGAGTGTTAGAGAGACACTGAGACCAAGGGAGAGAGATAGAGAAGGAGGGAGAAAATAGACAGGACCAGTAGGGTCTGTTCAGTATCCATTGGACGGATAGACACAGATTCCGCGTTCGAAAACCCAAGTCTATTATTTTAGCAATTCTTGTGGTGTAGTATCGGCGCATATCACCTAACAAGTAGAAAGCTGTGTAGCCATTCGTTGAGGAAGAAGTCACCAGGACTAAGACAGTAGAAATTTATTAGTGTTAGAGAGTGGAGGCTAAAGTTGACAGCCCCACCAAATTAGATTTGGTTTAAATCACTAACCATTTTTATTGTTCCTCAGCAGGGTGACTGAAAGAGTGAATGTGATTTTGGGTTTTTTTGTTTTGTTTTGTCTCTCGTGTCTCTCAATTTAATTGTTACTTTGGTTTTTCCAGGCCATGCAACAGTGCACGCTATCGACTGACTTGATGACTTATGATGCCATTTTATGTTTTTCTTGTATGCAAATACATATATATAATATATTTACTGGATCAGCTTCTATTCTATACTATACTATACTTACTTTATGTCGTCTGTATAGTGGTGTCTGTGGTCGTATTTATACACCTTATCTCCTTGTGTGTCAAGGTAGCCAGAGGAGGGCGAGACTATAGCCAGTATAAAGTCACGAAGCGGCAAGGGGAGATTCAAATCCTGGTTCTATCCCTTGAGCCAATAGTCGCGTCTGTCCACAGGCATGTCATTTTCCATCTAAATTCTATCCGCTCAGACTTTCTCATACTAGGGTCTTGCTTTCATTCAGGCACACTCTATAAACTTAAAACCACTTCGTGACAAAGTCCTATATATATATAGAGGTGTATTTTAACCATTAGACTCGTGACGTGTTTCTTAAATACATAATTAAATACGCGAGTGTATATAATAGCCTTAACGGTAAATTTATCGCGCGTTAGAATATAATTTGATTTTTGAGGTATGATTATGTTGTCATGGGTTTTCTATCTTTATCTATAGAATGATCACCTTTGCAATCCTGGCATATAGAAGTCATACAGAGAGTTTCAGACTCGGTTCTTAAACTTCCTGACATATTGATGAAACATTTTTAAAAATATAATCTTGTGGCGGTCCGATGCGACCTAGCTATCATAAATACATGAAAGAAAGCCTACCCAAGAACATTTAAAGAAATCATCAATTTAAATTTAAATCTGTGAGATAAACTGGAAGATGAACAATGCCAGTAGCGATATTTTATTTACTGCTCTACTGTGAGAGAATACCGATTTACCTGACTGTGACTGAGCCTAGTTTTTCCTCACTGGATTAAAAACTTTACCGGACAGTTGCTATCATCACGCATTGAAGGAATTTTACCACCACTTCATTTTCACCCCGTGTCGAACTGTGTCAGTGCCATCCCATAGACTCCTTTTTATATAATAAAACACAAGAACTCTTAGGCTTCAAGTCCGGCGATAAGTGGGAATATTTGCTATCAGCAAACCTCACTACATCTGGGGCGGGACATCGAAGTACTAGACATTTTCACATGTCTAGAGTGTAATTTCTGTTTATATAATTCTATGGATTGTCTGATGCTGCAATCGGTAAGTGTGAGTGAATATATGAGTGTGGATCCTCATGCGCGTGTATGAATGACAGGAGATTTAATTTGTTTGAAAAACCATTTGTTAATTTGCCTACCGGGTAATACATTTTCAGTATACCCTGCATTGTTTCTTTAATTGGGATATTTTGTTAACGCTGTTTATCCCCCCCCCCCCCACTTTTTTCATTTGCTTAGTAAAGGGAAACCCAATTGGGAATAACAGGATTTTTTTCTACCACCCATACCTAAGATTTGTAACCCCTCTTTCAGAGTAATTAACTTCACTGTTAGGTTACCTTACCTATGTTTCTGATAATTATCTATATTTGGACTGAGTTTATCTTTGTCTAATACAAGCGGGAAGGGCTTAGTCGATACCAATCTTCTTCACCCCCCCCCCCACCTTGTTATTTGCATTTTCTGTACTTATGATAATTTTGTGTAACACTTGATATTTGTTTGTGATTTGATTTTTAAGGTTAATAAACATCATAAACTTATTTAGTACTGTGTTGGAATACCCAAAGCCCAACATTTCCCCTATTTGTTTGATATAGCTTGTATTCACGTGCGTCTGTGTGTTTGAAGCACCAAATCGGTGTGAACGCAGATGTGTGTCTGGAAACTGGCAAATAATTGTTTGACCAGGAGAGTCTGAAGAGAAGATTGAGAAAAACGATTTGTCGTAAATAAGTCTGTCTTTACTCTCCCCAGCACTCTGTGAAGCAACTATTTACTCTCTACATTTTCTATCACTGAGCTTTTCACCACCATTCTCCACTCTAAACCGGACCACTATTTCTAAGACTCTTTCTCTCAAAATAAATTTACGACAATCATTCAAAGTTCAGTTGGCAGTTACTGCTCTGACAGGGCAAACGTAGGTCAGTCCCAGATAAAAATAATGAATGGGTTTTATGCGCGGAAAGTGGGAAATGAATGTTTGTGTGATCTGGTTTTTTTTTAAATCCAATTGTTAAGTTGGAAAAGATCACACATGTGAAAAAGTCGAAATAACAGAAAGTCGTGTGCAAAAAGTCGAAAACAGAGAGTCGTGTGCAGAAATTGTACCGTGTGTAAAAAAGAACGGGACGTGAGGAAAAAGGCCGTAAAAAAGAAGAAATAGTATAAATAGAAGAGATGTGGGCGATAGGCAGAGATTTCAGGATTTATGATTCCAATGATACCACGATTTTAGACTAGAGGATTTTTACATATAGCGTTAGGTGAACTTCGTCTTTGAGGATATCAAGACAAGTTTTTTTTTTAGTAGACAAGTGTGTATATTATTCAGTTGGATTATATATTTTTCATTTTGGATAAACAACCATCATTTTGTGAAATTTATAGTGTTTGTCTAATGACATCAATAAACTCTGATATAATTTTTTACTGAATTGATGTTTGTGGAAATTTACAGTAATTTCTTTTGGATATACGTTGTTATGCTGAAACTGTTTTGCTTATCACCAAACTCAAAGGGAAGAACCTACCTGGGAAGAAGAAGAAAAATGAGTAAAGGTCAAGTATTACCATCTCTGGCGGAAGGCCAGTTAGCACTTGAACCACAACAACATAGAAAAGATTAACTCTGACTAAATAAAAAATCAATATATCTACTAGTGCCGTATAACCTACACGGCCACATATCTTCAAATTGATGCCGTGACCTGCGCACAAGTAACTGACGCTGGCACATATCTTTAACTTGATGCCGTGACCTGCGCACAAGTAACTGACGCGGGCACACCAAGTCTTGGGAGCCGCGCTGGTGTAATGGTTAAGACGTTGCGCTAGCGACCAGGTTTTCAAGGTTCGAGCCCGGGCGCCGGCATTTGTAGGAGTGTCATCGACCGGGAATTTGACTGAATAACCTGAACGGCTCCTGCATATAAACCCTCTGTGGATGGGAAGGAGCGAAGCTCCTGACCGGGTTGGAAGGAAAGTCCACTGGCTCCCCAGCCTCGCAATGACGTGTCATTGTGCCAAAAGGACTGGAAAGCTCGAGTGCCGCACGTTAGAGAAAAAAAAATGCCAAGTTTTCCTGTCCTGTGCCATCAGCTCAAGGTCTTTCCATGTCCTCTTCAGCCGCTTCATATATGTCCCCAGTTCTCTTCTCCATGTTTCTCCCTGGTCTTCCTCAGCCTCTCTTACCCTGGGGGATTCCAGATCAAGGACTGCCTGTTAAATCAATCAGCAGATTTGCTCAGTGTGTGTGTCATATCTATCTCCAGCGTCTTCTTCTCATGTCTGGTTCTTCTGGAACTTATCTGGTTCGTGTCATCAGTTCCACATCAGTGGTCTTGTCATACAACTACAATCCTCCTATTTAGGCAAGCGCTCATTTATGAGAGCGTCTGTGGTTAGAGTGCAGGCCTCTTTCGTCAAAGGTAGCATGTTGGAAACACAGTGGTCTCACGCTACAATCTATCAGCTGTAAATGGATACCCGGCTCTTTGGTAAGGAAAGACAAAGACAGCGAGAAGGGGAAGTGGTTACTTCACTTCTCAAAGCTTGATCTAGTATTGTGAAGTCTCTAACACTTCACACCCCTACGTTAGTATCTACTATGAGACTTTCATTTTTTTTACCCATCTGTGAGAGTCTGACATGTTTTAGTTGTTGTTTTTGTTGTTCTCTATCTTCAGAGCCATACAATAGGACTAACTTGACATTTGAATTGATTCTGATTTTGTGTTTAATCTCGATACATTTCTTTGATCTCATCATACTGTTGTCTCTATGGTGATAATCTGTTACTATTTTTTTTTTTACAATCTAATTTTAAACAGAACAATCTATTTAGTCTGCATGTTGTTTTCTAAGGTGTATATAACATTTTTAAAAAAAAGAAATATATAAGTAAAAACAATTTAAAACAGTTACAGGTTATGACAACTATCCGATATTTCAGCTGAGATTATAATATTAACTAGTAAATATACCCGTCAAAATAATGACGGAGAACTAAAGCAAACGTCTGAACATGACAGCATCTGCAGCACATTTAGAAAACTGGGGAAACTCATTTTGTTTATTCTGAATGAAGTTATTTTACCCATGTTTGTACAGTTTTGAAAAATAAAATATTATCCAGGTGTTTTTTGTTGTTGTTGAAGGAATGTAATTTATCCTTTTCCCTGTCACAGTGAAACAATCGCACGGCCAAGGTTTACCCGTCAACATGATGACGGGAAAGAACTGAAGCTAATGTCGTCAACCTTGCAACATCAGCAGCACATTTAGAAGACTGGGGAACTCAAATATCAATTCTGAATGAAGTTATTGTACCAACGTTTGTAAAGTTTTGGAAAAAAAACTTGTTGGCTGTTTTTTTTTCAAGAGATGTAATTTATCCTCCTCTTTGTCATACGAAAATAATCAAAGGGCAAAATAATAATAATAATAACAATATATTGTAGTTTTTTGACACTTCACTGTGTTCTTTTTATTATTTAAAACATAACTGCAACTTTTGTGAGGAAAATGATGCACTTTACATTGAGCGTCGTGCAGTTTAGTGCAAAGACCAGAAGTGCAAGACTTTTATATAATTTCCAGACTGCAACTTTGGTGAGAAAAAAGTTTGTGACTGTCGCCCGTCACAGCATGACTCAGAAAATTAAATATATAGGGAATATAAGTCGTCCACTGGGGCTTTGCTATCTATTACGGCAAAAAGTTAACTATTGCAGATAAAACTTAACAGACGCGAATACAAGTTAACTATTGCGAATATAAGTTAACTATTGCGGATAAAAGTTATCTATTTGCGGATAAAAGTAGAAATATAATTTATGTAAAAAGCGAAGATGACTATTTTTATGTGAGGTCACTTTTTTCAACCTCCCCCATCGTCACACAACATCACTAACTATTGACCCTCATCACTCCACCCCTCTCTGTCAATGCGTGACGTCATATGTGTGACCGCGCTATATACTGATTATGGGTCCGTGGGTAAGTCGTTATTGATCGGGTCACTTCTGTGTAAATACTGTGTGACAGTTTGCAGGTACAGTATTGCTTCTTACTAATCTGACAAGTTAGTTTACTAGCCGTCCGCTAGAGATGTTTATTCTTGTAGAGGTATAACAGGTTCGTTCGTCTCTCGATAGTTGTTATAGTGTGCTACAGTGGTATACTAATTAACAGAGCCGTAACTTTGAACTCAACTTGACAAAATCTGCATAATTCAGCCGAGTCAAATAACATAGTTTATTTACATAAAACATAATGAACAAATGCAGCTGGTACCAAATCAATTTCTTTCATTTGAAGGTGGTTTCTATATGTATCAGTATTTTTCCCGTCTCTCTCCGTAAGCGTGTGAGATACAAAAAAATCCCTTGTGGTTCATGATCTAAGTTACCTTGACCTTCTTTTCCACAATTTTCAGTAAAAGTAGTTGAGCCTCTGTTTTCTTACTTAAATGTATTATTTCTCCATCTTCTGACCTTTCAACTGATTTATAGCAGTTCTTCGGTTCCTTCCTCTAACAAAATAAATTCTAGCTGGGGACTTCAGTGACTATCTTACCCAGTCTTTTCTCCTAGTTCAGAATATAGCGACTGCCGTTATTATGTTCTATGAATGATAGCATTAAACTTTATCACAACCTAACTTCATTTTGAAGAACATCAAGAATCAAAACTTAGAAATGCCTTGGTTGTTCTGCGTAGATGAGACCGCTCAAACATGGCTTCTCAACAACCCACAGGTACAGACACAACCTTCGCCGAGGCCTTCTATCCGGAACTCTCTTAAGATTTTAACTTTTAGTCAGCTCGACGGTGTTGTGAGTTCTTGTCACCGTCGATGGTTTCGATTGGTGCTACTAAAATGTATGTACTTATTTCATTGGACACGGATAATGTTGGGGGTAGTAGGCCTTACTGTCACATATGTAGACGACCCCTTAGTAAGATAGTTGTGGATGAGAACCGCAGTTTCTAGTAGTAAGCTAGGAGAAAGAAGCACGTGGCATACTGTGCATTCCACGCCATCTAAGAGGGCTCTCCAAGTATGCAGAGCTAAATACTGTGCTCTGGTTATGGGTTCTCCCAAGGAATTGTCACGTCCTGCGCAGAGCCACTTCTCAGTTCCCCTTGCCTATCATTATTGGGTGCATAGTGAGATCCTCCTGCATAGAATCAACCAGGTCAAACCAAAGAATCACGTCTGGGGCTGAAGTGACTTCTCCAAGCTTAGTGTGCAATGCTGGGTTGTCAACAAGTTTCACCACAGGGGGAATCCATGGAAGTGTGCAGATAATTTCAAGACTCAATGAGGCCGCAATTAGCCTCAGAGGCAGAGGTTCACTTCCACATATGTAAAATTTCTTTGGTTCTTGTAGTTCGTTAGTTCAGAGTTTTCTCCCTTTAAAAAAGTCACATCTGTTATATTTAGTTTCTTGTTTTCTATGAGTCCTGACTTCTTTGTGTTGTCAGGTTAAATTGATAACTCAGACCTAAATGTCTTTTATATTTGGACATGCGCCCTAATATAGCCGACTAGGTTGAACGTGGCAAGCCTCGCCAAACAAAAAAGTTATCAGGTCTATAACAAGATAATTGATTACTGTCAATGAGGCTGTTTTGTGGTGCTTGATTTGAGAGTGAACTGCGAAAGGACACACAGGTAATTAGTCACCCCATAAAGTTCCTCCTCGGCAGTAATCAATTTTTACGACACTAGGGGCAGACTGACAGCGATCTGGGCCCCCGAGTAATAAGGATCATTGGTCCCTTGATAATTAACAAAGCTAGATGGAGGATAGTGAATAGTGTGCCCCTACTATAGCGTGCCGCCCGGCACTGCCAAATTGCCCGTACGTTCCGTCCACCCCTGGGCGACACGACACGTAGTTATATAATAAATCACCCTTGAACGAACCAGACATTTACAGAATTCCGTTTCCCGGTGAGACAATCACTTCTCTTACTTTTCTGTTATCTAGTGCCCTCCTTAGTTCTGTATTTTTAGCACCTGCTATTCACCTATGCGTATTTATTAATTAGTTTGTATGAAACACCAATCGTATCTAAATAACACAATGTATGGATCCCATCTTTGTAAAGATAGTACAATGTGGGGTGAACACAGATGTATGAAAAACGTCTGACTGGGAAATAGACCAAAAGAAGCGGCGTACGTTACGACCACAAAATCTTTGTCAGGGACAGACAAGTAAAAACTGTAATAACGTTAGAAGTAATCTAAATGCTTTAAAAACGAAACAAATGAGGCAAGCCGTACTGGATATAATCGTTGTGACTCTCCTAAATTCCTAGTGAGAAAATATATTATAGTTAGTTACGATATTGAAACACGACTACAGAGTGTTGAATCGTATGTTCTTGGACAGCAGTATAGACACAGTTGGAGGGCAGGCACACATATCAAAACAAGAATACAAAAATCTAGAGAAGCTTTCGTTACATTGTGAAATATATGGAGATCAAAGTAAATCAGGCCCAACATAAAAATCAGAATTTTCAATTCACACGTGACATCAGTCATATTCATGAAACATGGAGAACAACATAAACAAAGACAAAAAAGCTGCAGACTCACTCATCAATTGATGCTTGCGTAGCATAGAAGGATTGAAGTGATATGACAAGATCACTAATGTAGAACTGATGACAAAATACTAATGTAGAACTGATGACAAAATACTAATGTAGAACTGATGACAAAATCACTAACGTAAAACTAATGACAAGACCACTAATGTAGAACTGATGACAAGACCACTAATGTAGAACTGATGACAAAATCACTAATGTAAAACTAATGACAAGACCACTAATGTAGAACTGATGACAAGACCACTAATGTAGAACTGATGACAAAATCACTAATGTAAAACTAATGACAAGATCACTAATGTAGAACTGATGACAAGACCACTAATGTGGAACTGATGACAAAATCACTAATGTAAAACTAATGACAAGACCACTAATGTAGAACTGATGACAAAATCACTAATGTAAAACTAATGACAAAATACTAATGTAGAACTGATGCCAAAATCACTAATGTAGAACTAATGACAAGATCACTAATGTAGAACTGATGACAAGATCACTAATGTAGAACTGATGACAAGATCACTAAGGCGCTGTTCATAAATTACGTAAGGCAAAGAGAAAAAAAAGGGGGAGGGGGGTTGCTGAGATGTTACGCTTTGGTGCGGGGGAGGGTCTAAAATGTTGTGGATTTTTGTTTCGCACACGTTACAGGGGAACAGGGGAATTTTGGAAGGGGGGGGGGGGGCGGGGGGGTGCGGGTTGGCTGAAAATGTATAAAAATGCGTTACATAATTTGTGAACGGCCCTGTTGAGGATTGTTGCATGGTTTGCAAGCATCTAGGTTTGAGCTCGATTCGGATGGTTGCACCATGAAACACCTCGGCTGAATAAATAAATGAAATAGATCGCATATATCGATGCATGACGCGTTAGACCAAGTAACGACAGTCGTTGTGTGGCCTTCGAGCCAAAATGTCAGTGTTTCAAAATGTGTGGCATGGCCACTTAGCCAAAGTGTTTTAAAGATGTGGTATAACCACTCAAATGTGATAGTGCATAACTAGAAAGTTATATCTAAAGCAGAAATAAAGAATGTATAAAGACCTTGAGTCTTAAAATATAAGACGGCAATATTAGCCACAATAATTTATGATTTAACGTAAGTCGTAAAATATGAAACGCAGTTAGAATACGTAGTGCTGATTAAGCCTGGCTTTGAATGCCAAAGTAAATTTTTATATTAGACAGTGTATCTAATAGAACTAGCAGAATGTTTAATTCTGTATAAACACAAGAACCATTTAAATCAGTGAAAAGCCCATAACAGGCCCCTAATTTAGAACTGATGACAAGAACTAGATTAGCGCCAGTGGAGCAAGAAATAAAATGAAGCCGCTGGAGATGGATATGACACTTTGAGAAAATATATTGATAGTATTACCAGAGAATCCTTGTTCTGGAATACATAGGGTAAGTGAGATCGAGGAAGACCAAGAACACATGGAAAAGAGAACTGGAGACAGACGTGAAAGACACGAAGAAGACAGTTGAGAGGATGGCACGGGACAGAAAGACGGCATACGTTTGTTGAAGGTCTATATTCCTTTGGAAGTTGAAAGAAGAAGAAGTAGAAGAAGAAGAAGAAGAAGAAGAAGAAGAAGAAGAAGAAGAAGAAGAAGAAGAAGAAGAAGAAGAAGAAGAAGAAACATATATCGTGATGCTGCATTAATGTGAAAAATATTAAACTATCAAAGTACATGAACTTATTTTTGACACACAGTGTCTCAGAGAACCTCACTTTCATCTTTATGAACTATGAGGAACAGTTTTACAGTCCTCGTTTGTGTTTGAAAATAAAATGCAATTTTGTAGTCAGCAAACAAAGTGTAAATCGTTTCATATTAAAAATATATTGACTAGATAAGAAACTTTTACTGTTGCTGACTAGACAAGCGATTTGTCAGACGTAACACACGCAGTGACTAGATATACAGTGTAGGATTGTTACAAGATTACAGTAGTGATACAAGCAGCCAATGAGAGGATAATTTCACTATCAGAGCAGTGGTAAACAATGGTCAAAGTTCATTAGAGCAGGTCAGTAATATTAGTTAAAATGTCCAGTATTACTAGAAAAATATTAGTTATAATTTCCAGTATTACCAGAAGAATATTAGTTATAATTTCCAGTATTATCCGAAAAAATATTAGTTACAGTTTCAGGTACTTCCAGAAAAACCAAAAACATTCAGACATCGAAATTCATCTTTACAAGCCAGATTTTTGTTATAAGTGGTACCAAAAAATGTACGCTAAACTTTCTTCTAGCACTGCGAAAAGTTAACAACTTTCATATTATGTGTCACAGTCAAGATATTACAGATTTTCTTAAATGACCTCTTTAGTGAAATAGAAAGACTGAAATGGTATGAGAAGATCATCAATGTGGAAATGACGTCAAGAGCCAGACAGGACCTATGTGACAGGAGATGAGAAGAAGGCGCGGCCGATGAATAAGGCACACACTGAGGAATCATGTTGATATCATTACACGACAGTCCTTGTTTCAGACTCCCCATGGTGAAAGAGATGGAAGGAGACTAACAAACATACGAGGAATATGGCACACACTGAGGAATCATGTTGATAGCATTACATGACAGTCCTTGTTTCAGACTCCCCATGGTGATACCTGAATATGAAATGGACGAAGAAGACATGGGAAGATCTTGAGGAGACAGGAGGTCCTGGCACAAATTAGTTGAAAGTGAAGAACTGGAAGGTGATGATGATGATGATACAATATGCTTTATGCATTTTCCCCACGTGCTAGTGGATATCTTCTCAAGGCATGTACAAACCAGTATCCTTACACCTTTCAAATATCACATCTGTTATTTCGTAGTATTTTACATAAAAAATATTATTAATATTATATAGTGCACGTTCACCTTGTTATAAGTTTAAAAATTTTCTTGTTATTATGTAAAAAGGCTAAATGTTAATAACAAGTAAAAGTTCGTTCCAACTTTAGTTGTTAACTTACAGAGATACAACACTCAAAAGATAACATTTTAAAAACTAATGTTATGTAATGCCTTGTGCGGGTGATCATCCTCTAAAATTTTGCCTTGTTATTCAGGAGGGGAACGGATGTCAAAAAGGAAAAAATGTTTTCTGGAAAATTGCGTAGCAAGGCTAAGGAGACGCAATTTCGTCGTTCCATCAAATTGACACGAGTTACGGAAATGGACGCTTCAGCGATACTAAGATTTTAATTTGAAATGAGCGGCAGAACGCGGTGGGAAATTACAAAAATTTTGTAAATTTACTTAATATTAATGTTAGGAATATAAAAATTAGCTGGCCGGATGGCCTATTCTGAGCAGTGAACTAAGATGGTCTTAATTTTACAAACGGATAGATAATATTGAAGATAATGACAAAAGACAGGGTAGTTCACATCATCGCTAGACTATATTGAATCTAAAAGTGTCACAATTTGCACACAAAAACACGACCTTGGGAACAGGTGTTCAAAGTTACTTATTATGGAGGAGAGGGGTTTTGAGCGGTAGCTGTGTCTAAATATAACTTTTTACGACAAAATTTTAAGGGGAGAGAAAGGTTGCTTCAAAAACCAAGCACATTTTTTTTAGAAACACAAGTAGAGACGGACAGACTAACAGATAACCATCCATACTTGACTGAAGCATGACTGAAATGACTTTAGTGTAGAAATTTGAAATTAAAAATAAACCTTGGCAGTGATTGGCCACAGACAATCATCTCATTAGCGCTCAGAGCGCATTTGGGGTCATTCTTCAATAATTGTTCAGTGTTAGACACAGATTTTAAAGTGTGGTGTTTTCCCATATGAAAGACACTGAATAAATTTAGGGACGCCATACTATAGCCAGCAGCTCAGCTGAGTTTTGCTAGCAATTCTGTGTTATGTATTCTTAAGCTGGTAAGATTGAAATTATTTCTTTATATATTTTGAATATTGTTTCATGTTCGAGTGGTTTGATACTGCCATCTTCATTTCTTACAAACCTAGGGATTTTGCTCTGAGCCCAATCAGGGTCTAGGGACTAACAAGGTAAAAACTCAGCAAGGATTATGCTGATTTATCAAGCGTTGAAACAGATTACCTATCTTCTTTTAGGGCCGACAACTACTAATTATTTTTCAGAATCTATAGTCTGGGAGGATCTATCGGATGTAAACCCACCATGGTAACTGTGCTGTTTGGTCAGAGAGATCTGACCTGTCTGTATGATGTGGTTGTTGTGTCAGTGTGGTGTCCAGACGTGGGTATAGAATAGATTTTGACACATAGCCCATACTTTGATTGCAGAGCTGTGAGTCTTCTATCGACAACAAAGCAGAGTCTATCCGGTGGGTGACTTTACTCGAGTGTATCTGTGCAGTTCTTGTGACAGAGACCACCAGGTTGTCCGCCAGCACGGAGAGGTGGGACCGCAAGTTTTCAGCACCAGAGCTACAAAAAGATGAGTGAGCCTCTGGTCTGCTGGACATTCACCAACTATTGGTAGTGACTAATATCCCCATAAAAATTCCCACTTTTTGGTTCGGTTTCCTAGACAGGTGTGATGAGACCATCCCCAACAGTATGAAAAGATAAAGAGACAATAAATATCCTCCCTAGTAGCTGACTACCAGATCTCATTTGAATAAAACTAACTATGGTAGTACTTAAATATGTAACTCTTCTGTATTTATTATTGCTGTCCTCACATAATTTCTGCAAGACTTGTAGGAGCTCTGTATAGCATGAATCAGAGGTGCTGGAATGTTCTTCCTTGCCAAACAGTCCCAAACTTTGCTCCAGGGGACACTGCCAAACGCCTTTTCCAGATGACGAATATGCAGTATTTAGAATTTAAAAAAAAATTTAATGCTGTCATTTCAGAGCTTAATTTGTTGAACAATATTTTTCTTTATAATGTGGGTCACAAGCAGTATCATTATATTATTGGAGGCTGTCTATAAAACTTAATTCTTGTAAGTTACCACTAGAGAGCTGGGGTAAAAAGCTCATTCACATTAAATGAATGCAGTACAGAATGCCCTATGAGTAATTGTTGCACATCTTTTTGCACATCATAAAGAGTCCATTATCTTAGAACTTTGTGGTGCTCAGAAGGACGTTGCTAAGCGCGTCGTTAAGCGTAAGAATTATGACGTGAGTGCTCATACACGGCAACGATCTGAGATAGTTTTGTGTAGCTGGCCGAGATGGCTGCGTTTTAAAATGTGTTGCTACTGTCCACTTAGATATTCATATGTGATATTCTTGGATGTGTCGATAGCATCTATATCTATATTAGAACCCATGGAGGAGCCGCGCTAGCGTAGTGGTTAGAACACCGCTCTGGCGACCGGGTGATACAGGATCAAACCCGGGCGACGGCATTTGAGGATTTTTCGTCGACCGGGATTTGGACTGGATTAACTCGAGACCTGGCGAGGACATTTGAAGGAGTGTCGTCGACCAGGGACTGGCGGCTCCTGAGCCGACCCAGCTGCAATGGGTACCTCCGAAATCGGCGAGTATTTGCCTGAATGGCGAGGGACACCTGTCTCTGTACAAGAAATAAAGGGATACTCACGTAAAATCAATGTCAGGTTAAACATAAAATAATAACCTGAGATTTCGCCTCGAGTATTAGCGGGCGTACGCAAAAAAAAAAAAAAAAAAAAAAGAACCCATGGACAATGTTACTTGAATAATAATGATTATGATTCAATGTGCGGACTCCGACGGACTTACACAGAATATGTCGATTATCTATTGATCTCATAAAATGTGACGGTCAAAATGAGTGTTTGCTCATTGCTGTTTCAAGACATTGTCAAAAGTTGAACGTAATAAATGTGTACTGTGTCTGTACACCATGAGTTGATGTACTTATTGCTAAACGCAACACTTGGTAATTGTTCGTGTTAAACATAATCTTTATAATACTTCAAAACTAACCCCTAGAAGAATGTAGCATTTAGGAAGATGAAACTAAACGTCACAGTAACACCAGATAAAGGCGTAAAAAAAGATCAGCCCTTATGAGGGACAAAGCTTTGTAGTTGAAACATGCATAATAAATTGTTTCTACAAAAGAATGTGATGTGCTTAAGACATTTTAAAGTTATGCAGTAATGCTCAAACACATTAAGTCTGAATTCCCTTAGCTCATAATTTGCTTTGTGGCATTCATGGCACTGCTCTTATTTCATTGCCAACGAATCGCAAGAAAACAGTAAAATCAAACAATGAATTATAAAACAAAGTTCGGTAAGAGCCGTCATGGGGCATAACAGTGTTTACAATCCGTCACAATGGTGTACTTTCCACAGCTGTTACCTTTTGAGTTGTCGCTTGTTCTTTTAATAAACCCATATCTTGTTTCGGAGAGGACGACCTTGAACTTACAGGAGAGTTCCGGTGTTCTGTATTCTCCATCTTTGGTTGTCTGTAAAGCTTAGCAGATTCAGATCTCTCCTCAGCGTTTGAGTTCTTGAGTCGATCGTTCTGTAGTTTCAAACCCAGGGTAAAAATGTTTGGCATCATTTCAAGGTGACGGGTAATACTTGAGCTTGCAGGTTTCATTTTGGGACTCGCGTTGTTTGGGTCTGCTGCCTTTGGATTCCGGAATAGGTATTCAAGAGGGTTAATCTGAAGGCTGTCCTGTTCGGCTTCCTTTTCTGATACGGTCACGTCTGACTCTGTCAGATGTAGTTGAACATCCGGGCTACAGGCTTCGTCAGTGTCGCTAATGGTAACTGAAACATGATCAGGACTTCCCTCGCCGTATTGTTTCACAATCTGTTTAATCCCTGACTTGATCATTGCCGATTCGTTCATTGCTCCTGTTCTGAATGGCCTAGGGTTAATATCTTCACCTCGATGAGGTTTGGCTTGGTCTAGACTTGATTCGTCCTCATCATGTAACCTGATATGAATACTCGATCCTTCTTGATCTTCAGCACCACCTGCCATATAGTCAATCCATTGATGAGTAGAGGGTTTGTTTGTTTTTACTGACCTTGGAGACACCTCCTCGAAACTGTCAGGGTCAGGCAAAGCTTTGTAGAAACCTTCCCTGCCAACAAGGAAATACGTCTGCATTCTTCCCTTGCCTTTGACCTCAATTGCGCCTCTGTAATCCACCAGATATCCCCGAAAATTATCCAGATATTCTTTGGCCGAAGAGCTCATGTGAATTCGGAGTGCTGAAAATAAAATGGTGATAAATTCAGAGAGTGTAAACTTGTGAGAGAGATAATATTTAGCATTTATTATGTGAATGAGTTTGCATAGTCGACGTGAGATTATAGTAAGTGTAAGATGCTCTTTTCTCTTCTTCGATTTCTTTAACGCCCGCCATTTTGTCTACGCCGGAATCTGTGACCGTGTGTCGTAAAGTACTGGTCACTATTCTTCAACGCTATCATCATCAAATAGCGTCACTATACCTCGCCATAATTTTCCTACACCTATCATCGTTTTTACAATAGTTTATTATCGTTTGGTCGCACACACAACCCAGAGCTTGATCTGCCAAAACATGACGGGTGCGAAACATCGCGCGAGGCACGAACAAATCTCGAGCACCCGAAAACTAGACAAAGCTACGCAAAGTCGGGGCCACTCGAGAACAAAGTTACTTGCTGTACACTCCGGACAGATATTTTAAACCGTGAATTAGCGCCTGACTGAGAAATAAAACTTCTGTCAACACGATCTTAGTACTTGACACAGTCTATTGAAGTGCCTACTCCTGTGGTGTCCCAACCTGGTGATGACAGCACAGGTTACACTCCAGACCCATTACTTCCAAGATAAGAAAGCATACCCATAAATTGGAGTTAGGAGCCTAGATCTGGTATTTACATATCCAAAATACGAATAAAGTCCCATTTCAACTTTCAACCGATCCAACGACACATCAGCCCACAACCATCATGTACGGTTACCCATAAATACCTACAGTGATACGTAAGTTCAGTATCCAACAGCGTATGCATACGTATTTATCATCTGGAGCTGGTTATATATGCATATTCTGCTGAATCCATACAAGCGGATGTATCCTTATCCAGATTTTATAATCTCTTATAAATATATGTGGTAGCTGTTTTAAGTTTTTATCACTGTGTAGAACAACTAGACATTAGGACAATATTCATTCCATTACAATTTGTTAATATTCTTTGTATTTTTAATCATTCTTTTTAAACTTATTTTTGATTTTATACTTACGATAGTACAATTAAAAGTAGCATTTAGTGTCGTACAATTACTGCAGTCGTGGTCAAGTTTTTCACTCATGCTGTCTTGTTTGTACGTCTATTGTAAATTTTTCCTATTTATTTAGGGAGTGAGGGCTATCATTTATAACTTTTATCAAGAGAGAGAGAGAGAGAGAGAGAGAGAGAGAGAGAGAGAGAGAGAGAGAGAGAGCCTGTCGCTAGGGACCAGGATTCATGCTCAGAATTTCTTCGAGTGTATTGCTCGGTCTATAGGTGCTCAGAATCCCTACTCATCTTCACTATCTTAAGTAGGTTCTCATTCTATGAGCCATTTGCTAAGAGAGCGTAAGTTTATTATCACATAACTTTACCTTATACACACAACCTCACCAGAGCTGCGACACAGAGCCATTGGATATTTCAACTTTTGAGCTATATTATTTTTATTTATTTTATATATTTACCTTATTTCTCACTTTCGTTCTCTTCTGTTTTTGTTAGTTTGTCCCTAACGTGGCCGGAAAGTAAAATTTTCTTTGCCCTTTGTCTTAGCATATGCATCAGTGGATTATCTATCTTTGTTTACTCTACTGATTATGTTTCTGAATTGTTGTGGGGCATGTAAATAAACCGATTTATTTACATTACTAAGTATTTTCTGCGACGATCAACAGTTGAAAGCCTATGCTCCATTGACAATGTAAGATTATGACTCTGCGTTTATAAGCAAAGCACTGTTAGTTTATGTCATGACACATAGGGACACAGGCAGTCATAAAACTGTTTTGCTTAAACTGATCGCGGGCTTATTTTCCCTCCCTCCGTGCCTTTTTTTATGTTTGTGTTGATTGTGATTTTTAACATTGTTCTGTATCAACTACGTTCTGTGCCTATGTACATTCCACAAGACAGTTGCCCTTGATTACTAAGTCGCCTCCAAAACGAGACCACAGACTAGATACATACATTTTAACATTCACAATTTATAACCATCCTGTTTTCAATAGCGCACTAAGTAGTTAAAATAAAAAAGTACAAAATGCTGCCCTTAAAGAGCTTGTTCATTAATACCACATTATCTATTTCGATAAAATTTGTTTAGACCTCTACCCCAAATTAATAGTTTTCTTTATGTAGTTGTGTGATAGAATTTAGAGTGTTTGTGGAAAGGTCTTGACCAAAAAAAAAAAAACTCAACCTCTGGGCACTGCATGCATCATTGGAATCAATTGCTGTTCTTTCTGATTCATGAACGATATGTGCATAAAGTGTGTTACATTTCAAGAAACTACATTGTTTATTAAAAGTTACAGCAATGATTAAATTTCTAATATCACAACAATTATTGAAATAAAATATTGTGCGGATATGACCGACGCCAGCTCCTTTCGTGGAAAAGCTGTACGGGGATTCAACTAGCCTCAACTGACAACTGCTTTCTTTGAGAACATTCAAGTGGACGTCTGAGAGTGTACGAAGAAGAAGAAGAAGTGTGATGAATGGATGAATGAAGCAATCAATCAATTAGACAAATGTACCATCATTGTTTACTGTGGAAACGAGTTGATAGCATTACAAGACAGTCCTTGTTCAGGATTCCTCATGACAAGGCAAACAGAGGAAGACCTACAACCACATGGAGAAGAGAACTGGAGACAGACATGACAGGGATTAAAAACAAAGACACGGAAATACCTTGAATACGGTGACATAAGACAAGAAGGCTTGGTGTAAGTATCTTAACATCTGTAGGGACTGACGGGTAACAATGGCCCTGACAATATCTCTATGCGATATTACGAGTATCTTGCAAAAAATGGAAAAACTTTAAGATACATACGCAAGCCCGTTGACTCCATCCTGGATGCTGTGTTCACAGCGTCACCAAACAGGCAGTACCTGGGCATGGCAAGGCCCACTACCCCTGCCACCACAGGTCCAGTGTGAATGCCAATTCTGGAATAAAATATAATGATTACTTTCAGC
The DNA here is from genome assembly GCA_024509875.1 of Oreohelix idahoensis. Lineage (NCBI taxonomy): Eukaryota > Metazoa > Mollusca > Gastropoda > Stylommatophora > Oreohelicidae > Oreohelix > Oreohelix idahoensis. The sequence continues at coordinate 271,338 of JAMPIV010018954.1, forward strand.
TATACCCGGCGTTGCCCGAATAAAAAAAGTAACGGATCTTTTAATATATCACCTGGTTGCGGTACTTCTGAGCCACCATTACTACCTGATCAACCAGGATGACAACTATACCTCACCCTCACATATCTTTAATCTTGTTCTTGTACCTCTAACCCAAAGACAACTCATCCAGCCACATCACTCCAATCATGTCTTCTCATACCCTCACCTCCAGCCACCACATCTTTTCCAATCATCTCCACTCCAAGCACGTCGACTTTAATTGTTCATCGTCCCTATTGTACCTCTCCACATGTTGAACTGGTTTAAACAACATACTCCATTGTCCTCATTATTATTTTTTCGACCGTTTAAACAACATAATTGCGACCGCTGATTTGTTGAATCCTTTTTTTAAATGGGAAATCCTTTGATATAAGGACCCAAGATTAATGTTTAGGTAAACAATACAATTAATGTCCAACTTTCATTACAACAAAAACAAACATTTTTTTGCGTTCCCTGTTTTTGTAGGGGAGAAACCGACAGACGTTCTAAAATATAGATTAGATTTAGGAATGTTCTTATCTTCTCCTCTTCTTCCTCTTTCAGTCTTGCACCTAATTCTTGTTCTTTTGTTTTTTAGTACGCTTTTCTTGTTAATTGTTTTCCTAATTTACTTTGAAAAACATCTTCTGTTTTCTGCATGTCTGTAGACTATTTGAACATATGCATCTAAATATCTTACCAATCACCTGCTATATCTGTGGTTTCGGCATTTTTATTCTCATATTTTATGCTCTTGTTCATTTTTCTGCATTTCTCAATCTTCAGGTTCTTATTTTCAACATTTCTCTTAATTTCTCAATCTTGACACGTATTTCTCTTACTTTCCTAATCTTCAGACTCTTCTTCTTCTTCTTCTTCTCCTTCTTCTTCTCCTTCAAGTATTATGCCTGGTGGTGTAGGCGATGATGTCTCTCCACAACTTTCCAGGTCTCTTTATTTCTCAATCTTCAAACTCATGTATCTTCATTTCTCAGTTTTCACACTCAATTCTCTCCATTTCCCGATCTTCACACTCTGGTATTTTCATTTCTTTATAACTCAGCAATGGTGATATCTGTCGGAGGGGAACACTGTTTCGTTCTTGTACCTATGTTAGACAGTGATATCATAATAAGAACACAAAACGCAAGATGAACTTAGCATTGCAGGGAGAAATAATAAATGGAAATCAGAAGAAACGATTAAGTAAATTGCGTTGAATGTGTGAGAGACATTAGTAACAACAATCTCTACATGAAACGTCAGCAAACTAATAATGCAGTGCCATTGTTGTATGTCGTCAAGAATAAATGCCTAACAAGAAAGAAATAATCTGATGTTAGTCAAGGCAACAGATTTGTGGGACAAACACAAACTGTCTATCCTGCGCGACGTTAAAAGGCACAAGGGAACAGACAACTAACAACAACTACAAAATAATGGATCTAACGGAATTGAAGAAAAAATAAGTAAAACCGGGTTATGGTCATTATTGGGCAAAAGGAAATGTAGAAGGATTATTTGTGCAGCAAACATACTCAAGGGATAAAAGGGTTAATGAAAAAAAAAACCTAACAATTTCGGTTTGATTTTCGCTCTCTCTATCTATTTCTTTTTTTTTTTTTTTGCTTGTATAACTATGACGAGGAGACGTGACAAACAAAAAACTGCAACAAAACAGAGGCAGTGAGAATATTTTTTTCAATATGTGCCTTAACTGCATCCTTCGAATCCTATGGCTGGGTCGTCATTCGTAAAAGAGGCCTATACAAACATTACAGCACCCATTGTATGTAGACAGCGTTAAAGAGAGTCTAGTACCATAGATAATATCATTAGAAGGTTTCAGGTCCTGAAGTGAACTTTTATAGGGACATAAAAGCGTGGGTCAAACAAAGTAATATCTCTATAGTACTAATTGTCTAAATGAAAATTCATGTAGCGAACAATGAAATCCCCGACACCTTTTTGGGGAAAGTGCGGAAGAGGCGCGCATTGCATTGATAAAAGTAAATTGAACACACATTACAAGATTGTGCTTGTCATGTAATCTTTGCTTGGCGTTTTGTTCGGGAAAATACGAAACCGGTACGCATCGCACTGTAAAAGATAAAAATTGAACACTCAATAAAGCACGGAAGCCTGTCAATGTTTTCATGGTGCATTGACTATAAGTCATAATAAGTTTCACTATAAAGATTAATTGAAGTTGAAATTGAAGGGATAGGAGGGAAATGACCAGAGGAGAATTACTAACTTACTAACGTCCTTCCCCCCCAAGTCTTATATATTATAATAATAATAATAATAAATTCTTTAAGCACCAAACACGGCGCATAAGGCAGAAACCAGTGCTCTCCAGGTTGTTCGTTGTGACGCCACTCCTCTTAGCTCTTGCACATTATTTAGGCCCAACGTTCTTCCTTCTCTTATTATTGTTCTTCTGAGTGTTTCTTTTGGTCTTCCTTTTTTCCTCTTACCCTCAGGAACCCAAGCGAGCGCCTGTAGTGGTATTCTGTTGTTTTGCATTCGTAGGACATGACCGATATATGACCATCGTCTTTTCCTTATATAGTCGGAGACATATTTCTGCCTAGAGTCTTCTCTTATTTGTCGATTAGTCTTGAATTCTTTCCAACTGATGTTCATGAGTTTTCTAAGACATTTGTTCTCGAATGTATGTCACAGCGTGGTTGTTTCTTTTTCTTGCGTTATGTTGTCTCTCATTGTGTACTTCTCGTTATGGTTTGTAGGCCGTTTCTATTTAGCTTATCTGAACGTTAGTGGTGAACAATTCGCTGGACAATGGTTGGGAATGTATATTTATTTACGATAATGGCTCCTCAACGTACACTGTTCAGTTTGAAAGTTTATTTGCTATGTCTTTTCTTATTTTAGATTCACTTCGTTTCTCATGATAAGTGTTCTCCTAATTAGTTCTTTATTTGGAATCAATCATCAGTTCCTAACAATCCATTTATAAAGTATCTGAATCAGTCAACTCAACAACTAGGACACTCTGAATGTCAATGAACTCACAATCTTTTCTCAACTATCACAATTTAAGTCTTAGGCCAATTATAACTGAATTAATTTAATGGATTTCTTGGTGGCTTGGACATCATTCTATTGTCACTATAATATTTCAATTCCCATAGTTTCGAACTACAGATGTTAGTTACAATAGAGAGGGCAACTTAAATAATGAACCTATGACCTTATGTTCAAGTTCAACCGTTACTAAATCTCCATCCTCAGATTCTCCGTTAATCCCATTCGATTCCTTCCTCGACGTAATCTCTTAACAACGTCTTTCCTTTCTACCAAGGATTGAAATAAAAGAGGTCTAACAACTCGACCAACCTTGAAGGATTCACACGTCTTCTCTGGATTCTTCCGTCCTTTGTTGAACGCTGATCGGTGGGGCTCTCATCCTTGACGACCTTCATTATTTCGTTGTCTTCCTTTTCGTTTGGTCTACTTGCTGTGGGGACGTAACCCTTTTGGTGCTCACTTCACCTTTCAGGAATCTGTCTTGTATTACTGGGAGCTAACATCTCCCTTTCAATCGTTTGTCATTCATTGAACCAGAAAGACATTCTCAGTCCGTGGGTTGGGTCTGCTTCTCCGTTGCATCTTGATGGATTCCCTCTCTGCTTGTGACGTCTACGTTGTTGTAATATGACGTAGCAGTCTCTCAAATTCCTTTCCTTTTTCCGTAACTCGCATCGAGAGTATTTATTTACTTCTTACCGTCGGTTCATATTTCTCTACTTTACGTCATATTAACTTGTATGTCACTGCTCCTGTGACATGTATTCAGCTTGTTCTCCAATGATTTTGTTATTTTCCAACTCTCACAGCCGTATGTTGTTAACACTGAAATAACATTTGAATTAAACAGACGAAGCTTGGTATGTATATTCAATGATCGTAATTTCCAAATGTTAGATAATCTATTGAAGGCGCCAGCTGCCAAAGCAATTCTAGTATGGATTTCTCTTCTTGTGTCACCATCCTGAGTCATTTTACTGCCTAAATAATTGAAACTTTCAACTTTCTGTAGTTTTTCCCCGTTCAAGATGATATCAAAGGTCTCGTTAGAAAAGTTCATAGCTTTAGTTTTAGAGGCATTTATTTGGAGACCTATTTTAACCGAGAGATGACACAAATTATTTACTGCTTCTTGGGATTGTCTGGGTGTTGAACTTAAGAATGCTAAATCATCTGCGAAATCCAGGTCCCCCAGGAATTTTCCATTTGTCCATTTTATACCTAATTGTTCATTGTGGGTATAGTTTCTCATAACCCAATCAATAGCTATTCCAAAAAGTAGTGGTGACATAATACAGCCTTGTTTCACCCCTGTTTCTACTGTAAACCATTCTGTATTCCCTTTATTTGTTCTAACACAACATCTTGCATTGTCATATAGCGCTTTGATTATATTCACATATTTTGTTGGAAAACCATAGATTGTAAGTACAATGATGGGCGGTGTAGACTATCAAAGGCTTTTTGAAAATCGACGAAGGTGATATTAAGTGGCGATTGCATTTCCCCTGATTCTTCTATAATTGTTCTTAGTGTGAATATTTGATCAATACATGATCGTTTCGGCCTGAAACCCGCTTGTTCTTCTCTGATCTTTTCGTCAGCATGCAATTTAAGTCTTTCTAACATCATGCAACATAATAATTTTCCAGGTACTGATAGTAGAGATATACCACGCCAGTTATTACAGTCTGATAGATCACCTTTCTTCGGTAACTTTACAATAATACTGTCTTTCCATTGTTGTGGTGGTTGTTCTTCTCTCCATACTTCATTTATAATATCTAAAATTCTCAAGAGGTTGTTGTCATTAACTGCTTTAATCATTTCCCCTGAAATTTCGTCAACTCCAGCAGCTTTAAAATTTTTTAATCTTTTAACGGCTTGTTTGATCTCGTCCAGCGTGAATTCATCGCAAGTTATTGGCAAGGTGGTTGTGGGTGTTTCATTATTAAAATCAGGTGTTACTGTTGGTGGTGGTCTGTTTAGTACCTCCATGAAGTGCTCAGCCCATCTCTTCATTTGTTCTTTTTCTGTTGGTATTGTCCAGGATTTAAACCTTGTTTTTAATTTACTTTGTCAGTTAGTATCAATCGATATCCTTTAACTTCCCAAAGAGCATAGGCCTTCAACAAACACAGGCCAATTCATCCTATCATGTGCCTCACCTCAAGCTCTTTCCATGTTTTCCTCATCATTTTCACTTCTGTCTCCAGTTCTCTGCTCCATGTGTTGCTTGGTCTACCTGTCTCTCTTACCCTGAGGGTATCAGAACAAAGACTGCTTTGTAATGATATCCACAAGTTTCATCAATGTGTGTCGTATCCATCGCCATCGTCTTTTTCTCATCTCTTGTTCCACCGGCACTTGTCTGGTTATTGTCATCAGTTCCACTTTGTCAATAGTACTTAATTCTCAAAGACATGAATAGGATAAAGAAGTCTCGAAAGGAACTTGATGGGATGACTGTCACACGGTGGCTTAATTAAGAGTCTGTCTGAGTACACCAATTTGTAGGAAAGTCTGAGAAGATAGATTAAGATGAGAATTAAAGCTTCAAGGGTGAGAACCTAGATTGACTCTTCCAAACAATGCCCCGCCGTACCTACGATCATTGTTTCAAACCAGTAGAAGAGAGGGACTACAATTACACCAGTTACGTCTGCCCAAACCTAGGATCGACTTGTTCAAAAAGAGTCTAGCCTACTCTGGAGCCTACTTGTGGAACAGCCTTCCACACCACATAAAAACCCAACATACACAATACTCATTCAACAAAGCACTTTTTAAACACTTAATCAACACCGATTATCTACCCCCATAGAAGCAGTCATTATCAGTCCACATCTTATCTATATGTCAACCTTTGTTTTCCTCTTCCGCTCGTTATTGTCTATGTGAAAAATGTGTTTTATATCCACGTAGTATTGCTATATAATGTAATGTATGTGAGAATGTACCTGCATAGCACTGCACTTTTGAAATATGTAATTGTATTTTGTTTGCTTAAATGTGATGATGTGTATGCGAATGAGCAGATATACATTTTTACAGCTCGAAGATGTGTCCTGCTACAGAAGTGCGTAAGAAATTATTATTATTATTTCATTTTCCCTCAAGCATGTACAGATATAAGCGAGAATATGTTTATGTAATTTGTGTATTGATGTTTAATGACACAGTCAAAAATGCAGATTAATTGCTGATGAACACACGAGTGAGTGTCGGGATACAGAATGAAAGATAAAGGGCTGGATGGTCGGACAGACCAGGGTCCCAATTCTTTACCCTTTTAAATAAAGTTATGTCCATCTATCTGCTACTGATTCTGCTCTTGGGTTAAGGAGGGCAAAGAAATAACACCAAGTCTCACCTCCTTCAATAGCAAACTACTGTTCCAGTGCACATTTTATAGTTTATTAAAACAAACAAATCTATACTACAGCACACACAAAAAACGCACCGATAACGTGCGAGTTCACACAACCTGAAAAAAGAACAATCAATGAAAGACACAATTATCAAATTACCACGCTCTCTTCCACACCTACACGAAAACAACTAAGGTTAAAGAAATATACCGGGCGGGGGTCTCTAGGTAAGAGACACCACCCCTGACTACTAATATTGTTACTAACTAAACACACTGTGGAGTCCTTCGCCACCTGACTACTCTTCACTAGTGTTCACTCTGTTCCGGTTAAGACTTATTAACTAACTTGACTACAATGTCTCAAAGGCGCTCTTGGCGGTCTTGCACAACTAACTTTTCCCCACCACTAAAACCTACTCCACTGAATTCTGTAGAACTAACTCAGAGGCTCTCCTCTAAGTATTATCTATCTAACTCTACTCTCTCCCCTCTACTTCTGTTCAGTACCTTCCTGACGCTATCTTCTTCGTCTGGGGCTCCGATGCGTTGCTCTTCGTCACGTATCTCTTCCCGTTAGCATTTAGAGAGGTATGATTTCCCTCTCTCCTCTCCAGAATAACTGTTGAAGGGGCACGTGGTGAATATATATATATATGTATGTTTCGTTGCCCTCGTCAAGAGCGCTGGCGGTCGCTGTCTCGAGAGACTGCGCGTGGTGATCCCGGTACGACCGGGCCCTCCCAGTTCATCGGTTAGCGAGGCAGTAGTTTAGCTCCTGTGTCCGTAAATCGCAGCCTTCGGTCGTGATGTTAGCAAGCAGTCGCATCTCCGTATCGTGGCTCGACAACAGTCTCGAAAAACGGCCCCGCTCTCGCAACGAGTCGTGGGCCGGCAGTCAGTAATCTGGTGTCGCTTTCGGCCTGTCCGACTAGTCGGCAGGTGGCCAGTGGTTCTCGCAAGAATAAAATCGCCCGGGCCGCCGGGATCCGCTCTGCACAGAGCGCTGTCTCCCTCCCCGCGCGAGCGATGAAATGCTCTGTTCAGGCAGTTATCTGGTTGATCCTGCCAGTAGTCATATGCTTGTCTCAAAGATTAAGCCATGCATGTCTAAGTTCACACTGTCTCACGGTGAAACCGCGAATGGCTCATTAAATTAGTCGAGGTTCCTTAGATGACACGATCCTACTTGGATAACTGTGCAGTCCGGCATTTTCCTCAGACCTACGGGTCTCGAGGTGTCTGCGTCCCCTTATATGGTCAGCAATGACTCGGGGACGTAGAATGTCCGGCACCCAGACCCTCTGTTCTCGAGGTATCTGTATCCCTTATACAGTCAGAAATGACTAAAAGGGAAGATGAATTGGAGGGCAAGTTCCGTATCCTACTAATGACAGGCGGTTGCTACTGGTGTCAGACTGTATCGGCTAGACCGTTCCTCTGACGTCCAGGCCGGGTCTCGCTGCACGGGCAACAGCTTGATCTACAATTGCCCAACCTCGTGCCACCGAAAGTTATTTTGGGAGGTATGCTCCTTTGGTCAGAAATGACTGGTGGAAGGGAATGGATTCTTCAGTTACTATGCTCGTACCCCAGTTGTCTCTTGCCTCCCTCTCTGAGAAGGCAAAGTCCGTTGTAGGCTTAGGGTTACCTACCCTCCGCCGTGAATCGCTGTAAGTCAAAATAAAACTATTTTACACCAATTCAAAAAATACATAATTCAAAACACATTAACAACCAAGATTTACCTACACCCCGTTTCCCATACCATAATAAAACTTCCCTAAATACAAGCTCCCATCTCTAAGTATTATTTCTGCCCTCGGGTCAGACTTAACGCTCACTCCTTCTCCTCCCCTGCACTATTCTTATATTAAAGGCAGCCCATGGAAGGTTATCAAAATAGAACAACTTATTTAGCACACAAATGCATACACCATATATCAGAATATTACACACTCTTCACCCCTTTTCCTTCTGAATTAAATTAACAAATAGCACAACTTATTAACACACAAATGCCTACACCATATATCAGAATATTAAACACTCTTCACCCCGTCTCCTTCTGAATTACATTAATTATACCCGTTTCTTAGGCACCCACAAAAACCCGCGTACATACACTTCTATTTATCATAATCAACTGTGGTTACTCTGAACTCGTTATAACGTTACACAGTGCTCTCGTCTAACCTAAGCCCCTATTCTCACCCGTTAATATCTAAAACCCGCGCCACGAAATCATAGAACTCGCTAGCTAGACTTAGTATAATTACAACAAAACTGACACTACATGGGCTCTAGCTTTGTAGAAGTCGGCAATGGATGGCAACTACTGACTACCAATAAAATTAAATCCCAGAAGAAAGCTTACTCTTACTTGCTAACTCTATTAGCTAAATTCTTACACCACTTATTAAGTTTACGAACATACCCAGACTTTCAGAATATCCACGAACCTGGCAGACTGAACTGACGCTATTTACGGCAATAAAATTCTTGGACTTGAGAGCACTAACTAATAATTTGGCCCCGCACATATAGGGCCAATTTTCTGATGCAAGACCGACGCGGTGAGTCATAGCTTCTAGCATCGTCTCCCAAAATCCGCTTCCAACCCAACTTCTGACGTAATCTAATGACTGCTACATAAATTAAAAATCAAAACCAATCGTGCGAACTTCCCGTTAAATATCATAACATTATCTTAACTTGACCAATACACTAGAGAGTTATTCCCCCTGCTGGAACGGGGGGTGGTTGGGGGGGGGGGTGAATCAAAGAAAATGGACTCCCCTCGAAGCTCGCTGAAAAATGTACGTAATATTATCTAACTATACTGACCGCCTATCAACAAGAATGACTCACTAGCCACGTTACAACACGTGTAGGGGTTTTCTCCCATCTCCAACCGAGAAGGGTTGGTATTGGTGGTATGAGTCATCCCACCGCCATACAGAATAACCCAGAATTAAAACAAATACGAACTAGGACGCATTAGAAAAAAAAAGAACCAAAATTAATAAATGGGACAAGAAATGGGGCTAGTTGAAAATAACAATTAACAGTAACTCATCACAATGACGCAGAATAGTAAGAAGTGGCATGAGTTTGTTACATGTCTATGCTCCTCGGGAAGCTGAAGAGTAAAATGAGGATGATGTACCTAATTCTCAATCTGTTTTCTGGAAGGTGTGGAATTGTAAATGTTCCAATAGAAGCCAGTATGTCCAGAGCTGCGTTTGCAATCTCCTTGATGTGTTTGAGGCCGTTTCTTTTAGGTAGTCCACTAGCCAGCATATAGGCGTCTCCAATTGTCTCCACCTGCATAATTAAAAAAAATAAAATCGTGAATCATTTTATTACGCGTGACATTACCAAGGTTAATTATATTGCAATATGAACAAAGCCAATTTAAGTTATAAATTTTGATTCTGCACTTAGATTTTGGCATTCGACCTTCTATTTTAAAATACATTTGACCTTAGTAAGAAAATTTTCATTTTATATCTTGCTTTGACCACTTATTGAGCAGTAGGATTAACATTTGATGACGAGGTTAAAAAATACAAAGGCCCGTATTGAATATACAGTTGTTGTCTCTGCATCATAGGCCTCAGCTGCACATGAGATGAACATGCGCTTCGGGTAGGATTGGTCCATCCTGGCGAGATGGACCTACCTCCAAATGTGACAGGCCCTCACACAAACTCCCACACTCAAACGCTCGCTCGCACTGTCATAGACAAATACACACAAAGAAACATCGAGACATGTTTGATCAAACACATTCACACAAACTCCCACACTCAAACACGCACACTGTCAAAGACTGAACATATACACAGCAAGACATCGACTCATCTCAAATCAAATGTTCACACCTAAGCACACACCTTTCATATTTAAACGCTTGCATCAACACAGACAAAAACACCTAGGCATGCTCAATGAAACACGCACGCACACACACACACATATGCGCAAACAAACTCCCACATTCAAATATTCATACTGTCACTAGTAAACACACATTGCGAGACATCGCGACATGGGCAATCAAAGACGCACACACGCTCCTACACTCAAACGCTTACACTGTCACAGAGAAACACACATAGAAAAACATACATTGGCATACTGAATGAACAATAAACATGCACGAACATATGAAACACACACAACACGAGAACAAAAAAAGTATAATAAATATTCAAAATATGCGCTCAGGCATGCATATTAAAAGTAAACTAAAACACAAACACACATATTTACAAACATGCACAGACAAATGAGTAATCCCTGACTAACATGTAAGAACACACACTCAGCAAAAAAATATACGCAAAGAAAAAAGGGCACATAAAATAAATTGAAAAGGACATCAATCCAGCACACCGGAGTCATCCTTCTAACAGAGATATTACCTTGTAAACGTCGTATCTGGTGATGATGTCATCAAAAAGAGTGTACAGAGAATTCAGCAGGTTGACTACCTCAATAGGCGTACTCTCTGCGCAAATTTTCGTAAATCCCACAATGTCCGAAAAGTAGATAGTTACGTGGTCAAACAATTCAGCCTTGACTGGCTTGCCTAGCTTTAGATCCTCGGCAACTGATCTGAAATGTATGCAACTTTGTGTTTATTTATAATCTACATCTTTATCCCTTTAACGCATAATGGAAAAAAAAAAAAGAAAAGAAAAATGCCATGGGGTTAGCCTTGCAAACGAACAGGACGCTAGAAATCACAAAACGTTTCAAGATAACCCTTAGTCATCGACAGATGAGGAAGGCTAGAAATATTGAAAGGTTATGACAAAATGACAAAGGTCACAGAAGACGTGGGACAAAATAATAATTACTTACTATCTTACTTAGCCATTCCTCTTCTACCTTGAGGTGTAGAGGTTTGCCAGAGAGAGCGCTTTACTATCCTGTCGGTTGCCTTCCTCCTGGCTTGGTTCTAATCTAGTCCTCTGTCCTTCAGAGATTGTCTAAAGTTGTCCTCCCCGTAGACTCTGGGTTGTCCTGGAGGTCTTGATCCCTGGTTCTTGGTTTCTCATATTTGTCGTGGTAGCCGATCTTGTCCCATTCTGCAGACATGGCTAAAGCATCCTAGATGGGACTGTTCTAAGTGTGTCTGCAGGGGCTAGGTTTTTATTAATTTATTAATTAATAAGTACAAATATTAAATACAAAAGACATGTCAGCTCAAAGAGACTAACTGCCTTAAACGCAACAAATAAAATCAAACTACAACAAAAGTATGGCTTAATTAAGAATGTGTCTCCAGCGACGAACTAGTGTAAACAGGAAAATGGCAGACGCAAACAGGAATAAGAAGTAAATCTATTGGTATATCCAGGCCAATAGACAATGGGACAATCGAAGAATAAACGTACGAAATTAGAACCTATTAAAAAAACGAGACAAAAGACACTAGGGATGGAAAACTGGCGAAAGAGAGTAATGTATTCCAAACAGGAACTGCTTTCAAGCTGCAGCCAAAAATATATGCACATCATCATTGCGGGCAGACGCTGGAACTGAGTTGGTCATATCCTCAGAAGAGGCCCTGACACCATCACAAGAACAGCTATGCTCTTGACTCCAGAAGGGCAGTGAAAGAGAGGCAGACTAAAGGCAACCTGGAGAAGAACTGTGGAGGCCCAGATGCAAAGCATAAACCAGTGTTAGGGTCACCGACCGAGCAAAGCGGGGGCTGTTTTGTTGCTGCCCTACAAGACGCCACTAGGCAGAATGGCCCCTGGCTGCTTTGTCAGTCAGGGGCTAAGGATCCTAGAAGATGAAGAGAAGTAATTTACTATATAATAAACAATTATACAAACTGAAAAAAAATTACACGGCAAACGATAAAATAATGTCATGATAATTGTCAGGATATTGATAATAAAGTAAACTTACTGAGGCAACATGCGATAGAGTAAGTTTTCTGTTTTCCGTTTCTCGGCGTTGAGTTCACTAGTTCTCTCAGCCACTAGTTCCTCCAAGTGGTTGGCATACTTCTCTAACATTGCCAACATGTTGTCTATCATTGTCACATGTCTGTGGATGCAGTGTGATAACTCTGAGGTTACGGCAGTTTTGGTAACAGTAGTAATATTTGTACAGTTGCTGTTGTTGTGGTGGTGGCAATAGTAGAAGTAGTAGTAGTAGTAATAATAACTTCGTAGCTACGGCCGAGATAATATTAGTAGCAGTCGTGGTAGCAATACTACTAGTAGTAGAAGAAACATCATTAGTAGTTGTTGTTGGTCTTGTAGTCGTGGCAGTAGAAGCAGTAGTAGTAATATGGAAAACTGAGATACTTGTAGCAGTTGTGGCAGTAATATAAATAGCAGTAGTATAAAACCAGTATGTGACAAAACGGGGCGGCCCCTATCGATCTTTGTTTCTCTCCGGCAGTATCGGTACATTTGTGGTACTGATTTTTATTATGTGCTCTCTCTTATTGCACCTTTCTTTCTTTCTTTTTTTTCTTTCTTTCTTCGTTATTTTTCTGCTTTTATTTGCTTGACCCTCCTTGTAGGTGATAATAATCACATTTGCTTCAGGCTACCCAGGTTTGCTGAGATAATTACTCGCAGTCGCAAGGGAGTGGAGCATCTTGGCTAAGATTAGCACAAGATCTCGTGTACGCAGCGGAACCTTATGACATAAGCGTTTCCTGTCCTCCTTGTTATGACAAGAGTACTTTCTGAAAAAGTAATGATGGTTACATTTTGAACACGCTGTTTTATGAGTTTACCGATCTATCTGTAAGTTTGTACACAAGGGCATCGGACATCGTATTACCATATATGGGAGAGTTGACCTCTGCCTTACGTTCAAAATTATCCGATGTCGGAATATTTTGAAATTACCCCATAACCCGCCTGTTTGAACATGATTGGAGTTTTTTGATAGCTCATAACAAACGAAGGTGTGGGAAGGCAGGGAATATAATCTGATCATTTTCTCAAGCTATTTTCACTTGAGAAATCGCTCGCCAAGACACCAGACTGCTACAGTGAAGAATAATAATTCAGAATTCCTTTTTAATATACCGGACACCTTTTATTGGAGTATTTATCAAGACTTACAATATAGCACAGGAAATCTCTAACATTTTAAATAAGGAAACCGGGACTGAGGAACCTAAAAGACCACACACGAAGTCAGAGAGGGAACTTATAAAATTAACGACACCCCAAAACGCGTGTAAGAGGCAGATTCAAGTCTTATCTGAGCAAAAAGTCTGTGAGTCAGGATTAGCGTAAGTTGTGATTTACATTTCATATTTATTACTTACATGTGAACTAACATTTATGTATATATTACCATGTGAATTTTAATATGTGAAACTCGCTTTTCGATGTCAAAGTCATTTGAGGCTGGCAATCTCAGCGTATAGAATGATGATTTATGAACCACCACTGCACGGGCTGGTGATTGCTTTATTACAAGTTTCGTAAAGATAACTAAAAGCATTAAGTAGTTCCAGGTTCCCTATGGAGCAGGGAGAGATAGATGAAAGAAATGATGTACATTCTAAATATAATACTTACATTTTCAAAGCAGTGTAAATGTCCCTATAAACATAGCCAATTTAAAAGTAATGTAAGTTTTCAAGCTTAAACCAGTGTAAATGTCTATGTGAAAATATTCATTTTAAAGTAACGGAATTTTCAAACTTTTCAATCAGTGCAAACATAAATGAAAACATATTCAATTTATATTGTGAACACTTTCCAATTAGTGGAGATGTATATGTAAACAGACTATCTGTGTTGTTAACCTTTTCATTTAAATATAAAGTAACTCTGAAAGCTATTCTACTTAAATGTAAAGAAAGATTTATTCCGAGGGATTAAATTTAATTCTTATCGAGGGTAAAGTCTGAGTATTTGGGATGGTGGTATGGGAAGATAGGAACCCATAACTATGGGGTGGAAAACGCCATACTCAGAAGAGCGTTTCGTTCTATTCTTTTACCATAGTTATTGGTGGTACCAGTAGAAAGTACTATCTCTGGAACAAGAAGAGAACCGTGGCCTAAGCTTTAAGACGAAGGACCTACGTGGTGGTAGACTCTCCTTGACATTTCTGGGAAACGAGCTACCCCCGACAACTTTGATCAGAGACGAGCGTGAGCAGAGTGAAAAGAACAAACCCATAAGAAGGAGCAGAATCGTCATTGACAGCTAAGTTCAAATATATGCTGCCACTTGAACTTCTTGTAACATCTCACATTCCATAAAGACTGAGATGATAACGTTTCTTGATTCAGGCTTCACTCTAGCAAGGCCTGGTATCTTGGCAAGCGATCTTCACAGTGGAATAACACTGAAACGTGTCAGGTTATATTCCCGGCCTCCCACGCATCTGTTTGTCATGGAGTTAAATAAACGTTCCAATCATGTTCAAACAGTAGGATGTGGTACTTTCAAAATATTCCACGTGAAATCAGGTGCGTAAAGCAAAAGGTCACGTATTACCATATATGACAATAAGATATACGATGCCTTGCGTACAGACTCGCGAACATGTCGTTAACCTCATATGACAACGTGTTCCAAACGTAACAATTCATTACTTTATCAGAAAGTAATCTCCTATCTGCCCAATGGGCTGATCACCCGTTGGCTTGTCACACCGATTACGGAAACAACGGCAGATTGATCTATTTGTTGTTGCCCTAAAGACGCCGCTAGGCGTGATGGGAAACTACAACAGAGAAAATCAATCTGCTGTTGCCCTTAAGACGCCACAAGGCGTGATGGCTTCTGACTGCTTGGTCGGTCTTTGGCTAAGGACGGAAGAAGAAGAAGAATCTCCTATCTGTATCTGCCCATCAGTGGTCTCCCCGTATTCCAAGCTTGGGTAATGCGCGCACTCGTCTTATCGGTGATTAGGCAGATAGCGCTGGGCGATGTACGTGTTAATCTGTCACGGCCAAGCTTGGTACAAGGGAATTTTACCAACCTGCCTCTCGTAATATTATCTCTACCTCTCCTTGCAAATGTGAGGTGTTTATCATTCACAAGAAGTGTCAGATAACAGACATGACACAATATACTGAAAGTACTGAAAAAATACTTGAAAATATAAACTATCTGCTACATAGTATAGAAAGAAAGAAATAAAGTATGACAATTGAAAGCACGCAATAAAATCAGTACCACAAATTCACCGATTACTGCCGGAGTGAAACAGAGATCGAGAGGGGCCGCCCCATTCTGTCACAATTAGTAGCAGTTGTGGTAACAGTGGCAGTAGTAGTTGTTGTTGCTGTAGTTGTGGCAGTTGTAGAAGTAGTCATAGACATAAGAAAACCTGGAAGCCTGACAGAAGATATTGGGAAGAAAAGCACAAGACAAGTAGACTGTGAGCGCTAGCAACATAACAAAACAGAAGGCAAGATAACAAAGCAAACTTCAGAACTCGGAACCCACTCTTGACTCTTCTGGTGACGACGTGGGCTTACTGCAATAAAGAAGCGTGATTTGCATTTTGGCCTTCGAGTGTTCCTTTGGTTAAATTTCCAAGTGTTTTCCTTGTAGCGAGACGATGTTATAATCTATTACATATTCTGTTAATGAACACACACACACATGGATAAAATCCCAAGTCATTCAAATTTACCACTGCTACTCAGAATGTTAGTCCTTGGACTTCTGGCGGCCCACGAGCCCTTGACTTTCGGTCCGCGACGAGTTTCCTGGAATGTAACGAATACTAGTACAAACATGGCTCAAATGTCATACCAGTCGCTGGCACAATGGTTTTATAAAATATAGCCAGTCGACAATATGAAACACTTGGAAAAACGTTGAACTGTAATTTACACACTCGCTTACTTGGAAGGATTAATTCGGTTGAGAGTTTTGAGTGCACGAGTGGCCGATGGTCTGAGATCTGGATCTTCTGCCCAACAGTCGGTAATCAAATGATGTAGTTCCAAGTTATTCCTGATGTCATTGTTTAATGATGGACGGAATGGACCGCTGGAAACATCTGGAGTCATCAGACGCGGCAGAATTTCTGAATGAACCGAACGGATAGTATACAATTATATACTTGAGTGACAGTACTCAGAGATAGATTATATTATATCCATCTAGCTATCTGTCTCATAATTCATTACTTCTATTTATCTATACGTTTCTCTATCTACTTCTCTGACTGTCTATGTGTTCAAATTTGTCAGTCTGTCAATGTATCTGTTTATCTATGTCTATCTGTAAGTTAGTCTTCTAAATGTCGGTATAGAGTGCTCTACTGACCTTCAGAATTCATGAAGCTATACTCTGAATAAGGCGCAGATCTCGTAAAGACCTCTTTTAAGAGAACACCAAGTGCGAAAATGTCCGCCTTCTGCAAGTCCACATTCTTCTCACATCTTATTATTTCTGGAGCCGTCCAAAAGGCTGAGAGGAGAAACGATAACTGATGAGATTTGCCCAGGGTATGAATAAATCGTATCATTACCATCATCACCATTTTCCTTTGCGTTCCTTACGGAGCATGTAGCCTCCACTGTAGATGGCCCCCTTGCAGGACCCGCATCAATCAGTAACATACTAATGAAGCATCCTATATATAAAAAATCCCAGCTTTTTCTGTCAGTGCGTAACGCTAAGGGATGCAACTTTGGTTGAAAGTTAGACATTAATTGTATTGTTTCCCTTATATGTAATAGTAACACTTACCAAAGAAGAATGCGCAAATGACGGTGTGCATGAACAGTTTGATTATACTGTATGGAAAGAAGTCGACAACAAAACTGATAAACAGTACATGAACTGGAGACAGGAAGATGCGGAGATACATGATTTAAGTTGTACCAGATTAAAACAACAGAAAATCAAGACGCTCTTCTGTCATGTTCAGACTTTTAACATCAGATGTAAAACAAATTTAAAAAAAAAATACTTTTGAATAAGCAAAATTGCCGTTAGGTATTGGTGCTTTTGAATTTAATTCCCGTCTTATGACGAGCTTTTACACTATTATGAACCAGATTGATACAGAAAATACCGCTGTAAAAACAAATGAATGGTTGATGCATGCTTCGTACAAGAGGGCCAACAGCAGTGATGGCCCCAACGCTCCAGACGGAGCAAACAGGAAGAGGATGAGGATGAAAGCCCTTATTTGGACTGAATTGTTAGCAAAACATACTCTTTTAATCTTTCCATCCAATAAACCGGAGACACAAGAATGTGAAATCACATTATAAACATAAGTTGGAGGAGTCTTTTGTGTGTCGCAAAGAGCTGTTACATAAATTAATGACACGTAACATGAACAATACAGGATATGGAATCAGACGTTTACCTTGGCAGCGGTGTGGACATTGTTAGAGGGACGGACAATGATTGGGAAACGTATGGAGATAGGGGGAAGGCAGGTTCAGCGCAGAGGCCGGAATGTTCAGTTCGAATGTCAGGTCGGTCCAGTTGTATGGCTCTGAAACATGGAGAACAGCAGGGACGACAACCTGCAGACTTTGATGGATGAATGCTTACGAGAAATGGGGGGATTGAAATGGTGTGACGGGATCGCTGGTGTGGAGCTGATGACGGGCGGGGGGGGGGGAAGGGGGGAAGGAGGGGGGCAGACGGGCGCTAGTTGGGCATACGAGATGAGAAGAAGACATAGGAGATGGATAGGACACAGGTTGAGGAAACGTATTGATTGCATTGCCAGGCGGTTCTTGTTCTGGGGTCCCCAGGATGGGACAGGTGAAGGAAGACCAGGTAGCACAGACAGAGCTGGAGATAAACTGGTGGGATGGGGTGGGGATTAAGATGACGTGGAAAGACCTTGAGCTGAAGGTTTTCTATGGTTTATCCACAACAAAGTCCTTGTTTAACTTTGTTCTCGATTTCTTTCTCTTCTGTTTTCTATGGTTTATCCACAACAAAGTCCTTGTTTAACTTTGTTCTCGATTTCTTTCTCTTCTGTTTTCTATGGTTTATGCCCAACAAAGTCATTGTTTAACTTTGTTCTCGATTTCTCTCTCTTCTGTTTTCTATGGTTTATCCACAACAAAGTCCTTGTTTAACTTTGTTCTCGATTTCTTTCTCTTCTGTTTTCGTTTGTTTATCCTCGACAAAGCCCGTGTGGTCGTAACGGATGCATGCATGTGTCCTTTTCCCAGGAACATGCGTTATATTATTATTTTCGTTTAGCACGCTGTTTAATTTTTCATATAAAATGTCACGTGTGTATACAATTTAGATATGTTCAAGGCAGACAAAACAAGAGACAGAGCACATTCTACCTACAAAAAACAATGCAATGTGAGTGGTGAAAGTTAGTGTTATAGACGTAACTATACTAAGTCTCAGCTTTATGAGGTGACTGGTTCCCTTCCTCGCTGCCTTTGCCTTCTCTAACTGATTAGCAGAGTCTGGTACCCATATAGAGCTGGGTAGATCGAAATGTGACACTACCAGGTTCGAACTCAGTAAATTCGCCTCGAGAAGCAAACGATCTGACCGCTCTGTCCGTCGACGCTCCATATACTTACTTACTTACTTAGTCGTTCCCCTTCTACAGTGAGGTGTAGAGGTTTGGAAAAGAGAGCGCCAGACTATCCTATCGGCTGTCTTCCTCATGGTCTAGTTCCATTCTAGTCCTCGGTCCTTCAAAGATTGTCTAATGTTGTCCTCCCAGCGGACTCTGGGTCGACCTGGGGGTCTGGATCCCTGGCTCTTTGTTTCCCATGCTTGTCGTGGTAGCCGATCTTCTCCCATTCTGCAGACTTGGCCAAACCATCTTAGTTGGGACTGTTCTACTTGCGTCTGTGGGATTTAAGGCCTTGACGTATCGTCTAGTTGCGGACCATGTCTCTTCTTGTTACTTCAACCACCTTCCTGAGATACCTCATTTCTGCGGTTTGGATCTGGCTTTTGTGTTTTGTAGTCATTGCCCATGACTTGCATCCATATGTCAAGACTGGGACATAGATGGAGCGGTATACAGCCATCTTCGTTTTCTTACCAACCTCTCTCTTGCTGAGGAATCCTCGATTTATGGCCTGAAAAAGTCTCCCAGCTGCTGCTTTTCGAGTGGCCAACTCTTCTTTGATGCCTCCCTTTCGGTCTATAATAGCTTCGAGATATTTAAAGTGGTCGACCTGCTCCAGGACCTGTTCTCCCAGCTTAATCTGATGTCTTCTTTCTTCTCGTGATATCACCATGGATTTTGTTTTAGAGCTGCATATGACCATCCCTCTCTTCTCCAGCTCTTCCTTCCAGACTTGCATGTTGGATTGGAGATGTGCATCTGATTTAGCAATCAGGGCAACATCATCAGCAAATGCCAGCTCTGAAATACAGACCTGTCTCATCTTCCAGTACCCCACTGAAAGCTTTCTTGGACGCTCTATATACGTAACAGTTTGTGTTTTTTTTTTTAGTGCGGAAGACATTTCACAAACTCACTGTGTTCTTCTGGCTGTGCCGATGTCTTGTCAGAGGCTCTCAGTCTGGGCACCCCGAAGTCTGTCAGCTTGCATGTCCATCTGCTGTGCTTGGCTAGCTGCTCTCTAAAAGGAAACGGCAAACTCTGATATGATAAAATAGTATGGAGATTTTTGAATAAACAAAGAAAAGAAAGAATAGGCCTACTGACCTAGTCATTTAAAGCAAATTATTATAGAAATCAGCCCTTCCAGATTACAGAAACGCTTTGGCACAGGTTTCGATCAGGGCCAGCTGCAGTCACGACTCCATGCTTCATAGCGTGTGATAAGAGGAGTGAATAAATATCAGCTCTATCAACTATCAACTTAATGTATCAACTCAAACAAAAACTTGCGTTTTCATGAAAAAGAAGACACTCTAAAGATCGCCTCCGTAACTCTGCTTCATTCTCGTGTGTCGTCTTTTTCTTGTACTTAGTTATTTGCCTTGCTGCTACAAAAGATGAAAGAAGCGTAACACTCTAAACCAGTGGTTGGCAACCGGTCGATCTTGATCTACTGATAGATCCCACGGCATAATTTGGCAAACCTCTAGGTGACAGAGAAATACAGAATTTCTAACCTAGTCAAATTTAGGACTAGACCTCTCACGTCGGCACTTAATATCGCGGTATCCTCAGGTTTCAAAGTACTTGCACTGCATTTCCAGTTAAAATCCCGCAAGTTAGCTTACTAGAATTCACTTTATTCGTAAACTGTATACGATAGAAAGCCATCTTTTCTTTGAAGTGAAGTTAACTTCAGGTCACACATTTAGTTTTAATTTTCCATCGCTCTGATGATGTGATTACAGGATCGTGCGACATAGATAAAAGTGACGTATAGGCTAGATTTATTTCAACTTTCAGTCACTCTAAAACATTAAATCAGACATGATTTATTTCAACTTTCAGACACTGTAAAACATTGAATCAGACATGATTTTATCAAGGTAGGTCTTTGGAGAGCTCAGTTTGTAAAGTAGATCATATAGTTCCTGGACTGCTTATCTCTGCTCTAAGCCAGGGCTGTGGATTCGGAGTCGTGGAGTCGGTCAGTTTTAGTGGAGTCGGAGCCGGATTCGTCGGTAAAAATATTCTGAGTCCGAATCCGAATTTTAGTAGACTTAAGTCAAGGCAGATCAACGTTTGCTTCATGCAGGACTTAAGTCAAGGCAGATCCACGTTTGATCCATGCAAAACTTAATTTTACGCAGATCTACGTTTGATCCATGCAAGACTTAAGTCAAGGCAGATCTACGTTTGATCCATGCAAGACTTAAGTCAAGGCAGATCTACGTTTGATCCATGCAAGACTTAAGTCAAGGCAGATCCACGTTTGATCCATGCAAGGGAGGTGGTGCTTACAAAAATTGAAATAACATTTTAAAGTAGTAGAACTCCTAAAACTACTTTCATGTTAAAGTACATCCATTTTTTACATAACGTAGGAAAATTTCAGTTGCTTCTGATCATAAATAAAGTTTTTATCACAATTAGGAAATTTGTTGGCACATTTACAAAAAAAGCACACAAGAAATTAAAATAAACATAAATACATTGTCAGTTGTACGATTAATTTTAAAATGAAACTATTTTGCTTCATTGTGTTTGGCAAAGCAGTCATTTGTGTGCAGGTGTGGATGATTTGTTATTTTGTATTACTGTATGAATGAATAGTTTAAAATGTACTCTACAAAAGTCACGTATTCATTTGTTCACACACATACAATGCTTACACATATAACTCCTTATCAGTGCATAATTTTATGCTATATCGCTCATTAAAAAAAAAAACTGTAGTCGGAGTCGGACTTCTAATATTTCCGGAGTTGGCGTCTGAAACATTTTTGACCGACTCCACAACCCTGCTCTAAGCTATACCTGATGATTTAATGCATTGTCCCACGTCATAGAAAGCAGTTCAACTTGCCTCGTAGCCTTTAAACCTCTTTAAAAAAAAAAAAAAAAACAGGAAAAAAAGTGTCTCAGCAGTCCGTTTATGCTTTAAAAAGGGGGCAGCAAAGATGCATGAAGTTAATGTAAAACAAATCGCAAATGTATTTCCATAATGCATACATTTAGTTCTAGTTTTCGCAGATACAGCTCAATAACTACATTTAATTTAGCTCAAGACTTCATCAATTTATTTCAAGAGTTCTAGAAGTAACTGCAAAGTTAGTTACCGAATTAGTAAATGTAATACTAACACATTATACAAGTACAGGATTGTCCAGATAACACTCATCAGCATTTTCCTTCACGATGCAAGGGGCCATCACTCTAGCAGGAAATCTGCACCAAGAATTGACGTGCTGTTGTTGAGCTAGCTTCTATTGCAATTAGGTTTACATGATGAGGTTGAAAACCTCATACAGAGCCTCATCTTAGTCACCTTGCACGATTTGTCTGAGAGTGTAGTAGTCCTGTTTCCTCTTTGTTTTTACAGAGACATCTGGCAACTACATGAGCGATTATTCCAACACATATTCACAGCCTATGACAGCTCGGGAGCCGTGGTAGCACAGTGGTTAGTGCAATGGCTTCCTAGCTCGGTAGTCCATGGTTCAATCCCCAGTTGAGGTGGGATTATTTTAGATCGCAAACGACTCCGAGGTCGACCCAGCCTCGTGAATTGGGTACCAGAGCAACTCTGGGAAGGTTAAGGCGGCAGGCGTGATGCTGACCACATCACCCCTAGTGTGCCGATGGTCAAGAAAATATGGGCCTAACACCATATTCCCAATATGCCTCAAATGGGCGTGTAAACGGGATCCTTTACGCTTACTCTCCCTATGACAGCTCCTGCTCTGTGCAGTCGCGGGGGGGGGGGGGGGGGGGGGGGGGGTTTCTGAGTACACAAACATAGAATAGGACTACGTGTCCATTAGACGTCGTAAGGGGAGATAAATATTAGATTTAGCAAGAAGCTCGCAACCTCGTCGTGTATTATTGAATGCTACAGGAGACATCACTGCATGGGCACGTAATTGCTTTGGTGTTAGCTTCATTTAGCTGCAGTCAGGTCTTCAAGCGCCATAAAAAGCAAAAAAAAAAAAATGATAAATGTGGCAGTTTAGAAAAAATAATATTTTTTCTTTAGCTGCTAGTGAAAATAAACAAGACAAGTGCCAATGGAACAAAAGATGAGAAGAAGATGATGGCGATGGATAGGACATGTCGTAGATTTTAGATAGGAGAATTAAGACTGGGGGTTGGTCCCTTCTGAATAGGTTAGAATAGGTGATATTCACGGTGAGAGTTAGAAAAAAAAACAATAGAATTTCCACACGTGAGATGATAGAATGTGATATAGAGGCTGTCTTTGAGAATCGAGATAATCTTCTCTCTCTCACCTATCTTCTACGACCGCTTTTAAAGGCGTCAGACAGTCTAAACACAGATAGATATATATATATATATATTAATATATCTCTATCTACTCACGGGCACGCACATATACGTGACGACAGTTAAACACACAGACGTGGGAAATCTATAACAATGATATATATATATATATATATATATATATATATATATATATATATATATATATATATATATATATATATATATATATATATATATATATATTTTAACGAGCTGACCAACGCACTGATTTAGTTGAAGAGAGATTTTTATTATTATCATCCAAAAAAAAAAATCTTCTCACAACACCAACAAATACATCAAGGAAAAACATATACAAATAGTCACAAATTGAAGAAAATGCTACAAGGCTGATAGCCCGTTAGAATCTTACTCTAGGTTTAGCCCACAGCCCCGTTAAGAGAACAGATGATGGCCCAAAGAGTTATAGATACATAGGGTTGAGTCGAAGAGGTTTCTTATTTTCTCGTAAATGTATGAACAGAGTTGGATAATCTGATTTAGCCTAAGAAAAAGAAACTCTAGCATTTGTAACAAATTCTGCAGATTAAAAAAAGGTTAAGACAGCAAATGGGTGACAATAATACACCGGCAAAATAACACTCTGACCTGTGTACTCTCATTCATTCAGCCATGGCCTTTCTCACACATATATACTCACAACTTTGCTCGCTGCCTCTGGGAACATAATAATTCTAGGACCTTCGCACAGACCCGAAAAATGCAGTCATCGACCAAGAAATCCCCAGTTAAAAAAGACGTACTGAACTCTCTGTCTCAGGGAAACGATTCCTTGGGTGTTCTAATTTTTTTCCGAATGTCTGATTAAGTCACATAAAATTTGTCCAGGCACGAAAGTTAGCAGAGCACAATGTCATTAGCTTTGGATTCTAGGATTTAAGGAATGTCAGATCGGTGTCTTCTTTCAGGAAGGTACTATATTTTGTCACCACAATACTAGTCACAATCTCTGTCGGAATGTTAATGTTATTCTAGTAATATTCTCGCCGCCAGGCAGCATGTACATTTAAATTTGTGGAGCAATATGAACTGGCTCAAAAGCCCAATATATATATATATATTTCTAGTCTTTAGAAACCGTTAGTGGGATTGCTATTACTGTCTCTCTCTGATGGCTTATGCACTGTCAGACCCGTGTTACTTGAAACAAAAAAAAACCCACGTGGTTAAAGATAGGAAATGTCTATGCTTCTCACAAATATTAATCACTTCACAAAATACTAGATAATAATATATTTACCTCAAACACAGCACTACAGGATATCGCACAATTAAGAATTATATGCCTATATTTATGGAAGTCTAGAAGTTCGACAAATTGTCACAACAAACTGAGAAACTTCGCTATACAGCTTTTCTCTTCGCGAACCACCTGTCTACTGCGAATTATTGAGAAAGAATGAAAATAAAGTTTCAAACTAGGTTTAATATCTTAAAACCAGACAAAGGAGGAACTATTATTTCGTAGAACGAAATGCTCTCCCCTTTCCGGCCTTAACGATACGTTTAACACCTAACATGTCGTAACTGCCACCTACTGACCACGATGTACGCGTGTCAGTTTCAAATCCCAGACAGCCTGTCTGAAACTGCGACTATAAGGTGTAAATATTCGCTCCTACTTAAGCGTTCGGCCGATGCCACTCGTGGTTGACCGGTGAAAATGCAGACGGATGTCGGCTCTCTCCTAGCATTCTCACGCGTTTACGTCGAGAATCTAACTCAGGAGTGTCGTGTCATCTGAAGGTGCAGACCCAAGTCGGCTCGATGTCTGAGATAGCCTCAACTTAATTGCCCTTCTCGTCTGACTGACATCTAAGTAATAGAATTACGTATCCCAGTATGAGAAAAAACACAAGGTAAAGTTTGAGAATACTGAAGAAAATATTTTTCGCAACCGAGTGATGCGAAAAATACAGGAAAAACAAGTACGGAAAGATAATAAATAAAAGGATTCGGGTGAGAGAATAGGAAGAAGATGTAGGCAATTTAATGATATAAAGACCTACGTGACAGGACGTCCCCCCTTTAAGATATGGAAGCACTCCATGTCTACGTTATGGAATTAAATTTCCTATAACCGTAGCTTCGGGGTGTCTGTCTTCTTCCCTCTCATCTTCCCCCTCCATCTCTGTCCAATTCCTACTCAAGTCTACTCCCAAGTTTCCTTCCTCTGGAATGTCTCCCATGCGCGCTTGAAAGAGCGTCGCCGCTTCTGACATTTTTCAAAGATTTCCTGTGTGTGCAGTGGAGTTTCCCTGCCACTATCGTCATCTTCGTCAGTTTTGGCGATCGTCAGGAGATGGTCGGAGGTTGGCACTGGTCTTTCCAAGTATCTCTTTAAGAGATTTAAATGGAAAACCTTCTCCATTCCTTGAATAGATATCTGGTAGTTAGCCTTAGAAATCTTTTTCAGGACGGTAAACGGCCCTTGCCATCCGATCTTCAGTTGGTTGTTCTCGGTAGGGAGTAACACCAAAACTTTCTCTCCTGTTTCCAGTTCTCTCTCTTTCGCGACTTTCCTGTATCGGTTAGCGTGCTTTGTGCGTGCTCGCTTAAAGTTAGTCGTTGCTAGGTCCCACCCTAGTTTCAACCTTTCCTTTAAAACCGACACATATTTACTTGCTGAGACAACTGTCTCATCCGCCTTCTCGTCTGTCAGAGACTGAAGTAAGGCTTCAAGCGGGCCCTTAATGGGTCTGCCGAATAAGAGTGTAGCTGGCGGAAATCCTGTGGAAGTATGAGGAGATTCTCTGTAGCCAAATAAAGCTCCAGGAATACAAAGATCCCAATCTTCAGGTTTCACTTGTGCCAGTTTACTTAACATCATGTTGAGGTTTCCTTTAGCACGTTCCACGAGCCCATTTCCGGCCGGAGTATATGGCTTAGTGTGGATGTGTTGGGTCCTCAAGATCTTAACGATCTCATCCATCAACAGGTTTCGGTATGGAGATCCGTTATCCGTCAACACTTGCTGAGGGAATCCCAACCGAGTGAAAATCTGCACGAGGGCTTCTGCGACATGCTTGGCATCTGCGCATGTTAGCGGGATAGCTTCTGCCCATAAAGTGCATGTATCGACTAAGGTCAGGATGAACCTGTTCCTTCTTTTAGTCCTTTCGTAAGGCCCTAAAATGTCGATCACAACCCGTTC
Source organism: Oreohelix idahoensis (assembly GCA_024509875.1). NCBI lineage: Eukaryota > Metazoa > Mollusca > Gastropoda > Stylommatophora > Oreohelicidae > Oreohelix > Oreohelix idahoensis. Next base: position 297,836 of record JAMPIV010018954.1, read on the forward strand.
GAATGGTGTTCCCATTATTGGCATTTCACCCAAAGAGACTGGGGGTGCTCGTTGCTTGGGTGGCACACGTTGGCACTGGGCACAGGATTTGACATATCTGATAATATCAGTATTTACTCCTGGCCACCAATAATGAGTGGTTATCCGTTGGTTTGTGGCGTTCTGTCCCATATGTCCGCTGAAGGGAAGAGAGTGCCCCATTTCTAGGATTTGGCTTCTGTACTGTTTCGGTACTAGGAGCTGGTTGTAACCTTGATCAGGCTTGCCCGTTCTGCGATACAGTACGCCATCCTTAGAAAAAATGTCCCCGTGCTGTGTTGGTTCCTTCGCCATGGGCAGTTTCCTAAAGCAGGGTGCCAAAGTAGGATCCTTTTGTTGCGCTTCTTTAAGTTCCATGGGTAACAAATTAGGCGCAGGCTCACGTTCCTTCTTGGTTTGCCCTCTTGTAGTTACTGCTGCCACAATCGGCTCTTCCGGTTTCCCAATACACACGTATCTCCCGCCAAGTATGACTGGGTAGATGGGATCATCCATAACAGCCGCTTTGATCACACCTCTGACGAAATCAGAGTGGATCTCCACCAATGCGATGGGAAGCGCTGTAGGTGCATCACTCTTACGAACTCCACAAAGTTGGACGGTCTCTGCTGTCTCTTGACCGGGTTTGACCAGGTTTCTGGCAACAATGCAATCATAAGAAAGCCCCGTGTCAAATAAACAAGAAGTTTGAGAACCGTTCAAAATAACAGTACCTCGCGTTGAGGGTGTATCCCCAACAGGTTGGGAATCACTGTCAATAATTCCGCCTTGCGAGACTGTCAATAAGCATCCGATGCGTTTTGGCTCGGTGTGCTCGGTCTGATCATATGTCCCGTGCTCAGGGGTTCTCCCTTTGCCACCTTGTCCTTTCTGGCTGCGCTGCCATGTAGGGCGGTCGGGTTGATCAGACTGTTTGGGGTGGTTGGGGTACTTGTTCTTGTAGAACTTGGATTTTTCAGGAGGGGGGTTTTGAGGTCCAGTTTCTCTGTGGTTATTTTGGTTAGAAGCCTGAGAAGATTGCTCTAGGTTATGTTTTCGAAAATGCTCCTCTGTCGGTTTCCGCTTTGTGGCCGGTAGTTCAGCCAGCGCATTGTGATAACGCTCAGACTTTTCCAAAATGTCTTCAAGTTTTTCTGCCCCTGCTCAGCGAGAAATCTCCGGGTATCAGCAGACAAAGTGTTCTTTATTTGTTCTGTTAAAACAAATTCCTCAAGACCTTCATAGGTAGAGGGGAGCTGCGAGAGCTCAAGGCACTTTGTCAAATATCCCTTTAGACGGGAAGAGAACTGGTGAAAAGTTTCAGAATTCTCTTTCTGGCTGTTGCGAAACAGTTGCAAAAATTTGCGAGCGTTCATTTCAAAGCGCTCCAGTAACGCTTTCTTCAACAGATCATAGCTGTCTTGTTGGCTGCTTTCCAGTTTGGCGTAAACATCATACGCAGAACTTTTCAAAGCCTGGGAAAGCTTCATATTCCAACGCGACCTCTCTAAACCGTACAGAGTTGCAATTTTCTCAAATTTTTCTAGATAAGTGTCAATCTTTTCGTTTGGACAAGGGAAAGACTCTATCGGAAAAGACATAGCAGTGAGATAAGTAGATTGAGTACTAGCAGGATCAGTTAAGGAAGAATGAGGAGATGACTCTCCATTGCTGGAGGTAGAGACAGCACCACGACTTTGGACTTCTAGAGTTTTAACAGCCAACTCATGCTGTCTCTCTTCTCTTTCCTTCTCATGCTGTCTCTCCATCTCCTTCTCTCTTTCCTCATGCTGTCTCTCCTTCTCTCTTTCTCTCTCCCTGCGGATTTCCATTTCCTCATCCATCTTCCTCTGCTGTAATAGCCGGTCTTCCGCTTCTTTCTTCATAGCTTCTTCTTCTTTCCTCTCCGCATCATATCTCTCAAGTTCGTCTCTGACAAACGCTTTCGCTTCCTCTCCTTCCAGTCCCTCCTCTCTCGCTTCGTCCCCGAGGAGTTGTCTAAGCTTTGCCCTCTCGGCCATATTATACCAGTGACTGAGACTAGTGGAGAACGAAAAGAAGAAAAGGATACACTGGTTCCTACCACTTACGAAAAAAATATCAAAAATCAAAAGGAGATATACTTAACCCTGGGATACCTCCTCCCAAAATAAAATCTAACTATCGCTGCTATTAATCGGAAATAAAGCACCTAATGCAAAACACGACTACGGCAACTAAATGGTAGTTAAGATTACTTCTGAAAAATAAGTTGCTACAGTGGAAACAAAATAATTATTGTAAAATTAAAGAGAAAAATAATCCCTTAATTTTAATCCACTATCAAGTTTACCCCTGAAGACAGTTAGGGTGAGGGAGGCAATTAATCTGGACAAATAGTCCGAAACGCACTCCTTAACTTTAGTTCAAACACCTTCCTGCTTCAGAACCCTTGTGAATGTTATACACTCACAAAACTTTACCAGCGTTTAGTATTACAAAATCATTAATTAACATGTATTCCGACAAAATCAACCTGTAACTCAAATGTATATTATTCAAATGCTGTGGAAAAACTTATCAGTTTGTGTGGTCAGCACGCCCGTAAACAGATCGTTAGTCTAGGGGATAAATTATTTTTAAAAGATACAAAACTCACAAGACATCACACTCTTACTCTATTACGGAATAAAGAATCTTAAGTTCAAAATCCAGATAGACGAGTCCACCTTTGTCGTACTCGTCTTCCTATTCTAAGTTCAAAAATCCGTCGGGCGAGACTTCATTTCTCGTATCGCCTTAGGATTTTGGGTTCAATTCCCGGTAACGAGCAACCATTTGTCGTAGATTTTAGATAGGAGAATTAAGACTGGGGGTTGGTCCCTTCTGAATAGGTTAGAATAGGTGATATTCACGGTGAGAGTTAGAAAGAAAAAAAACAATAGAATTTCCACACGTGAGATGATAGAATGTGATATACTGGCTGTCTTTGAGAATCGAGATAATCTTCTCTCTCTCACCTATCTTCTACGACCGCTTTTAAAGGCGTCAGACAGTCTAAACACAGATATATATATATTAATATATCTCTATCTACTCACGGGCACGCACATATACGTGACGACAGTTAAACACACAGACGTGGGAAATCTATAACAATGATATATATATATATATATATATATATATATATATATATATATATATATATATATATATATATATATATATATATATATCATCATCATGTGACGTATTCTTTCCAGAACGTTGTCTCCATTACAGCTGCTCTGAACGCATCACGATTCTGGGCAAACCTGCATCAGCCAAAGACAAGTTCAGACTCTCTGTGATGTCCTGGGTCCACCGTCGTCTAGGTCGACCCCTTCCCCTTTTTCCAGGGACCATGCCTTCCATCACTGTTTTTTCCAGACTATTATGTCTTTTTATATGACCGAAAAATTTAGCTTCCTTATTGCGATGGTATTTAGGAGCCAATGTTCCTGTACGTATATATATATATATATATATATATATATATATATATATATATATATATATATATATATATATATATATATATATATATATATATTTGAACGAGCTGACCAACGCACTGATTTAGTTCAAGAGAGATTTTTATTATTATTTTAAAAAAAAAATCTTCTCACAACACCAACAAATACATCAAGGAAAAACATATAGAAATAGTCACAAATTGAAGAAAATGCTACAAGGCTGATAGCCCGTTAGAATCTTACTCTAGGTTTAGCCCACAGCCCCGTTAAGAGAACAGATGATGGCCCAAAGAGTTATAGATACATAGGGTTGAGTCGAAGAGGTTTCTTATTTTCTCGTAAATGTATGAACAGAGTTGGATAATCTGATTTAGCCTAAGAAAAAGAAACTCTAGCATTTGTAACAAATTCTGCAGATTAAAAAAAGTTAAGACAGCAAATGGTGACAATAATACACCGGTAAAATAACACTCTGACCTGTGTACTTTCATTCATTCAGCCATGGCCTTTCTCACACATATATACTCACAACTTTGCTCGCTGCCTCTGGGAACATAATAATTCTAGGACCTTCGCACAGACCCGAAAAATGCAGTCATCGACCAAGAAATCCCTAGTTTCAAAAGACGTACTGAACTCTCTGTCTCAGGGAAACGATTCCTTGGGTGTTCTAATTTTTTTCTCCGAATGTCTGATTAAGTCACATAAAATTTGTCCAGGCACGAAAGTTAGCAGAGCACAATGTCATTAGCTTTGGATTCTAGGATTTAAGGAATGTCAGATCGATGTCTTCTTTCAGGAAGGTACTATATTTTGTCACCACAATACTAGTCACAATCTCTGTCGGAATGTTAATGTTATTCTAGTAATATTCTCGCCGCCAGGCAGCATGTACATTTAAATTTGTGGAGCAATATGAACTGGCTCAAAAGCCCAATATATATATATTTCTAGTCTTTAGAAACCGTTAGTGGGATTGCTATTACTGTCTCTCTCTGATGGCTTATGCACTGTCAGACCCGTGTTACTTGAAACAAAAAAAACCCACGTGGTTAAAGATAGGAAATGTCTATGCTTCTCACAAATATGTCTCTCAGGCTACTAAACGCTGGCAAGTTGGGTACCACCGTTTCACTATATAAAAGAAAAGAACACATATCAAATAATTTACACATATGTACTCATTATAACTTACATTTAAAATAGCAAGCCGACCGCTTGACTTATAATTAAAACTTCCCGTAAAGTAAGTTATATAAAAATCAATCATCAGGAATTAGGAAATACATACGTATTTCGTCAACACTCAATGATGTATCTAGCGTTATAAGTTTAGTTTTTAAAATATATTCTCTCGTCTGATTTATTTAGAAGTTAAATTAAATTTCTTTATTAGCCGACTGAATTTAAGAAAGAAATATAATTTCTGTTTTCCACTGTAACTCGTCACTATAAATAATACAGACTAGATAAATTTAGCACTCTGCACAAAAGAAACTAGTTAAAATGAAATGAGCGATTTAACACTTAATCACTTCACAAAATACTAGATAATAATATATTTACCTCAAACACAGCACTACAGGATATCGCACAATTAAGAATTATATGCCTATATTTATGGAAGTCTAGAAGTTCGACAAATTGTCGCAACAAACTTAGAAACTTCGCTATACGGCTTTACTCTTCGCGAACCACCTGTCTACTGCGAATTATTGAGAAAGAATGAAAATAAAGTTTCAAACTAGGTTTAATATCTTAAAACCAGACAAAGGAGGAACTATTATTTCGTAGAACGAAATGCTCTCCCCTTTCCGGCCTTAACGATACGTTTAACACCTAACATGTCGTAACTGCCACCTACTGACCACGATGTACGCGTGTCAGTTTCAAATCCCAGACAGCCTGTCTGAAACTGCGACTATAAGGTGTAAATATTCGCTCCTACTTAAGCGTTCGGCCGATGCCACTCGTGGTTGACCGGTGAAAATGCAGACGGATGTCGGCTCTCTCCTAGCATTCTCACGCGTTTACGTCGAGAATCTAACTCAGGAGTGTCGTGTCATCTGAAGGTGCAGACCCAAGTCGGCTCGATGTCTGAGATAGCCTCAACTTAATTGCCCTTCTCGTCTGACTGACATCTAAGTAATAGAATTACGTATCCCAGTATGAGAAAAAACACAAGGTAAAGTTTGAGAATACTGAAGAAAATATTTTTCGCAACCGAGTGATGCGAAAAATACAGGAAAAACAAGTACGGAAAGATAATAAAATAAAAGGATTCGGGTGAGAGAATAGGAAGAAGATGTAGGCAATTTAATGATATAAAGACCTACGTGACAGGACACACACCGAGGAAGACTGTTGATAGCATTAGGGACCGAAGACGCAGCAAACGAGATGAATGCAGTCAGCGACTCATAGTTTGACTCTTTGCGTCAGGGTCAGCGAACCAGAGCTGACCAAGATCCTACTCCACCTCCAAGTAGTGGTCCTGGAAACAGGCTGCATCACTGCAGTCTAGCCGAGAGAATTGGGATCGAAGAGGGAATGCAAACCCGGTTCCCCAAAAATGCCGTGCTGAAGTCGGACGTGTCGGCTGAAAGGCGCAAATATCGCAGCTCGCTGTAAACGGACACAACGCAACCAACGTCATTTTAAGGACGAACGAGGAATAAGAAAGAAGAAGATAGCATTACAAAGCCAGTCCTTGTTCTGGAACCGCCAGCGCAAGAGAGGCAGAGGTTGACCAAGAACCACATGGAGAAGAGAGCTGATGTTGAGAAGAATGTGGAAACAACTTAAGATTAAGTGACAGGAAGAATTGGCATGTGTTTATTGAAGGCCTATGCTCCTTGGGGAGCTAAAGGTAATGATGATGATGCTAGTAAGAATTGATCATCTGTTGTGTGTACAGCTGAACCTCATTTGGCTGGCGGGTACTATTTTGTACATATTTTTTATGAAATACGCTCACGCAGACTAAAAGACAAACAGAACGATTAAATAGGTAGACAGACAGACAGACAGGCAGGCTGATAAATAGATAAACAAAAAAACAAACAGGCAGACAGATAGGTAAGATAGACAGACAGACAGACAGACAGACAGACAGATAGACTTGCAAAAGATAGTTTATAATGTTCCATGACTAAAATTTGCACAAAACAAACAAAATCAAAATAGCAAGAAAAAAATGAAATTGAGAATTAATTTAAAAAAAAACTGAAACTCAATACAACAGATGGAAGGAGTTGATCCCAACCTACGTAAAATGCTTAAGCTAAAAAGTAATTCAAGAACGAAAATAAAGCCATATAAATAAGAAATGAAATCATGATGCAAATTTAAAAAAAACAATCCAAAATGTATGGTCAAATATTAAATACAGCAAAATATGAGAATGTGAATAATGAGGAATATATAAACGGTGTTCTAACAAAGCTCTGAACAGACGCCACATAAACTTGATAAGCATCATTTAAAACCTGGAGAATGGATGGATGGAGATGATTATGATGTTTAAGTTTGTTACTGTGTATGTCCTAAGGGACATAATTTTGCTCAAGCATATCAATCAATAGTCAGACAAGATTGATAACAATGCACAGATAACAAATTTAGCATGTTAGTAAGAGATCCAGTTAGAGTTACTGAATCGAGCTCGGTAGGAAAATCACGATTGTTTTGAACGAAAATTTCTTGCCGTGAGAGAATTAATTTTTCTCTTTTAATCACAAGATTTTAGTCAAGGTTCATTCACTTGGTTTTGGTTTGACTCTACGATAAGAAGCTGAAAATGAGACAGGTGTTTTTAAATAAAGTGCGAGCAAGATTAGTCGTCACGCTGAAGTGTCATTCTACAACGGAATTTTCTTGTAACCTGACCTTTTTCAGGTATTACGCTGGTGACGTTCCATGCGCCATGATTAAAAGAACATATTTTTGTTGAGACGAACAAGTAACCAACCAAAACATAACTAGAGAAAAGTAATATTGTGCTCTTTCTGCTGCATGTCCTGATTACGGCCCTAATTTCCAACAGCAAACCCATTCCTTTCCATTCCATTTCATCGTCATTGAATTTTTGTAGTCAAACTTTTCATGACGTATGGCCATTTTTGTACTAAAAGTTATCATGACGTATGGTCATTTATGTAGTAAAACTCATCATGACGTATGGTCATTTTTGTAGCCAAACTTATCATGACATATGGTCATGTTTGTAATAAAACTTATCATGACGTATGGTCATTTTTGTAGCCAAACTTATCATGACGTGTGGTCATTTTCGTAGTCAAACTTATCAAGATGTATGATCAAAGGGCGATGCAGCACGATAAAAAATTAAAAGGCCTGCGTTCTCGTTTAAGGGGTGTTCAGGTCAGCTTTCACTGTGAGAGCTGACGGGATTTTGTTCATCGTTATTTATCATCATCGTTGCCCTTCAGATCCCCAAGGAGTATCATCATTACTTTCCGTTCCCCGTGGAACATAGGGCAGAAACAGTTGCTCTCCATCGATTTCTATTCTGGGCTGTCTTTTTCAGCTGTGCCCAAGTCATTCCAATTTCCTTAGCCTCCTCTTCCACTGTTCTTCTCCAAGTTCTCCTTGGCCTCCCCACTCTTATTTTCACTTGTGGGTTCCGGTCAAGAGCACCTCTGGCTATGCTTGATTGTTCTCTTCTGAGTGTATGACCTATCCATCCCCACCTTCTTATCTTAATTTCCATCTGTATAGGCTGTTGCCCGCATCTTTTCCTTAGCTCTAGATTTGTTATTACATCTGGCCATCTTATACGGAGGAGCCGTCAGAGACATCTATTTACACATATCTGTAATTTGGAGGTGATACTCTTTGAGGCATGCCATATCTCTGAGCCATACAGCAAGACTGACTTTACATGTGAGTTAAAGATTCTGATTTTGTTCTCTCTTGATATAGCTGAGGAGTTCCATATTGGTCGAAGGGCTTTAAAAGCGCATCTGGCTTTATTTATCTTCGAACAGACGTCACCATCGATTCCCCCTCCTTTGTCAATGTTACTCCCCAAATATGTAAAGCTTGCTACTTCTTCATTAACTTGACCATTGATCTTCATCGAGTCCATCTGCCTACTATTTATTCTCATTTCCTTTGTTTTATTTACATTTATATATAGTCCCATCTTTGCTGCTTCTGTCACTAATCTATTTCTTTTCTCCTGCATTTCTTGCTGTCTGTGATAGAAGGCACAAATCATCTGCAAAGTCAAGATCCTCCAGCTGTTTGTTGAATGTCCACTGTAATCCTGTTTTCTCTCCTTCTGTTGTTTGTCTCATAATCCAGTCTATGACTGTGACGATATTTGTGGGTGTCCTTTTACATTTTTGCTTTCTCTCCTACATTAACTAATTATTTCTTCATTTTTCGCACATGAATTAATGCCATTAACACTCCCTCAATTTTATCCTCAGTGATGCTAGGAGAAGGTGGTGTTCTGGCGCTATGTCAGCTCCTCTCTATACTCTAACATCTTGTAGGCAGCGTCTTCATTTTCATTCTATGGTGAAGTGATCTATCTGATTTTGCGTTTGCCCATCTGGGGAGTTTCATGTGGTCTTGTGTATGTCTTTGTGTGGGACGATAGTCCCTCCGTTGACCAGGTCATTCAAATCCCAAAAGTTTACAAAGAGTTTTCCATTTTCATTTCTGTTTCCTATGCCATTCTTTCCCATAATTAGTTCACAGTTTTTTGTTGTCTACTCCTACTTTAAATCTCCCATTACTATCTTAATGTGTCTCATGTGTGCTTTGTCAAATGTTCCTTGGAGTTCGTCATAGAAATCTTGCATCGTATCTTCATCTGCATTGTTTGTATGTGCATAACATTGAATAATGGTGATTTGTCTTCCTTTTCCCTGGCATCTTGCCGTTATTATCCTGGGTGATATTGATTCCCATTCTATTTGTGCTTTACTGGCTTCCTGAGATATCATACTAGCAACCCCTTCTCTGTGTGTGTGTGTGGGTGGTCTGCATCCTCGTCTCCTGAGAATACGACATTTCCCCCTGTATTGGTTATGAATTCACCAGTTCCATTTATTCTCGTTTCTGCTAGTCCTAAGAGTTTTATTCCATATCGTCTCATCTCTCCAGCTACCTGTGCTGTCCGTCCAGCCTCCTACATTGTCCGTATGCTCCAGGTGCCTAATCTAATTTTTGTCTTCGTCGTTAGAAGTGGTGTTGGTAGCCTGACTTCCATTGACTGGCTTTCATCAGGTTTCTGCGTCACACGTCCCTCTTGGGAGGGTTCTTCCTGACTCTGGCTTTTATTTCTTTCCTCAACTGTTTCAGTTTCTGTGACAAATAGGTTTTTCCAGTAGGGGTGTCAGCTCTGTTCTCCAACCTCTAGCCTGGAGGAAGAGGGTCTGCCCACTTGTCTGTCCCTTTCACTTTGACCTGCTCAGCATGGTTTAACCTACCAGCAGCAAAAGCTCCCGCTGATGTAGCTCACAATATCATCAAGGTACTCAAGCCGACCCATCACTTAAAGGAGTATCATCTCATCTCAGCCCGTAACCCGTCATGGGTCGTAGGGGTGCCATGGTGGAAGCATCAGCAGACAGGGTCCTCCACTGCTCTCTATCCTCAGCAATGCGTACAAGTGTGGAAAAACCGTGTCCTGCCCATTCTTTGATGTTATCAGCCCAGGATTTTCTCTGCCTTTTAATCCGGGCATCGGCCAATCCGGCAAATTATTACTGAGTTGACTTTCCATCATAGCATTTCAGTGGGCAAGAGGTTTGCTTGGCGGTGCCCATCTCCTCTCCAAGTATCCTTGCAGGTACATACAAAAATGTACCTGGAGCAGTAACAATAGCCCTCAATAAATCTGTAATGTTTTGAAACACTGTCCGATCGACACATCACAAAACCGCCATCTTAAAGGAGTATAGTCTTGATAAAACCCAGAATATATCCTTCTGGCCCGTCCCATAAGTTCAAGGACAGCCAAATAAAGTCAAAACATTGCATTGCATATATTTATATGGAAAAAAGCGTCAATAGTTGATTATTTTTCATTTTCTTTATCAAATCTCAATATGGCTGAAATTTCATATGTATGCACTGATGAATTCAGCGGTATAGCTTAGATATTTTACAAGAAAATAGTGAAGTTTTTTTTTTACCTTTGCTACGTCCTGGCACAAGGCGAATTTAAACAATTGGTCGAGTTTGATGTTCTGGTTCCAGATGACGTCCTGGCAACAAGACATGTAGAATATATTACTTCATGACATTTAAGTTAAAGATGCACGTAAAAACTTAAGTTCCAGAAAAAAAATCTACAAAAAGTTAGCAAAGCTGTGAGTCAAGAAAACGAAACAAAATAATGACAAAAAATTACAAGATCAATTTTCACATTAAAATCGCTTTAACATTTTTAATATCATCATCGTCATCATCATCAATGCCACCATCATCATCAATAATATCATCATTATCACCATCACTGCCATATCATCATCATCATCATCATCACTTCCACCATCATCATCATTATCATCATCACTGTCACCATCATCATAATTATCATAATCACTACCACCATCATCATCATTATCATCATCACTGTCACCATCATCATAATTATCATAATCACTACCACCATCATCATCATTATCATCATCACTGTCACCATCATCATAATCATTATCATCATTTTCCTTTTCGCACCTTGCGTAGCATACAGCCACCATTGCTGCTGGTCACCTTGCAGGAATCCTCCAGCACCAAGCAGTCACATGCTGTTACATCTGTGTTTTCAGTGGCAATATGTTTTACATAATGAGGTTGCCACCCGCATGCTTAGCCTCATGTTAGTCGCTTTGTTCGAATTGCCTGAGCGTCCAGTAGCACTGTTCTTTGTCCCTTCAGAGACCCGTGTGAACCACACGGGGCATGATCTTGTCGGTGTAGCGTATATTGCAGCACTCAATGTCGTAAATTGAATGCGAATCGCTGCCACGTTTAGCTGAGTGGTGTGCCATGCCTTATTCTCTAATTGATCTCCTAACACTTTTTCTTTGTAATAGCTCCTACAGCTTTATTTCTGGATTTAGTCATGCCAGTCTTACGTTCCACGCGCTAAATTTCATTCCTTGGCACGTGCGCATCGCACCAAGGTAAAGGTCTTTGCATTTATCCTTTGTTGTGGGTAACGGCAGTTCCCTGATTCTTTGATTCAGAGAGAAACCGGACACCCAGAAGAAAGACGTTGCCTTTCTTGTGGCCAAACGCGTCTAGAATCATGAACTCTGGTCGTTCGAATGACCGCCAGAGTGTCGCTACAGATTATGTATTTTACTTTTACCACGAGACGTCAGGGAGACAGACAAATCCACGGTCATTACGTCGTGATTACACTGCTCTCAATGCACGTGCGACCCTACGCCTGAACACCTGCTACAAATTTTGCCTATTTATGCTAGGTGTGCCTAACCTTCCTTGCCACTGTATCCAGAGAATTCTGCTACCTTACAAAGTGATATTCTGCGCCAGAGCAAATCACAGTTGTAGTGCGTTTAAGGATATTCGTTTTCCGGTAAGGACACTTTCTTATTTAATGCAGTATATAAGCCGCTAGGTGTTTTAACTTAATTATATGGAACAGTGCTCCTTCGTTACCTTGTTTCATCTTTATATATATATATATATATATATATATATATATATATATATATATATATATATATATATATATATATATATATATATATATATATATATATATATATTGTTGCGTGATAAATTCTCGCAACATCATTTTATTACAATATCTATTTTATAACGCAAGGGCAACAACTGCTTGAAATTTATAGTTACTTTTCTCGGTAAGCATTTGTCTTCTCGCGTTGGTGTTGAATGCAGTTGAGTTTTTGAGCTGTGGTCATTTTTCGCGCCGGACTGCGCATGACTGGTCTTGCTTTTTGGTCGATCGGTTTCCGCCCACCACTAGTGGGGTGAGCGATTTGGAATGGCGAAAGAGATGCCTCGTTGAAGAGGGGATCTCCGCTATTTTTTTGTTCTGTCAGGGATGTGTAGTCCTCTTAATGGATATTTCGTTTATTCGAGATAATACCTCTAGTGTTTCCCACATGTCGGGAGGCGTGATATTTCTGTGTATTTCATGAAAGCAAGGTAAATTGACTTTTTCATTAACTCTATCGATTTTTGGTCGTGAGCGATTTCTGGTTCATAGCCTGTCTTCGAAAGTCGTCGTCACGAGATGTTTTTTTCCCAGCTCACATGTCGCTGTATTGTGCTGCATCGGTTGATGCAGGTCCCAAGGACTATTACTTGCTACTTGGTTACCTGAACTAGGTTTGAAAAACCTTTGTTATCTAGAGGATATTTTTGAGGACATTATTTATACTTCGGCAGACGTGTCTGTCTTGCTGAAGTCAGATTAAGGAGAGTGAACTGATCTCATACATCTGGTTATCTCCTGGCTGTTATAGAAAAGGATGGAGTTTTTCACCTGACTACATTTACAGCACTATGAAATATAACATGCATCTGACTCATCATTGTAATGCTGTATACCGTCCATTGCTGTATTGAATGTTGCTGTGATAATGACTGTTTGATGTGCCTACATATTCGCGTAACCATTTTGTCACTGTGGCGTCCACAATAAATAATGAAGAAAAACGTCAACGGCTGTTACAAGAATCATTGACTTTACATGTCGTGAGTTTACTGACGTCCTATGTGGATTGCCCTGTTATTTTTGTATGAACATTGTTTGACTGTACATCATCTACACACTACACAAAACCAGACATGCGGATACCATTCATCACCATATGGCATCACGCATCATTTGGTGGCCATAAGCTGGGTTGATCTGGTACCAGCAAACACGGGGTCCCTTACCCACTTCATTTTCAACAAGAATTTATCAGCATCCATCAAGAAATTAACATTCTTCAATACAGTCAACATCTTCACCATTTTCAAAGTACTCGGCGTTGCCCGGTAAAAGTCAAAATTTCAATTTTTTGACGGAAACAAGAATTTGACAGTACCCGGCGTTGTTACATGTTGCCGGATAACTCGGACTGCTGTTATCTTTTACGCAAATCAAGCAAGTTGCTGCTGTCAAGGTTCCAGTGCTGTCGTTTTTGTGAAGGTCAAGTGCCGGTTGAAACGGGTTGTTTTCTGAAGAAGGCCAAGTACCGATTTCCATCAACTTACTTTTGGATTAGAAGGTCAAGTGCCGAAACAACTCAACACACAGTATTTCAGAAGCTCTTGTACCATCGTGTTAGCAGTGGAAGCAGTTCAGATGTGCCATCATCGTTGGAGCTTCGCTCTTTAGGACGTTGATTGACATCCGTTTTTTTCTGCTGTTCTACGATTGGAAGCCTATAAGTTAAGTGGCCTGTTTGTATGTAAACTGTGCCCTTATACTTCTGCTGAGTCTTCTGTGTATCATCTCATTCTATATGTTATATGTTTATATGTTATTTGTATATTTATATGTTTATATTTCAGCGGGTTCTCGGTTGGGTGGTGTCTCCGTTAGATTATGCCACGTCATAGAGGTCGTCTATTGTGAGCGTTTTCTGTAGGGTAAGCAAACTTCCGATACCGGAATTTGCTAAGCGACTTCTGTTGCTATTTATGTTAGCTGTGATGACATGTTTTAATATTGTTTTCGTTATTATTTCGCATTCTTTAGTTTTGTTTTGATTTGTTTGTATTTGTTAGCCTACTCTTGTCTATAATTTAGTTTCATACAACATTTTTGTTTATACACTGTGGTGTCATGTATTTTGTTTAATTATAGCGCAGATATCGTCACATTTTTTGTGATATTTCATTAATTTCTGCTTTATTTTTAGTTGATTTCTGCGAACGTTTTTGTATTGTTGCTGATCTTTGTTATTGTTTACATTGTTATTGTTTACATTGTTTGCATTGTTTACATTTTCAATGTTTACATTCTGCATGTGTTTACATAGTCATTGTTTACAGTTATAGTAATTAGTTAATGGGCTATGCTAATGCACTGTTACTACTACACTGATGATAAATGAATGATGAATAGTGTTGTGCACTATTGAATGAGAAGTGCACTTATGATCAAGAATTGATTGGTGATATTTCATATACAAGTTCTTTGATTGGAGACTTGTTTCCCACAGAGACTGGGATAATATAAGGTGATGTGAATATACAAGTGCTTAATTAAGACTTGTTACACTTAGGTTTGAAATAAATTAGTTAATTATTTCAGGTTTTGGACGCATATGTTAGACAACATGTCTACATTTGAGCACTTTATTGAGCAGGGTAAATTGCTTGGGAAGACTGGTGATAAGTTAGAAGAATTTGCAACTGCTCGATATGATAAAGCAATGGAAGCTGAACAAAAGAAACTGCAGATGGAAGCTGAACAAAAGAAACTGCAGATGCAGGTGGATGAAAAAAGATTCCAAATGGAAATGGAAAAACAAAAAAGGGAATCAGAAGCTGAGGAAAGAAAACTCCAGCTAGAGGCTGAAAATAAAAGACTTGAAAAAGAGGCTGAAAATAAAAGACTTGAAAAAGAGGCTGAAAATAAAAGACTTGAAAAAGAGGCTGAGAATAAAAGACTTGAGAAAGAAGCTGAAAGACTTCAAATAGAGGCTCAGGCTGAGGAGAGAAGATTACAGAGAGAGTCTGATGAGAGGAAAGAGAAAGCAAAAATGGAACATGAAGAAAAGGTCTTAGCTTTAGAGTTGGAAAAATTGAAATTGACAAGCATGAGTAATGGTAATGATTCAAACAAGGGTTCATCTTCTGGTAAGGCTAATAATGATACTTTTAAGATTAAGTTACCAACTTTTAGTCCTTCCAGTGATGACATAATGTTCTATCTGGACAGATTTGAACAAGCATGTACAGCTCATAACATAGACAAAGCAAAATATGTTTATCAGTTATCAGGGATACTGACAGGTAAAGCTCTAAGTATATTAAATATGGTGGATGAACCTGACAAGAACAATTATGAGGTTGTCAGGGCCGCTCTGTTAAAGAAATATCAGCTTAACGAAGACGGCTATCGTCTACAATTTAAAAACATGTTACCTGAAAATGGAGTTGAATTCTCCGAGTTTATTGCAAGAATACGCATTACTTTCTCACGATGGGTTGAACTATCTAAGACGGAAAAAACTTATGAAGGACTTATGGACTTAATACTTAGAGACAAAGTCATGTCGTCTGTCAATGAGTCTTTCCTTGCTTTCCTTCATGAACGTAAACCTAAAACAATAAAAGAAATGGAAGATTTCTGTTGCCAATACGTAACTGCGCACCCACACATAACCATGGGTAACTCTAAGGTGAAAGAAGGTTTACCAGTTGCTTCGGCAGCTCCGTATGGTCAAAACTTTGCTCGTAGATTCCAACAAAATTTTGATAGAAAGAGCAGCGGTAATTTCTGTCAAAATCATGGAAACCAATTTCATAGTGATTCTTCTTCGAAGAATTGGAGACTACCTGATAGTGGTCGTTACTATCACCCTAATAATTATAGGCATTTCAAAAGAGGATATGGTAATAGAGGTTATTCCTGCCGAAGACCTCAGAACCAAACAAATAGATGTTCGCATCAATGTGAACATGATAGTAATCGTGGAAACTGGAATTCGAACCAGGATAACAATTACAATAGAGACAATAATAACTGCAGAGATAATAATAACTCTGATAACTTCAGAGGTAATAATAGTCGGGGTAGATCTCAACACAAAAAAAAGAGATATCAGCAGGCTAATGCTGTACAACAGGAAACTGAGGGAGCCTGTAATCATGTTGTTGATAATAAAAACTTTGACGCTGTCACTGGTTCTGCTTTTGACTTTGAGAGAGCAAACAAATGCCCCGAATGCAGTACTTTATTCGAACCGGGTACCATAACTACTTTGAGTTGTGGTCACCCACTTCCCGCTCTTCCTGCTGCTGTTGCGCATGACGGGAGGGGTTCTTTAATTCTACATAAGGGTCTTGTTAATGATACTCCGGTCTCACTACTTTTCGATTCCGGATGCACCACAATTGGTGTTAGACAATCGCTTGTAGATCCATCTTGTGCTACAGGAAGGGTTATTAAATGTGTCACATTTGGCGGCACTCTAGAAAAATATCCTACTGCTGTAATTCGCATTGCCACTCCTTTCTTTACTGGAGATGTGCATGCTTGTCTCTTACCTAATCCTATTGCGGACCTTATTATTGGTCGTATTCACGGAGTTAGGGAGTGTACCCCACAGCAGATTGCTGCTTGGGAAGATAATAACATGCAAGCTACAAATGCAGTAGTTACAAGAGCACAAGCTCTACAAACACCCGAAACTTCACTGAATAGTGATAATGAAGTTGATAGCCAAGATAGTCACTTAGTAATCACTCGTGACTCTTTCATAAAATTGCAAGAAGAAGATCCTTCTTTAAAAAAATTCTTCGTTCTTGCGAAGAAAGGTGATCCGAATCAGGATACAAATAGAAAATCTTGGATTGCAATGAGAAACGGCGTACTTGTACGTATGGTACAAGATTCGACTACGTCGGCACATTCGCAAATTCTTGTTCCTAAGAGCATGAGAGTGCAAATATTACAACATGCTCATGACTCGCAATGTGCTGGACATATGGGTTTTGCCCGTACGAAGTCGAGAGTCCTTGCGGCTTTCTTTTGGCCTTTTGTCAATAAGGACATTCGTATTTACTGCCGATCATGCAAGGTATGTCAGGAGGTCAAATCTAGAGGACCACGACATGCTGCGCCTATCCAGGCTGCTGACATTCCTATTCGGCCGTTTCAGAAAATGGCCATAGATATTATTGGCCCTTTTAAGGTCAAGTCGGCCAGAGGACATCAGTTCATCCTTACATGTGTCGATATGTGCACACGTTGGCCAGAGGCTATTCCTCTTAAGAGCATATCTACTACAGATATCGCAGATGCTCTTTGGTTGATATTTTCTCGCTTGGGGTTCCCCAGAGAAATATTGTCAGACCATGGCACTCAACTCATATCTGACACTATGTCACAGGTAATGTCTACCTTACATATTGAACGATCTCTCAGTAGTATCTACCATCCTATGTCTAATGGGTTAGTTGAGCGTCTGAATAGAACGCTCAAGACTTTGCTTGGTAAGATAACTGAAGATCATCCTCAAGATTGGGACAGGGTTTTACCCGCGGCTCTCTTTGCCTATAGAGAAGTCCCTAATGAACACACAGGATTTTCTCCCTTCGAACTTGTCTTTGGCGCGCGTCCACGCGGCCCTATGTCTTTATTACACGATCTCATCACTGCCGATGATATTAGCGATGAAACTCAATCCTCATATGAGTATGTCATTGCTCTTAGACAAAAGATCATTGAGGCATGTAAGCTAGCAACTGCTTCATCAGAAATTGCTAAAGAGAAGGCAAGACAGTTTGCTAACAAGAATAGATGTCTACGACAACTTTGTCCAGGTGACAAAGCATTCGTCCTACTCCCCAGTAGGGAAAATAGACTTCTTATTGCATGGAAAGGTCCGTATGCAATAGTCTCTCGGATTTCCGATGTTGACTATGTGGTAGATATTGATGGAAAGCATAAAACTTTCCACATAAACATGCTTTCGGAATTTCACGAACGTCCGGACTATTTGCTGCCTATTTTCCAGGCAACGGATGATGCTCCTGCACCTCACGGTCATTATTCATCCCTGTCTGTCATACAGGATGAGGAAGCTACCTTCTCTGATGTCAACCTTCCCCTTCCAGTGGTTCCATTACATTCCACGGAATCTTGGAAAAACGTTTCTGTTTCTCCTAATCTTTCTGGTGACGAACATCGACGAGACTTGTCGATGTTACAAACATTTCAGGATGTTCTCACTGACATTCCTGGACACACAGATGTCATAGAACATGACATAATTCTTACCGACAATAATCCAATTAGGGTTAGGCCGTATCCTATTCCTATACACTTTCAGTCGCAAGTGGAAAAGGAATTGGATGAAATGATTCAATTAAATATAATTGAACCATCGACTTCACCATATTCTTCTTCCATGGTTATTGTCCGGAAGAAGGATAAGAACATACGAATTTGTGTTGATTATCGCAAATTGAATCAGGTCACAAAGTTCGATGCTGAACCGATGCCTTTGTTAGAAGATCTACTGATTAGACTTTCTAATTCTAGATTCTTCACTAAACTTGACTTGTCTAAAGGTTATTGGCAAGTGCCTTTAGCAGAGCATGCCAAACCTCTTACTGCTTTTTCTACACCTAGGGGTCTATTTCAATGGAATGTTATGCCTTTTGGTCTCATGAACGCCCCTGCAACTTTCGTTCGCATGATGCGTCGAATTCTGTCACATCGTTCGGATGTCATCGCATACTTAGATGACATCTGTCTCTTCAGTGATACCTGGGAAGATCACTATTTAGGGTTATATGACTTACTGTCCACTCTACGTGAGAATAATTTGACAGCAAAACCTTCTAAAGCTTTTGTTGGTTTTGGTGAAATCTCTTTCCTGGGTCATCGTGTTGGTCATGGTCTCTTGAAGACAGAAGACCACAATACTTCAAAAATACTGAACATCTCTGTTCCTAAAACGAAGAAACAAGTTAGGAGTCTCTTAGGTTTAATTCAATTTTATGGGAGATTTATTCCAAATTTATCTTCGATCATGGCACCTCTCTCAACATTGTTGAAGAAAGGTTCGCCTAATCTGGTCCGTTGGTCTGAAGAATGCCAATCTTCATTAGACCAAATCAAGAATATATTTTCTTCTCCTCCCATCTTAAGATTACCTACTCTTGATAGGACTTTTGTTCTTCGGAGTGATGCTTCATCCACTGGGATTGGAGCAGCACTGATGCAAGAATATGCAAATACTCTGCATCCTGTTATGTACATTTCTAGAAAACTAAATGCGGCAGAGAGGAACTACTCGGTTTTAGACCGTGAGTTGTTAGCGATGGTTTGGTCAATTCTAAAGCTACAAAGATTCCTCCTGGGCGCACATTTCATTCTAGAGACTGATCAGAAAGCTCTTACAGCTATTCAGACTAAGAATTTGAAGAGTTCGAGATCCACTCGATATGCTATAGCTCTTCAACCTTTTCACTTCACGGTACGAGCTATCCGTGGTGCGGATAATGTGATTGCTGACATTTTGTCTAGATGCCCACATGACTCTAACTAATACTTCTGTCCTATATTCCTATATATTACAGAGTCATAACACACCTATATTACTACAATAGATTAGCACATCTGTACTCACTTTATATGTACACACTATCGTGCTTTGTTGTCATCTTCTTCTGTTCGTTTTTAAGATGATAGAGGAGGACTGAGTAGTTAATATAAGGGCCGTTAGTTTACTAAACAGCCACAATTATTAATAATGTATTGTACCTTATAAAGCATATTAGTTATTAATTAGCATTATATTGCTTGTACTTTCTCAGAATGTCATTGTTGAGCTGAGGACTTACCTTACTAGTATCAAGCATGACGAGTTCTAGATTGTGTACTTACCCTCGGAATGCCAGAGCATATGTCCTGGATCGTCATGTAGTTTAACTTTACTATGTACTTATGTCATTACATGTCAAAGAATGTACTAATTAAATTTTCCTATCAGATTTGTACATCCATTTTTAAAGACAATATTAGAGTATGCTGTTTAATGATGATTATGGTAACTTGCATACGTATATTGTGTTTACATGCTAACGTGATGTGTGTTGGTGACACCTCCCCGATCTGAATATTTGTTGAGACATATTTATTTTCCTGTTGAGGTATATCCTCACCAGACACTCTATATTTAGCCTCATGTTAGGCAATTTAATTAATTATCAGCGCATAATTCGTGCGTTTTGAGCCGCTTATCGCATGCTCTTTGATATTTAAAAAAAAAAAATATGTTCCACATTTTTTTTTTTATCGGGAGGAGGTGGTGATATGTTGCGTGATAAATTCTCGCAACATCATTTTATTACAATATCTATTTTATAACGCAAGGGCAACAACTGCTTGAAATTTATAGTTACTTTTCTCGGTAAGCATTTGTCTTCTCGCGTTGGTGTTGAATGCAGTTGAGTTTTTGAGCTGTGGTCATTTTTCGCGCCGGACTGCGCATGACTGGTCTTGCTTTTTGGTCGATCGGTTTCCGCCCACCACTAGTGGGGTGAGCGATTTGGAATGGCGAAAGAGATGCCTCGTTGAAGAGGGGATCTCCGCTATTTTTTGTTCTGTCAGGGATGTGTAGTCCTCTTAATGGATATTTCGTTTATTCGAGATAATACCTCTAGTGTTTCCCACATGTCGGGAGGCGTGATATTTCTGTGTATTTCATGAAAGCAAGGTAAATTGACTTTTTCATTAACTCTATCGATTTTTGGTCGTGAGCGATTTCTGGTTCATAGCCTGTCTTCGAAAGTCGTCGTCACGAGATGTTTTTTCCCAGCTCACATGTCGCTGTATTGTGCTGCATCGGTTGATGCAGGTCCCAAGGACTATTACTTGCTACTTGGTTACCTGAACTAGGTTTGAAAAACCTTTGTTATCTAGAGGATATTTTTGAGGACATTATTTATACTTCGGCAGACGTGTCTGTCTTGCTGAAGTCAGATTAAGGAGAGTGAACTGATCTCATACATCTGGTTATCTCCTGGCTGTTATAGAAAAAGATGGAGTTTTTCACCTGACTACATTTACAGCACTATGAAATATAACATGCATCTGACTCATCATTGTAATGCTGTCTACCGTCTATTGCTGTATTGAATGTTGCTGTGATAATGACTGTTTGATGTGCCTACATATTCGCGTAACCATTTTGTCACTGTGGCGTCCACAATAAATAATGAAGAAAAACGTCAACGGCTGTTTCAAGAATCATTGACTTTACATGTCGTGAGTTTACTGACGTCCTAATATATATATATATATATATATTTATAATATATATAATATATATAAGATATATATATTATATATATATATATATATATATATATATATATATAAGATGAAAACAAGGATAACGAAGGAGCACTGTTCCATATTAATTAAGTTAAAACACCTAGCGGCTTATATACTGCATTAAATAAGAAAGATGTCCTTACGGGGAAAACGAATAAATATATATATATATATAAATATATATATATATATTATATTATCTTATAGGATATATAGATATAGATATAGATATATATATATATATATATATATATATATATATATACTTAAGATACATTTTTCCGTGACAGGAAAACTCAGAGTTTTATTAAGTGCGCCACCATTCAAAATCACTAAGGGTTAATTTAAGATTGATTTTCTTAAGAAGGAATTTGTGATCCTGTATATAATATTACTGTAAAGAGTATTGCTATTTTGTAAATACTGAAGATAAGCTCATTGCTATTTTTGCAACTTATGTGGTTTTATTACTTACTAGAGTAATTATCATCAGGAAACTTTTAATTTCCTTTGAATGAGTGCATAACCTTAAATTATTTTCAAACATTACTATCTGGTTCGTAAACTGTGCGTGTGTGAAATAATTTGGCCAAAATCCGTAACCTCATATTTAAAAAGGTCGCTTCGCGTATAGCCAGAGTACTGCGCTACGCAAAACGCAAGCGACGGAAGATTTTTAATCGATAAGGGGCGGGACTTTACTCGGGAGTCTGATACGTGCTGGTAAACGAAACAAGAAGTGGGGGGAGGGGGGGGGGTGGTGAAAGAGAGGGTGAAAGTTTGTTTATGATTTCGTGTGTGTGAGTGAATAAATAGAGGTGTCTGATACGTGTTATTAATAGGATATTGATAACTTGTCTATTTTCAAGGGCAATAGGACAATCCATGTACCCTGCTTCCAGTACTACATAACATCAAATGGTGCAGTTACTTGCAAGTACTCATTATTCCAGCACGTACGGCAGTATAACCTAGTACGACATCACATACCTGCTTCGTTCAGCACCTACTTATTAAGACAAAGATTGCCAAATCTTCCTTTGTCATCCCCTTACTGGGCCCACACTTCCAGACCCATTAACATCCACTACGTCGGAATATACTGACATAAATTTAGAGAGAATTAGTCAGTTGCTGGTAATCGTTACCTGTCTGGTGGCTCAAGTTCATCACTAACCATTACAGGAGGTGCGTCATTTGACTCCCCTCATGGTTAGCCTACTCGTTTCCTAGCAGAAGTCAGTGTCGGATAAATCAGCGTGGGAAATTGTCACAGCACACGTTAAATCTCCTACACATGCTATTATCACCACAAGCCAAAGGCTTTTGAAAGCATATTGATTTAGTGCGAAGTAAATACAGAAAGAGCTTATCTCCGTCGTCTTAGATCACCAAATTAGGTGGAGTTGTACAGTGATTTCCTTCCAAACTAGGTGTCTTCCTTATTGGATTATTAACAACCCAGGACCAACCGTCTTCACTCAAGAGGACTGGGGGTTGACCCCTGATAGTTAATTAACCTATATTCATGTGAAGTTGACTATGTAAAATTAATTATTATTTACATGGGTCTCTCTTATTGTGATAGCTCGCACATTTTTCTCTTTTTTTTTCTGCGAGCTTCGGTGTAATTTTATTCTTTTCTTTGTGTGTGTGTGTGAATTTATTTAATAAATATACTTATATGTTCTAAGCGGTCAGAATTCACTTTCTACCTATCACTTGATGTTAACTTTTGTGTCCTCACTGTAATACATTTTTCTAATTAGTAGAGGAGAAGGTTAAATGACATTCTAAACATTGTCTCGAGTGTGGCTGGAAGAAGATATTAGATACCTAACTACATATCCCGTCTATCCAGAAGTCATACCTCACTCTCTATTTTACATTAGTGACTCTATTCATATCTATTTCCACACTACTCATTCATACTCTGTCTAAACTCAGACATCATATACTTCCATACTCGTGACACTCAGTACCTAAATGATGGATTTGTGTTAATCCTTTAATTGCTGGATTTTTAAAGGCCACATTTACAGACCACGTGCGACGCTAAACTACTATCCGTTATTAAGTGCAAGACGGTAAGTTATTTCTGCGGCAGTAGAAGAGATCATTTGGTGCGTTCTTCCATGGAAAGCTTGAAGAATACAAGTCCTGAATGCTGAGTTTTTATGATTTCAGAACGATAGTACGGTATATGTATTGTATATTATGATTGCATCCAAGTCAGGTCTATGTCAGCATGCCTTAAGCAAACACATTAACATTTACAAAACTTCTGTTTATATAAAACTAATGTTTATTATTTATAACTGTCTAGCGTTGAAGATGTAAAAGTTTATATAAATAATAAAACAATTTGTAACACTGAAGTAATATTTTCCATATTTTAAGTCTCACAAATATACAATTCTTTAAAATGTGTATTTAATGAATGTGTAACAACGTCACCAGTTTATTGTCGTTAAAATGTAGCGACATCGACGACTCAGAATGCTGCTATTAGTACTGTCTTGGTTATTATATTGTGCTGGTCCTTCTTTGAGTTATGTAGTTATTGTCATGTAATGGAAGGGTGTAGGAGGGTTTAGGAGAGCAGGTGAGTTCACTTGGGGATATAATTATTTCTCTTCTCGCTTATTATAGAGCACGGAGCCACAACTGGCCCACACAGGAAGCCTGCATGAAGCATTCATAAGCTCTTGCAGCAGTGGTTTATGTACCAATTTGTGTTACATGTTGAGATTGCCAGCCGCATGCACAACACCATACTAGTCTCATTGTACAGCATTCCTGAGTATTTGTGTGTGTGTAATAACGGGCTGTTTGGCAGGCGAAAGTTTTATTGTTCATTGTGTTATTATTACGTTTTAATTAGTCACTGCTTTACTGCGTTTCAGATTAAAACATAAGCACTGGCTGGGTGTTTGCTTGTTTTTTTCTTTACTCTTTAAAATTGCTGGCTATAACACTGATTAGGCTGTACAAATAAATACAACCCCTGCCTGTACATCAAGAGTAGAGTCTTATTAGTGTACGGGTCTGGTGCGAGTGTGACGTGGCCACAAGTCAATAATATCTCAGCACATCTCGTCCACCCTATTGCACTTCTTTAACAGAATATATGTTCCTTTTCATGCAACTGACGCCTCGCACTTGCTTGAGTCATATCGAACACAATAGTGACGCTTTTCAGAACTTTTCGGTTTTCGGAATCTCGGATAAGGGTTTCAGGACCTGTAAATGGTTTGTATTTGTACGCAAAAGATGTAGACTTAAACAAAATACAGGGATCCAGTTCAGGGCTTCATCGGATACAGTTAACACCAGATACAATCATATGCTTTATTCAGGATTTTAAGACAGTCAGACGTCAGTGGCAGTCGCTCTCAGGAGTAGTGCTCATTGTATGGCATATGGGCGTGACACATGTATAGTTTTCAAGTCTGGTGTGTCTGTTCAGTTATTCGAGCGCGTCTATTTCAGGTCGCACAATTTAAGTTCTAGCAAGATGCCACACTGCTGTATATAATTTATGAGAGCGGCGCCCAATTCTTTGTTGAGGAAAACGCTGTTGTAAATACTCGTTTGTAACTACGTAACATGAGTATTCTTTAATGTTTGAATGTATGAAAATGTTGATGGCCTCATATAGCATCTATCAGACTAATCTCCCCTGCTTTCTTCAAGCATTCCTTAATATAACTCTTAAGATTTTTTTTCTTTTTTTTTTAAGTTTTTCGTTCTCTCTTCCCCTCTCCCTCTTCTCTCCCAATATTTATTCAATTTAAAAAAAAATTATGATCTACCCTCATTCAGCTTTTCAGTCCTTGTTTTTTTTTTTTTCGTACTTTGAATTTTCTATCTACTTCCGGTAGCAGCGGCATATATTTTGGTCCTGCCAAGTGATCCAAATCATGGATATTTTGCTCTTATGTTTATGTTTTCTACATAATTCTCACTTTCTTTCCTTACTGTTTTTGTTTGTCTGTCCCTGACGAAGGCCTTGTGGCCGCAACGTAGGTTTTTTCTGGTCTTTTCTCCTAGTAAGGCGTATAACCTTTTATTTTAAATTTTTTCTCCATTCCACCTTAATATTGGTTACAATTTGTTACGTACCTGCAAGCTGCCTTTAGGGCAGTACTCCCAGAGCAACAGAATCCTTCCAGGATCAACACAAGCTCCAACAAAAGCCGTGATGTTTTGATGTTTGAGCTCCATTAACTGTCAATTAAAACAGTGGTTTAAAATACATTGTAATGTAACAGATGTCCAACTATTATGAGGTTCTGCATGGGATCGGGAGCATTGCCATGTAATACATGCTGCAGAAACCACCACTACAAGAACACATAATTGCTTTGGTGCAGGCTTCCTGTAAGGAAACCAGAAGTTGTGGTTTCTTCATGCTTCATAAAGAACTAAAAGGAAAATAGTGTAGTTAAATACTATTTAAAAACATGCACAATTGTAATTTCTAATTAACAGGTATGCAATATGCAATAAATTATTAGAAAGAGTGCTATCAATATGCACATTGTGGCAATTAAAAATACTATACACAGTTACAGACACCAAATTTTCAAAATTATAACCCATCAGCAGTTAACCGGATATTTTTTATGCATTAAAAATAAATAAATAGACACATTTCACAAACAGTGCATATCTCTTTCAGTCGATTTCTCTAATCAGATCATTGTATGGTATTACTTTCTTCAGTAAACTCTTCCGTTTATATAGTATCTGTGTCATAATGTTGTTGCTGTTTCACTCGTTTATGTTGTATATAGATCTTTTATAACACATAAGGAAGGGATACCCGAGGCCTGTAAACAGTAAATAAATATTAGACAAACATAAAGGTATGTTTGTCAAATATTTATTTATTGTATATAGATCTCTTGTCTTGTAACAGCTGTTGGTACACGTCACAGTTTATCAGCACGAAGTTTCGTGTTAATTATACATTTTTGTGTGAAGTTTCGCGTTAATTTTAATTTTATAGTGAAGTTTTGTATTACTGTTCGTATTATAGTGAAGTGTCGCGTTGATGTTTGTAGTATAGTGACGCTTCGCATTGATTTTGGTATTATAGTGAAGTTTCTCATTACTGTTAATATTATAGCGAAGTTTTAAAATGTTATATATTTATGATAGTTACTTTCTTAAACATGTAAAGTGTTATGTTACTAAATAGTAATTTTCTCTTATAACGTTATCGCAGTTTTACAGATATTGCTCTATGCTCTAGTATGGGTTGTTTGCTGCTGATCATATGTTTTTAAAAAATGATTTGATTCCATGGTAGATTCACGAAGACTGTATGATTTACACTGATTATATTATCTTAACTGTAGAAACTTATGAAATATTAAAATGAGTGGTTGTTACATATATATATATATATATATATATATATATATATATATATATATATATATATATATATATATATATATATATATATATATATATATATATATATATATATATATATATATAATATATATACATTATATATATACACATAATATAATAAAAAATAAATAATATATATATATATATATATATATATATATATATATAATATTATATATATATATATATACTATATATATATATATATATATATAATATATATATATATATATATATATATATTTATATATAAATATAATATATATATATATAAAATATATATATATATTATCTAAAATATATATAATATGGTGATAATATATATATATATATACTGCAATCAACAAAGATCGGCGACTGGCAGTGCGAGAACTAGAAAAAGTTCTGGGAATTCCATAAACTATTGCGTCCGAGATTCTGTCCCAGGATCTGGGTATGAGACGTGTCGTGGCAAAATTCGTTCCGCGGATTCTGCTACCAGAGCAGAAGAAACTTTGTACCACAGTTGTTAATGATTTGCTTCAAACCGCAACCAATAACCCAGATTTCATGAAGAAAGTCATAACCGGAGATGAATCGTGGATCTACTGCTATGATTCAGAAACGAAGGCTCAGTCGTCTCAGTGGAAGTCGCCTGGTTCTCCATGCCCGGAGATGGCGCGGCAAACCCGTAGCAAGATCAAGACCAAGTTGACTGTGTTTTTTTTTATTGGGAAGGTGTTATCTATCGCGAGTACGCTCCTTCAGGCCAAACAATTAATAAGGAATACTACCTCAAAGTTCTCCGCCGGTTGAGAAATGCACCCTTCATTTTGGCTTTTTCCAAAATTGAAATCATGTTTGAAAGGTAGAAAATTTCAGACCGTCAATGAGATTAAAGAAAATACGACGACGCAACTGATGGCGCTTCCAAAAAAAGCCTTCGCAGAATGTTTTAAAAAGTGGAAGAAACGCTGGGAGCACTGTGTGATGTCCCAAGGAGCCTACTTTTGAAGGGGACTGAGCCATCATTGTGCTATGTAAAATGTTTATTGATTTATATTACATGGCCGGTTCTTTTCCGGACAGCCCTCGTATGCTTTATAAATGTAACATGATTGATGTTGTTCTTTTTGTTTAGTGATAATAAACATAATAAACCTTTACTTACCGTGTTGGTCAACCCCATTGTCCCATTATATGTTATACGTAGGTTGTATTTACGTTTGTGCATTTGTGTTGCCAAATTGGTGTGTGTACATGAGTGTAGGGTAACTTGTAAAAAATTGTTTAGCAAGGAGATTAAGTGCGTCTGCAGTTAAATTAATGTCGTAAGATAGGCTGGATTAGAGCAACTACTCGATTCAGAGACTGTCCTTCCTCTTACCCTATCACCCTCGTAAAACAGTAATCTATTTCTTACCCCTTATTCTCACAGAGTTATCACTATCACCTCTGCTCGGACGGGACCATACATTTCTCAGACCTATCTCATCACAAATTACAACACAGTTGCTGTATGAAAAATGTCTGTTGTCTAATCTCCGAAGGGTACTGGCTAGACTGGAGATTGTCACGAAATGATCTTGGTATGTAGACTCATCGACTTGAGTAATTACACTGGATTCTTAAGATACACTTTGGAGTAAGCTACACTTGATATCTGTATATCCGACTCAACTTGTGACTATGGAGTCTGCTTCATAAAATGCGCTTACGAGTGCGTTGCACTTGGTATAAATATGAGAATCAATTTGTAAATATAGAATCTTGATTCTCAAAATGCGCTTTCATGAGTGAGTTGAACTTGATATTTGAATATGTAATCACCTTGTAAATATGGAATTTTGATTCTCAAAATGCCCTCTTGATAAAAGTTGAATTAAAATGCTGCGACCACCTTGTAAACGCGGGCGAGAATTCTTCCTTCTTAACTGAGGAAGTTAAGAATGTCCTAAAGGCGAATTCTGTTATCCAGACATACACTGTGCTAGTTTTTTTTCTGGTTAGACGTTCAACATGTTGTGACAGGGACAAGCTAGGATTCCACACCCAAGACCCGTGCACTAAGAAAATTTATAAAGGATCGTTTGACAGGGGTTGCAATTATTGGTTGCTTGCAACCCTCTCAGCAGCAGACTTAGCAATTCAAGCAACACAAAGCCTATACACATCAACATTTAATACTACCGAACACCTCGTGGATGCGATGGGAGAATTCCCAAAGAGACTCCCTTGCACCTTGCCGGGTAGAGTAAAAAATGGTCATTAGCTCTGGGATGCTTCGACGCTCCCCATACACCCTAAGAATGGAATGTAGCATCGCTTCTGGGTCATCGTCTTCAGCCTGAATCCTCAGCTCCCTGCGAACACTTAGGGTCACACTGTCAAGAATAACCTCTGCCTGGTCCTCTTTACTCATCATCCCTACCCTCCAGGCAGCTCTCACCTCTCTGATTTATCCCTCAGCCGTAGGGCCTGTGCGCCGCTCCCCAAAGCACCGCACTTTCTTGTGGGTAGGTACCATGATGTACCTCACTCGCTCTGGTTGTCGCGCTAGTTCCACTACAGGGTCATCCACTTCAGCTGCATCTTTGTTATCCAATCCACTAGCAGCACATGTGTTGCGTGCCGCCATCTTGTTGCTAGTAAAGTTGAGTGAATACAATGGTAAGCTGGATGATCCTGTTCCCTGCCTTGCACTGAACTGGGTGTTCTACTGTTTCGGCTGTTGCTACTCTGATCACTGAAGAGTTGCTTCACTGCGTGCTGTCTGTCAATCCTGTCGACGACGCCAATTGTGATAGGGTGGGCGAGATGATGATGATGATGTTGTGATATGTGATCACTTTCTCGCACACTCGCAACCAACCCTAATTCGACAATAAAACTCTGATTCTTAAGGCAGGGGCTGTATTTATTTCTACAACCCTGTCAGTGACAAGCACACAAAGCAAACATTAAACAAATAAACCAGCAAACAAAACACCAAACACCCAGCCAGTGGGCTCAGTTGCTAATCCTGAAACGCATACAAAGCACGGGCTAGTTAAAATCAAAATAGTTAAATAATCAGAAACACCATGCTGTCACCTGTCAAACTGTCCTTCCACACTGCGTGAAGCATTCAACTATCATGCACACACACACATGCATGTCGTCTAGCGATACTAGTATGGTGTTGTGCATGAGGCTGGCAATCTCTCCGTGTAACATAGATTGCTACCGAAACCACTACTGCAAGAGCACACACTCAGCTATCACACACACACTCATGCATGTCGTCCAATGAGACTAGTAAGGTGTTGTGCATGAGGCTGGCAATCTCACCGTGTAACATAGATTGCTACCAAAACCACTACTGCACGAGCATATGAATACTTCATGCGGAGGCAAACCACACTGGTGGCCCCATGCTCCCTCAGGAGCGGAGAAGAGAAATATATATCTTCAAGTGAGCCCACGTGCTCTCACAAACCGTTCTACACATAACCATAATTAAATAATCATGAAATATGCATAACATAGAATTAACCAATATGTACCACCAATACTCTCATTAATGAGAATAAGCTACTACCTCTCAACCGATCCATATCAATACTCGTTCCTGCACTCTGAACACGTCGTAAGTGACGACTGGTGCGCCTGGCAACAAGCGTGTCGTATATGACCCCTGATGAGATTGGGAACTCATCACATGAAACACATCGTTACCGTTATCGAAACAACCACTGCAATAGCATAAAAATGCTTCTTGTGGGCCTGTAATGGACACCAGCTGCATTGGTGTTTCCATGCTCCGCCGGAAGCAAACAGAGAAACACTTGTCTCAACGTGCCTTACGCACCAAGGAGTGGCCTCGCGCTCTCCAGAAATCTAAATATTTATTATGGCCTAGTAATAAATCTTCTTGAAGATAATGTGGTGAAGAAGTAATAAACCACAGAGACCATGGGGGTGACAAGATGGCGCTGTCACAATGTAATATGTCGACTCAGACTTCTGTTGGACTGAAGACACACAAAAGTCTTCGTAAGTTTTCACACTTAACATCAATGGTTGAATTTCTTTTGTTACTACTTCTCGCTAATGATGAGTTCAATTCTCTAGTAAATATGTATGACATGAGATGCATCTGACAAGTGTTAAATATATTGCGCATGAGAGTGTGAGTACATGTAAGTCTGTATGATGACCTAACAATCTAGATGAAGATGAAGTATGAACTATCAATTACCTCCTATTGTCTTAGATGAAAATCTTTTGATTTAATTAATCGTTTACGAGAAGAATTAGTTGAAAACTGTCTTCCGCACATTTAGCTATAATGCCAAGTGCAAAAGTAAATCTTAACTTAAAGACTAAGGAAAATTATTAATGGTTTTTAAAAGATTTACTAACCTCCTTTTTTCCTTTTGCAAATTCCTTTAAGAACACTATAAATTCCAAGTATATATGAATTTCAATATCCACACAGGAATGAACACGTTTAATAAGGCTATGCGTCTGGGATATGTTCTACACCACGCTGTACTGAAACTGTACTGATCTCTGATGAACTCTGCAGTACATAATATTCGTAAATCGCCCATATGTTCCTCAAATCCTGCATGTGACGTGACACTCCGCCTCTAAACCAATAGTTAGGCCTACATCTTGTGGCTCAAACCTTGGATCTCTCTTGTCCCATGTCAGTCTAAAAGTGGGTGGGCTTTGCCACAAACTTTCAATACCATGCGGCATGACAAACCGGAGTTTGACAATTGGCTGGTCAATGCAAAAAAATCACCCGCCCTCTAACTGTCCAAAGCCCTCCGCGTCAACTTTGTTTTCTTGTGCATGAGGCGACCCTTTAATCTCCTTGTTTAAAGTCTAAGATTACGTATCAAAAGAAATCATTCTATAGCCAGGTGTGTTTCACAAGATTATGATGAAAACAGATGTGTTTAACAATGTGGGAACCTGAATCAAAGGAGCGTTAAGTTACACTTTAGATACACGTCGCGAGTAATAAAGATTACAGTTTCAAGTCCAGTCGTGATTAAAAGATGACTTGAACAACGACGACAGAGCAAATGTGGTTAAAAATGAAAGAAAAGAGAGATGATGGGAAAGACAGCGAAAAGACCTGGCGCTCGTTTATCACAAGGCGTAACACTGAATAATGGTGATTTTTCTTCCTTTTCCCTGGAATCTTGCCGTTATTATCCTGGGTGATATTGATTCCCATTCTATTAGTGCTTTTCTGGCTTCCTGGGGCATCATAATAGCAACCTCTTTTGAGTGTGTGTGGTCTTCATCCTCGTGTATTGAATATATGACATTGTCCACTGTATTGGTTATGAGTTCACTAGTTCCATTTATTCTCGTTTCTGCTAGTCCTAAGAGTTTTATTCCATATCATCTCTCCAGCTACCTATAGTTTCCTGTATTGTCCGTATCTTCCAGAGGCCCATTCTAATTTTTGCCTTCGTGCTTAGAAGTGGTGTCGGCAGCCTGACTTCCCTTGACTGGCTTTCATCAGGTCTCTGAGTCATTTGTCCCTCTTGGGAGAGTTCTTCCTGACTCTGGCTTTTATTTCTTTCCTCAGCTGTTTCAGTTTTTGTGAGAAATAGGTTTTTCCGGCAGGGTTGTGAGCCCTGTACTCCAACGTCCTTTGACTTGGAGGAAGCGGGTGTGCCCACTTTGTCTGTCCCTTCCATTTTGACCTGCTCAGCATGGTTGAACCTACCAGGTGTAAATATCTCCCGGTGATGTAGCTCACAATATCATTAAGGCACTCAAGGCAACCCACCACTTCAAAGTGGGGCACCATTGGTTGGAATAAATTTGTCAAGA
The DNA here is from genome assembly GCA_024509875.1 of Oreohelix idahoensis. NCBI lineage: Eukaryota > Metazoa > Mollusca > Gastropoda > Stylommatophora > Oreohelicidae > Oreohelix > Oreohelix idahoensis. The sequence continues at coordinate 330,647 of JAMPIV010018954.1, forward strand.
GTGGCGTAAATGGTCTCTTATTGTTAACAAACTATTCATTTTATTGTGTCCCCAGTAGGACAGGGTTTCTTAACGTGTGGTCCACGGACACTTTGAATCGATAATAGGAGGCCCGGGTACATAACCAAAAATTTAAAATTTAAGGTTTCTTATTACACTTTCATGTATTTATTTATCAAGAAGAGAAGCCGGGATAGCGCAGTGGTTAGTGCACTGGCTTCCTAGCTCTGTGGTCCATGGTTCGATTCCCAGTTGAGGTGGGATTTTTTAGCCCGCAAGCGGCTCCGGGGTCGACCCAGCCTCATGAATTGGGTACCAGAGCAACTCTGGGAAGGTTAAGGCGGTCGGCGTGATGCTGACCACATCACCCCTAGTGTGCCGATGGTCAAGAAAATATGGGCCTAACACTATATTCCCAATATGCCTCAGTGGGCGTGTAAATGGATCCTTATCTAGAGGAGGTATAAAGCCTACTTCGGACAATCAAAGGGAACCATGCCACAAACAAATTTAAGAAACCCTGCTCTAGGAAATTCAATTCTGTTAAAAACTAAGTAACTGCCCCGTAATGAGGAATCAGCTCAGATATGTTTTCTGTGAAGACAAACTTTATTATACAAGTCTACACTACTGGCGAGATTGTGTTTTCTTTAAGATAAACGTTAATCCACAAGTGTACCTTATTGAGTTGTTGTAGTTGCTCCTTGGTAAGGCTGATGTTTGTTTTGTTTATCCTTTTAACCGACACCAGGCTCCCTGTAATTGAGGTCATTAGAAAGGAGCATGCGATTATTAAAAGAAGGCGTGGCTGAATTACTAGAAGTACGATCAATTAACAAAAATAGCTGGTACTCGAACATTGTGGATGATTATAGTGCTGGTAATTGTGAAGATGTTTGTAGGAATTGTGAAGTATTTATAACGACAAAGATACAAGATTAATAATAATTTACTTAATTCTTTCAACACAAAAGTTATTTGACGAGCCACGATATAATATAATTTTCCTTTTAGCTCCTTATGGAGCATAGAAACAGCCCTACAGCATGTCCCCTTGAGATACGCCTGCACCAAACATTCTCATAATCTTTTAGTGGTGGTTCCTCTAGCAATTAGTTTTACATGATGAGGTTGCCAGCCCTTTGCACAACCTCTTATTAATAGCCAGGTACGACATGCCTGAGGCAGCAGTAGTCCTATTCTGTCTGTGTCTCATCAGAGACCCCTGGGAACTAGACGGGACCCGAAATGAATTTGGTGTTCTCCAAAAGGTCACGTGGTGCGATCGTTGGTTTATATTTAGATTTGCTCATGTTTGAACTTCACATGACAGAAAACAAAAGTATCATATATATATATATATATATATATATATATATATATATATATATATATATATATATATATATATATATATATATATATATATATATATATATATATATATATATATATATATATATATATATATATATATATATATATATATATATATGTCTAGTTGCTTTGGGTCTACCATTTACCACTGTTTCACAATCTATTCAATTGTAATCATAAATAATAGCACTGATAACATAGCTCATCAACACACAACTACAACTCACCTCTAAAATATGCTACAGATCCAAAGATGACTGCTCCTGCCTCATTTAAATTATGATTTGTAAGAGAGTCGGCGCTGTCCTGAAGATTTGCAGTCACTTTGGGTTTGGACAATTTCTTGTTGCTAAAAGTTCTTCGTCTGGCCAAGTTTCTGAAGCTAGCCTGGAAGTTCGAAGAATTTATAACTGTATTTTAATGTATTATACAGGGTGGCCACAAATACCAGCTACCCCTGTGTGAAATATCTATAAGGGTAATGAAACTTTGAATAATCCTCTGTTATACACTTGTAAAAGTGGTCACCCCTACCTCGTAATAAAGCTGGATCTAGTATGGTGAAACCTTCACTCCTGTACTGCAGAATCTACTATGAGAAAACGGACGTCCTGACCGCAAAACGCGAAACAAGAATAGGATTTTGGAATGTCAAGACAATGAACGAGACGGGTAAACTAAAACAGGTCACAGCAGAAATGAGAAACTATAGATTACACATTCTAGGGATAAGCGAGAGCAGATGGACAGGGGGTAGGAAAAACAGCAACAGGAGAAACAGTACTTTACTCTGTTACTCTGGAAGAGAGGATGGGCAGCACAATGAAGGTGTAGTCATTATTCTACAGAAAGGAATAGAAAGAACATTACTGGAATGGAAACCCATCAACAACAGACTGATAAGAATAAGATTGAGAGGGAGATTCACCAACACTACAATAATACAATGCTACGCACCAACGAATGACAACGATGAAAAGGTCAAGGATGAATTCTATCAACAACTGCAGAAAGAAATGGAAGACACACCTAGATATGATCTTATCGTAGTAATGGGAGACCTCAATGCGAAAGTTGGAACACACAATACATATAAGGAAAGAGTAATGGGGAAATGCGGCAGCGGAACAGCAAACGAAAAAAACCAAAAAAAAAAAACTATGGGACTACCTAAACATTTTATGAAAATAATGACTAAAGCATTGGTGCACTGGTTGTTTTGTACTGTTGTGTTTGCATTGTTCTTTTGAATTGTTGTAAATAGACGTTACGTCGCAAGTGTCAACAAATCTGTATTTACCAGTTTCACAAAGAGGAAACGGCACTTTGTGGCCAACCTTACAGTAAAGCGCAACACACACACATTAGTGACAAAGACTACATGAACAGTAAATGAATATAATTACCAGAAAAACAGAGTAACAGTTCGTGACGATTAGTATATAAGAAACACATTTCAAAATACAGGCACATTATAACTACTAAAAAAAATAAAAAAATAGTGATAAATAGTAATAAACTGAATTCTACACCAGACAAGCACATTACAAAATGAAGAGAAAAAAGCTAAGACAATAAAACAGAAAGTTTAAAAATAAGTACAGAGAGAAGAGTCCGTAACAGCATAAATGAAGGACACTTTAAAATGAACAAAAAATAAAATTTCAGTCTTAGGAAGTACCGGAGAATGAAACCTCGGCAAGATTTTATTTTTCTATTGAGTTTTGCCTTCTTTCGGCAGGCCCGGACCTCTCAACATAGACTTGAGGCCGTTAGTTATAACAGAACGCTAATCGCTATTTAAAAAAAAAGTAAACTCTGTTAACTGAAGTATAACTTTGATAGTCACAAAGTCCTGGAAAAGACTAATAGCATCTGTCTGCCATCATTCCTCGGCAAGAGTATATTTCATGTTAAGAGCTTATATACCTGTCACAAAAAGTAGGGGATATTGAATTTAAAAGTTATCCAAAGACAATATATTTCAAATTAGTTCATTTATTCCTTCGTACAAGTAAACTTGAGCATCATAACAAGACATTTGAGGTATAAGAAGTGTTATGGCTTTACTCGCATGATTTTAGTCGCACTGGCAACCAAGGCGGGGTAGGTACTTAATTATCACAAAAATATTCCAATATTTCTAAAAACGTGTAGGGCCCCCGTTTGCCGCTAAACATGCATTGCAACGACGTCTCATACTGCAAATAAGCCTTCTGATGTTGTCTTGAGGAATTCTCTGCCACTCCTGCTGAAGGGCCTGGGCTAACTTCTGAAGAGTCTGTGGGGCAGCTGGACGTTGTTGGACGCGTCTATTCAGGAGGTCCCACAAATGCTCAATAGGAGACAGGTCGGGGTACATCGGCGGCCACGGTAACGTTCGGATAAGCTGCATCTGAAGGTGATCTTGAAGGACGCGAGCACGGTGAGGATGTGCATTGTCATCCTGGAAGATGAAATCTGGTCCGTGCCGTTGAGCAAATGGCACAACGATAGGCTCGATGATGTTGTCACGGTAGTAGAGCCCTGTGATATTGACCTGGCATATGTGAAGGTCAGTCCTGTCATTCATACAGATGCCTGCCCACACCATTACAATGCCACCTCCATAACGGTTGTGTGCAACAGTTGCAGGAGGCTGGTAACGCTTACCTCGCCGTCGCCAGACACGTATTCGACGATCATGAAAATCCAAAACAAAACGGGACTCATCAGAAAACATCACTGATGCCCACTGTTGATTGATCCACCGATGATGACGTTGACACGAATCCATTCTTGCTCGCCTGTGTTGTGGTGACATGGGCAAAGCTACAAACGGTCTGCGTGAGGCCAGTTGCACTTGGTGCAAACGGTTTCGTACTGTCTGAGTTGAGACCCGGATCCCAGTGGTCTGTTGAAGGTGTTGCTGAAGTTGAGTAGCATTTAGAGTCCGAGTTCTGAGGGCCTGAGTAACAAGAAGTTGATCGTGGCGGCGTGTAGTGACTCTTGGGCGGCCAGTCCGAGGCAGATCAGCCACTGTGCGGAAATTTTGATACCTGTTCCACAGTCTGCTGACAACTGACTGTGAAACATTGAGGTTCCGAGCAACATTCACTTGCCGACTTCCGGTTTGCAACATGCCTATGCCTATCCATCTCTGCTGTTCTGTCAAGCGTTCCATGACGAAGAAAAGAAATTTTATCTGTTGCAGAGTCTTTTTATACATGTTCATGGTGAGTAGTGTTCATCAAACCCGAGATACACGCATTTTTGTGAAAAAGAATAATGTGTGAACTTTACGGATGGGCCCCACCTCTGATCTTGGGATTGGCTTACTCATCACGAGTCATCAGGTCAACATGATATTGCACGTGAGAGTGGAGAAGAGCGTGCTCGATATGTCCATACAACCATTAAAATACGAAATCCACTCTTTTGTAAAATAATACATACCATCTTAAAATATCCCCTACTTTTTGTGACAGGTATATAACAAGCCAGTAATCGGACTATCTTGGTGTTTAATTTACTGTAATCAGTCATCTATGTAAATAAAATAAAAAAATAGGTACACATTACACAAAGTATCGTGCGCTGATTATTTCATCAATGTTTACCTAAGTAACTGTAAAGTTTCTTTTCTTCTTTCCACTCTGTAAAGTGTCAGTCTGTATGCTCTGTAAGGAAGAGTGGTGTGTTGTTGAGATCAGGCATGCTCCAGTCTACCCAGCTGTAAATGGGTAACTCACCCTAGTCCTGAGTTAGGGAAGGCAAAGGCTCCAGGGGAAGCAGGCCCTAAACTTGGTCACTTCAACCGACGCAGGATGGTGTATGTATGAAGTAGAAGTGTAGAGTGTGATTACCGCGAATGGTGTACTGTTCGTGTGCTGACCAATATAACCACTCATACACTTGTGTCTACAAGGCACCAATGCAGACTGCTGGAATCTTTGTTTACTCAATTTATTCAGACGTACACACTGGGACATACGAGTACATCATGGTATGTTGACATATCAATTTGTAGGTATACATAGCAGATCTGAAGTCATGACACATTCAGAAATAATGGGCAGTACATCAAAAGTTCAATGTCATGATACATTATGGCCGCATCCCCCTATCTGACTAAACGCGTCAGTGAAGGCAGATCGATAAATAACTAAAGTTACTTGACGTCCATAGTTTGTAGTATATATTATGAAACCACGAAAGAGGGGGTTTCTAGCAAGATTGAGATCTCCCGGTCACTGTCCGATAATAGGATAAATAATCTGTTCTCTTGGCAGTGATCAAAACATATGATGACCGAAATCTAACATGGCTGCCTCCCTGAGTTGTCGTTCACTCATTCATAGGAAGGAGAATATAAGCCAGAGTTAATTTATAATGGGTATATAAATGATTTCATAAATGTTTCCATACAGCTCTACGGTGATCAGGTTAATTCACGTAGCCATAACCGCTGTAGGAAAGTCTGTCATCTTTGTCGATACAAAACACGACCCTAGCGATACGAAGCACATTGTACCGTACCTTAGGAGAGTCTCTAACATAAACTATAGTAGAGATACCATCTCCTTTAGAAGAAAACCACTTCATGAATTATATTTCCTTAAGAATCTACCAGCCCTTTGAAAAGTGCGTACACGCCATTATCACGGTACATCGGAACTCATCACGACTTGTCAAGACAACTCATACTTCCGCTAGACCGGAATAATAAGAATCTAGTCCCTCCTACCCATCCAAAATATACAATATAGGACTGATTCTACTTGTACTAATAATATGTAATACATATGAATTCAGGCCATAAACACAATAAGCAAATTAATATATTTTCTGGCCCTAAAAAAATAAGTACAAACGTAAGCGCAATATCCTTGCGCCGGATCAATATCCAGAACGATTACTCCTATAATCAAAAGTGTGAATCAAACATGGATTCTCTCGCTTTTACCATAGACAGCATTTTCATACACAAATGAATGAATGTCTATATTTTTTTCATATTAAATAGCCATATCGATTTTTGTAATATGTGCGTCAAAATATGCACGCAACAGATTACCACACCCCTCGGGAAAAAAAAATGGTACATTTTTTTTTTTTTGAAATCCATCTAGGAGCAACATACAATAGGCTCACAACGCACCAATACAATGCGCAGATGATAAGCATAAGTTTTATGACCTTAGAGAAAGTACTTCTCTAAGTATAAATATTTCCAGAGAGGTGTCACCAACGCATACTACAATATTAGCAATGACACAATTTCCACATTAGTTTATACATAAATTTCATCTAAGATATCTTAACATCATGATCATCAAAGACGAAAAACATTGAAAGATCAGCGGTGAATAAATATCAATGAACCGCTAAGTAGTGTTACAATCAATATATGATATATTACATATGTGTACACATTTCAACATAGAAACAACTGTATCAAAGTTGTATAACAGTTATGAATCATGTGGGCATCTAGACAAAATATCTGCCATCACATTTTCTGACCCACGGATAGCTCGCACCGAAAAATGAAATGGCTGTAGAGCAATCGCGTATCGCGTTGATCTCGCGCTCTTCAGATTTTTACTCTGAATAGCCGTAAGAGCTTTCTGGTCAGTTTCCACAATGAAATGCGCGCCCAGAAGAAATCTTTGCAGTTTAAGGATTGACCAAACCATAGCCAATAATTCACGGTCTAGGACCGAGTAATTCTTCTCTGCGGCATTTAATTTCCGAGAAATATACATCACAGGATGCAGAGTTCCAGAGTACTCTTGCATTAGTGCAGCTCCAATCCCGGTGGATGAAGCGTCACTACGAAGAATAAATGTCTTATCCTTAGAAGGCAATACTAGGATAGGTGAAGTAGAAAACATAGTTTTAACCTTATCCAAAGAGGATTGACATTCTTGAGTCCAATGGACTACATTAGGAGACCCTTTCTTTAGCAAGGAAGAAAGAGGTGACATAATGGAGGACAGATTCGGGATGAATCGTCCATAAAATTGTATTAGACCTAAGAGACTTCGTACTTGCTTTTTAGTCTTAGGAATAGAAATGTTAAGTATCTTACTTGTATTATGGTCTTCTGTTTTTAGGAACCCATGACCAACACGGTGTCCTAAGAAAGATATTTCGCTAAAACCAATACATGCTTTCGATGGTTTCGCTGTCAGGTTATGCTCGCGTAAGATAGACAATAGTTCATTTATACCATTATAGTGATCGTTCCAAGTATCACTGAAAAGACAGATGTCATCAAGATACGCAATGACATCTGAGCGATGAGATAGGATTCGACGCATCATGCGTACAAATGTTGCAGGGGCGTTCATAAGACCGAAAGGCATGAAATTCCATTGGAATAGACCCCTAGGCGTCGAAAAAGCAGTAAACGGTTTGGCGTGTTCGGATAGTGGAACTTGCCAATATCCCTTAGACAAATCGAGTTTAGTAAAGAAGTGAGAATTCGATAGTCTCGTAAGTAGCTCTTCTAGTAAAGGCATATTTTCCGCATCAAATTTAGTCACTTGATTCAATTTGCGATAATCCACGCAAAGACGTATGTTATTGTCTTTTTTCCGTACTATAACCATCGGCGAAGAATATGCTGATGTGGATGGTTCAATAATTTTTAACTCTATCATCTCATCTAACTCTTTCTCTACCTGTGCTTGAAAATGTATCGGGATAGGATACGGTCTGACTCTTATAGGACTATGGTCAGTAAGAATAATGTCATGTTGAATGACATCCGTTTGACCAGGAATGTCAGTAAGGACATCCTGAAATTGTTCTAACAAAGTAGAAACTTGTTTCTGCTCTCCTGGAGATAATTCTGGAGAAATTGCAACATCTTTCCATGATTCATTAGAGTGAAGAGGAATCATTGGAAAAGGTAAATTTACATCCGAGAAACTCGTTTCCTCATCCTGTATTACTGACAGAGATGAGTACTGTCCATGTTGGACTGGAAAATCGTCCGTTGCCTGGAAAACAGGTTGTAAATAATCAGGACGTTCATGGAATTCCGTGAGCATGTTGATGTGGAAGGTTTTACGCTTCCCGTCAATATCGACGATATAGTCAACATCGGAAACTTTTGATATTATATCGTACGGACCTTTCCAAGAAATGAGAAGTCTATTTTTTCTACAAGGTAGCAAGACAAATGCTTTGTCACCTGGACAAAGTTGACGCAAACATCTCTTTTTATTGGCAAATTCCCTTGCCTTCTGTTTCGCAAATTCAGAAGAAGCAGTTGCCAATTTGCATGCTTCAATAATCTTGTGTCTAAGTGCGATGACATATTCATAAGAGGATTTTGTGTCATCGACAATATTATCAGCAGTTATAAGATCATGAAGTAAGGACATAGGACCTCGCGGTTTCGCGCCAAAGACAAGTTCAAAGGGAGAAAATCCTGTATGTTCGTTGGCGACCTCTCTATATGCAAAGAGAGCCGCGGGTAAAACCCTATCCCAATCCTGAGGATGATCTTCCGTTATCTTACCTAGTAGGTTTTTCAGAGTTCTATTCAAACGTTCCACCATCCCATTGGACATAGGATGATAAATACTACTCAGCGATCTCTCTATCTTCAGAGTCGACATTACTTGAGACATGGTATCCGATATGAGTTGGGTACCATGGTCGGATAATATTTCTGCTGGAAACCCCAGACGAGAAAATATTAACCAAAGAGCATCTGCGACATCAGCAGTAGTTATGCTCTTTAGAGGAACAGCCTCCTGCCAACGTGTGCACATATCAACACACGTCAAAATAAATTGGTGTCCTCTAGCAGACTTTATCTTAAATGGACCAATGATGTCTATCGCCATTTTTTGAAATGGCCGAATGGGAATGTCTGCAGCCTGAATAGGTACATCATGGCGTGGACCTCTGGATTTAATCTCTTGACATACCTTACAAGATCGACAATAGATTCGTATGTCCTTATTCACAGCAGGCCAAAAGAAAGATTGAAGAACTCTAGCTTTAGTACGGGAAAAACCCATATGTCCAGCACACTGCGAATCATGAGCGTGCTGTAAGATTTTAACTCTCATATTTTTAGGCACAAGGATTTGAGAATGAATGGACTTAGCGGAGTCTTGTACCATACGTACAAGTACGCCATTCTTCATCGTAATCCAAGATTTACGATTTGTATCCTTATTCGGATCACCTTTTGTTGCCAGAGTTAAGAATTTCTTTAGAGTAGGATCATCTTCCTGCTGTTTGATAAAGGAATCGTGGGAAATCTCCAAGGGATCATCTTGGATCTGCGCATCATTAGCTTCATAATGTGAAGATTGTGGCATATTAGGAGCTTGAGCCCTAGTGATTACTGCATTAGCCGATTGCATATTAACATTTTCCCAATTAGAAATTTGCTGTGGAGTGCATTCTTTCACCCCGTGAATGCGACCGATGATAAGATCAGCGATCGGATTCGGCAAGAGACATGCTTGCACCTCTCCTGTAAAGAAAGGCGTAGCAATATTGATAATGGCAGTGGAGTACTTCTCCAATGTGCCACCAAATGTTACAATTTGACTATATTGCCTGTAGCTCGAGAAGGATTTACGAGTGATTGCCTCACTCCAATGGTAGTGCACCCCGAATCGAAAAGAATTGATACCGGAGTACCATCTATTAGGCCCCTATTAAAGACAAGAGCACCCCTTCCATTATGCGCAATTGACGCATGGAGAGCGGGAAGCGGGTGACCGCAGCTTAAAGTAGACACTGTGGTTGGATCGAATAATGTTTTTGCATTGCGAACACTCAGATGCTCTAGCAAAATCGAAAGCGGAATTTGCTACACTGTTGGAGTCTTTTTTATCATTATTCTGATTATCGGTGTCGTGGAACTCCTGTTGTGCAGAGTTAGCCTGGTAATAAGATTTACCATGTCTTTTGTGTTGTGATCTACCTCGGTTATAATTGTCTCTATAATTATTATTGCCTCTGTTATAACCCCTATTTGGGTTTGAATCATAATATTCATGATCATAATCATCACGCTCATTATATTGAGTATCCCTGTAATATTGTTTCTGTTGTCTCCATGAAGCACTTGGGTAGTTCCTATAGCTACTCCCTTTTCGAGAATTTCTAACATTATGGGTACCTCTCGCGTGTCGAGGACTATCAGCCCGATTCCAGTTCTTCGAAGAAGAACCCTGATTTGAGTGGTTATCTTGGTTTTGATACTTATTCCAATTAACCTTTTTATCAAATTTATTTTTAGCTCCTTGGAATTTATGTGAGTAATTCTGATTATACTCTGTTGCCGAAGCAACTGGCATACTCTCTTTAATGTTAGAGTTACTAAGAATCATGTCAGGGTGTGCCGTGGCATACTGGTCACAATATTCTTCCATTTGCTTTATTGTACCAGGTTTACGCTCATGTAAGAACTCTAGGAATGATTTATTTACAGAAGACATGACCTTGTCTCTTAGCAATAAATCCGTAAGACCATCAAATGTTTTCTCTGTTTTGGATAATTCAATCCATCGTGAAAGTGTAATTCGTGCTTTTGAGATGAAATCTGAGAATTCTACACCTACCTCAGGTCTCATTGTTTTAAACAAAAGACGGTAACCTTCCTCAGACAGCTGATATCTCTTTATCAAAGCTGCCCTAACAGCATCATAATTATCTTTGTCGGCCTCCTCAACAAAATATAACTTACTTAGGGACTCCCCTTTTAGATTTTCAGACAACTGATTCACATACTGTGATTTGTCAACATTATGAGATCGACAAGCCCGTTCAAATCTAGAAAGCCAAAATGTTATGTCATCACTGGTAGGGTTAAACGCTGGTACCTTGACCTTGTACACAAAGGGTTTACCATTACCACCAGATGCCTGATTAACATTACTCATACATGTCAATTTTAATTTCTCTAATTCAAACTCATTGTTACGCACGGATCATTATTATTTTTCGTTTGTATAAACATTTTTTCATATGTATGATCATTTTTTTTGACTGAAGTGTGTATTATGTTTTCTATGGTCAAAGGGACATAATCCGAGTTATCGAGACTACAATTTGTTAGGAGTTGCCTTCTCTTGTATAGAGACACGTTCGGTCTATAATTTCTTGAACGAAGCGTGACCACATCTCCTTATTTGGTAGTATCAGTCAACTATGGTAGATGTCTGAAACCTTTCTTAACGCTTCTTTTCATGACCATAAAAGGCGCGACTGTGTAAGACTTTTATCTCGAATGTTCTTCGAATCGTCTTATTGTGAACGGCAACTCAGAGATTGTCGTTCTGCGCATGTCAAACCGGGAGTTCGTTCTGTGTGTTCCGCCCAGTTGGGGCAGTTTAGAAATGGTTTAAGAAGCGAGCAGACGCAACTGCGTCTTGTGATTCTCTGAGGGAAATACAGTGTCTTAGTGAGTTAGTTAGCTAACTAGACTATTTCCCAGTATTATGCAGCCTGCCTGGAGGCATATGTTCATGGTTGATTTTCCGAAATAAGGTAATTCCTCTTGTATCGAACTTTATGCTATCGTCTAGAGGTTCGTCATTTTGTCGCCTATTTGCTCGCCTGTGTGATGCAAAATGGAGAGGTACTTTGACTAGGATTAAGTCACCAGTATCTGTATACCTGAACTAGTTAAATATATATGGGTCGCTCTAGACCAACAAGACTGTTGTCTGTGTTCCAGGATTCGTTATATCAGAGATCACGTCCAAGTCAGATGGTTAGACTTAGGAACATTATAAAGGTCGAGCTGACCTGTAGCCCATGTATGCTATTCACGTGCAGACAGTGAACGGACTTATTGTATACAACTGATCTGCTAGCATCAGAATGGGAGCATTTATTATTGTTTATGAACATTGAAGATCTGTAGCTGACACTGTTGCAGAAGTTATAGAAATTATTATTATTTATACAGCTTCACGAACTAGCACTCGATGATTGATGAATTTCTGAATCTATTGAACTGTGATGTCTTATGACGCATATATACAACAGCTATCATTGCTGACTACAGAAATTGTTTTCAATGTGCCATATCATCTTGCTGAACTCGTTAACCATGTTGATGTCATAAGTATCATGACTGTTTTGTGGCGTGCAATAAATGAAAGAAACTTATACAACGAAGTTACCCTTTCTATGACTCTACACGTCATGTTGCCTGTGTGATAACCCTGTGAACTGTTCCACTACCACATACACAGCAACATCCTAAATCAGAGAAGACACCTACATCTTACACTTTAACACCAGGTGTCGATAAGGGTGGCAAGTTACCACTTCAGCACAAATCCACCCTTATCATTTTTGGTGGCCAGAGCTGGTTCTATCATCTGATATTTTGGCGCACCATATCATTTTTGGTGGCCATAGGTTGGTTCACTCTGATTCCAGCTATCAAGGGGGTCAGCAAACCCAGACATCATCATCATACTAGATACAACTACAGCATCAACTACCACCTTACAAGAAATTTTATTGAAAGTATCCGGATTTTCTGACAGTTGCTGATTTTGAAACTACCCGGCGCTGCTCGGCAATATTGAAGTTTATGTAAAATTAGAAGGACAAGTACCGAGCGAATGGATTTCCTGATCTGGTGAAAAGAAGGACAAGTGCCGTAACAACTGTTCCGGTCTCAGGGGTACTGTTGCGGGTTCAGAAGGTCAAGTGCCGGTTAAATCAATTTAGAAGATTCAGAAGGTCAAGTGCCGTAACAACTGTTGCAGTATTAGAAGCTCATTTCCTTCGTCATGGCTGTTTATGGGAGCAGAAGTTAATCAACGTTGGATCATTATCCTCAGAATGCTGATTACATCCTGTTCTGCACCGTGCTGACGCTGGATTTATAGAAGTTAAGTGGCCTGTTTTGTTTGTGAACTGTGCCCTTATGTTCTAACTGAGCCTTCTGTACTTTCACACTTTCTCCTATTGTTTTCATGATACATGTTTATATGTTATATGTTATTTGTTATTTGTATATTATATGTTTATATTTCAGCGGGTTTTCTCGGTTGGGCGGAGTCTTACAGTAGAAGATACCACGTCACAGAGGTTCTACTGTTAGCGTTTTCGTTAGGGACTGTGCGAATTTCCTACAGTGAAATTTGCTAGCGACAATCGTTGCTATATCTGTTTAGTTGTGACGAGTTGTGCTTTATTTTTGTTTCTTGTATATATATATTTTTTTTTTCTTTTTTCTTCTCTCTCTTTCTTTGTGTTTTTAGTTTCGATTTCGATTGTTTGTATTTGTAGGTCTCCCCTTTGCTATTATTCAGTTCTTTACGTATATTTTTGTGTATACACTGTAGCGTCATTTGTTAGTCATATCTTCGCATATTTCTTTTTAGTTTTGCTGTTTGTGTATTTGACTTATGCGAATGTTTTCGTATTGTTTGATCTTTGTTGATTGTTTACATTGACTCTGATCTTTGTTATTGTTTACATTGACTCTGATCTTTGTTATTGTTTACATTGACTCTGATCTTTGTTGTTGTTTACATTGACTTTGATCTTTGTTATTGTTTACATTGTTGGTGACCTTTGTTATTGTTTACATTGTCTTGTTATTGTTTACATAGTTCTTGCATAGTTAGCTTTCACTATTGTTGATATATGCTCATGCACTATTGGTCTATAGTGCACTTATCATAACAAACTGGTGTTTTTTGCTTATGCACTATTGTAGTGCAGTTATGATAAATAACTGATGATTATGCACTGATTTGGGTAGTGCACTGTTAATTAAGAGGTGACTTGTGATATTATTATACATTTGATAATACAAGTTGGTGTCAACTCCTGTTTCCCACAGAGATTGGGTTCAACATAGAGATTATACAAGCACTTTATTAAGTCTTGTTGCTATTTAACATTGAAATAAGATAATTAATTATTTCAGGTTCTGTACTCACATTTTGGACATCATGTCTACATTTGAGTACTTTATTGAGCAGGGTAAAGCCCTTGGGAAGACAGGTGATAAATTAGAAGAATTTGCGACTGTTCAATATGCCAAGGCATTGAAGTCGGAAGAAAAGAAAATGAAAGAACAAACTGAACAAAAGAGAATAGAGGCTGAAATAGAACAAAAGAAACTGCAGATGCAGGTGGAGGAAAAAAGATTTCAAATGGAAATGGAAAAACAAAAAAGAGAAGCAGAATCTCAGGAGAAGAGGCTTCAGGCTGAAGCTGAAAATAAGAGACTTGAAAAAGAAGCTGAAGAAAAAAAGTTACAGGCCCAGGCTGAAGCTGAAAATAAGAGACTTGAAAAAGAAGCTGAAAATAAGAGACTTGAAATAGAGGCTGAAGAAAAAAAGTTACAGGCCCAGGCTGAAGAAAGAAAGTTACAGGCTGAGGCTGAAGAAAGAAGGTTACAAAGAGAGGCTGATGAGAGAAAAGCAAAAATGGAACATGATGAAAAAATCTTAGCTTTAGAGTTAGAGAAGTTAAAGTTATTGAACACTGGTAATGCTAATGATGCAAATAAGGTGTCAAATAAGACTAATGCTAAGGATTTCAAGCTTAATCTACCAGCATTTAATCCCTCAATCGATGATATAACATTTTATCTAGATAGATTTGAAAGTGCATGTAATGTGCATAATATAGATAAAACATTATATGTGTATCATCTGTCCAAGATACTTAGAGGTGATGCTTTGACTTTGTTGAGTATGGTAGATGTGCCTGACAAAAACAACTATGAGGTTGTCAGGGCGGCATTGTTAAAGAAGTACCAACTTAACGAGGACGGATATCGTCTTAAATTTAAAACCATGTTACCAGAAACTGGAGTTGAATTCTCTGAATTCATCTCAGGCATCCGTCTTACTTTTTTACGATGGGTTGAGTTGTCTAAGACAGAAAATACATTTGAAGCTCTTATGGATTTACTACTTAGAGATAAGGTTATGTCTTCTGTTAATGAAGCTTTTCTATCTTTTCTTCATGAGCGTAAGCCTAAAAACAAAAAAGAAATGGAAGAATACTGTAGCCAGTATGTTACTGCGCATCCGCACATAACCATTAGTAACTCTAAGGTGAAAGAAGGTCTGCCAGTTGCTTCGGCAGCACCTTATGGCCCAAATTTTATGCGTAAATTTCAGGGTAGCCAGAAAAATTTCAATAAAAAGAGTAATCGTAATTATGCCCAGAACCATAGTGATCAATTCCAGGGTGATTCTTCTTCCCAGAACTGGAGACAACCTAATACTACACGTTATTCTACTCCGGTTAACTTTAGAAATTTTCACAAAGGTAATCGGTATAGAGGAAAATATTTTATGCAGAGACCTCAATACCAAGATAATAGAGGTTCTCAACAACATAGAGATAGTAATGACAGTTATGGAAACTGGAACTCAAACCAGGATAAAAATTACAGTAGGGACTTTAATGATAATTGCAGAGGCAATAATGGTCGCGGTAGATCGCAACATAAGAGAAAAAGATATCAACAGACAAACTCTGTTCAACAAGAATCTCAGGGAGCAGATAAACAGGTTAATAATGATAAAGACCATAATGCTATCGGATGCTCATCTTTTGATTTTGGTAGGGCAAATAAATGTATCCAATGCAGTACTTTATTTGATCCGAAAACCGTTAGTACTTTAAGCTGTGGTCATCCTTTGCCCGCTCTTCCTGCTAATGTTGCTCATGATGGGAGAGGTTCTCTTATATTACATAAGGGGCTAGTAAATAGTAATCCAGTCTCAGTGTTGTTTGATTCTGGATGTACTACTGTCGGCGTTAGGCAATCTCTTGTAGATCCATCCTGTGCTACAGGAAAAGTCATCAAATGTGTCACATTTGGTGGCACGTTAGAAAAGTATCCTACTGCTATAATACACATTGCTACTCCTTTCTTCACGGGAGAGGTCCACGCGTGTCTACTTCCAAACCCTATTGCGGACCTTATTATTGGTCGTATTCACGGAGTTAGGGAATGTACCCCACAGCAGATTGCTGTTTGGGAAGAGCAAAACATTGAAGCTACCAATGCGGTGGTCACAAGAGCACATGCTCTGGATCCACCTCAAACTTCATTAACTAATAATGATGAAGTAAATGACCAAGATAGTCACTTGACTATTACACGTGACTCATTTATCAAATTGCAAGAAGAAGATCCTTCTTTACAAAAATTCTTCATTCTAGCAAAAAAAGGTGATCCTAATCAGAACACTAATAGGAAATCTTGGATTTCTATGAAGAACGGCGTACTTGTACGTATGGTACAAGACTCGACTACGTCCACTCATTCACAAATTCTTGTGCCTAAGAGCATGAGATTGCAAATATTGCAACATGCTCATGACTCGCAATGTGCTGGACATATGGGTTTTTCCCGTACAAAGTCGAGGGTTCTTGCGGCTTTCTTTTGGCCATTTGTGAGCAAGGACATACGAATGTACTGTCGCTCTTGCAAAGTATGTCAGGAGGTCAAATCTAAAGGACCACGACATGCTGCGCCTATCCAGGCTGCTGACATTCCTATTCGCCCTTTTCAAAAAATGGCAATAGATATTATCGGTCCTTTTAGAATTAAGTCGGCTAGAGGACATCAATTTATCCTTACATGTGTCGATATGTGCACACGTTGGCCAGAGGCAATACCTCTCAAGAGCATCTCAACTGCTGATATCGCAGACGCTCTTTGGCTGATATTTTCTCGCTTGGGTTTTCCCGGAGAAATATTGTCAGACCATGGCACTCAACTTATATCAGACACTATGTCACAGGTAATGTCTATGCTACACATTAAAAGGTCTCTCAGCAGTATCTATCACCCAATGTCTAATGGGTTGGTCGAACGTTTAAATAGGACTCTGAAAACTTTACTTGGTAAAATAACTGAGGATCATCCTCAGGATTGGGACAGGGTCTTACCCGCGGCTCTCTTTGCGTATAGAGAGGTCCCCAATGAACATACGGGGTTTTCCCCTTTTGAACTTGTCTTTGGCGCGCAACCGCGCGGCCCTATGTCTTTACTTCACGATCTAATCACTGCCGATAATATTAGCGATGAGACTCAATCTTCTTATGAGTACGTCATTGCTCTTAGGCAAAAGATCATCGAGGCATGCAAACTAGCAACTTCGTCTTCAGAATTTGCTAAAGAAAAGGCAAGGCAGTTTGCAAATAAGAATAGATGTCTACGACAACTTTGTCCAGGTGACAAAGCTCTCGTTCTACTTCCTTCAAGGGAGAACAGACTTCTAATTGCATGGAAAGGTCCATATGCAATAGTCTCCAAAATTTCTGATGTCGACTATGTTGTCGATATTGATGGAAAGCATAAAACTTTCCACATAAATATGCTCACAGAATTTTATGAAAGACCTGACTATTTGCAGCCTATTTTCCAGGCTACGGACAATTCACAAGCAACTCGTGGTCAGTACTCATCTCTGTCAGTTATACAGGATGAGGAAACTACTTTTTCTGATGTCAATCTTCCTCTTTCTATGGTCCCACTTTATTCTACGGAATCTTGGAAAAACGTGACCGTTTCTCCAAATCTTTCCGCTGAGGAACATCGACAAGTTTCTTCGATGTTGCAAACATTTCAGGATGTTCTTACAGACATCCCGGGACACACACATGTCATAGAACATGACATTGTGCTAACTGATCACAATCCTATCAGAGTCAGACCATATCCAATACCTATTCATTTCCAGTCTCAAGTCGAAAAAGAGTTGGATGAAATGATACGTTTGGAAATCATTGAACCATCCACTTCAGCATACTCTTCGTCTATGGTTATTGTTCGAAAGAAGGATAATAACATTCGCATTTGCGTAGATTATCGCAAATTGAACCAAGTTACGAAGTTCGATGCTGAACCTATGCCTTCATTAGAAGAGCTACTCAATAAACTTTCTAATTCTAGATTCTTTACCAAACTAGATTTGTCTAAAGGTTATTGGCAAGTCCCGCTAACTGAACGTGCCAAACCTTTTACAGCTTTTTCTACACCTAGGGGTTTATTCCAATGGAATTTCATGCCTTTTGGTCTTATGAACGCCCCTGCTACATTCGTACGCATGATGCGGCGAATTCTCGCATATCGTACAGATGTCATAGCATACCTAGATGATATCTGTCTATTCAGTGATTCTTGGGAAGATCATTATTTGGGTTTATACGAATTACTGTCTACTCTTCGCGAGTATAACTTGACTGCAAAACCCTCTAAAGCCTTTATAGGATTTAGCGAGATTTCTTTCCTAGGTCATCGGGTTGGTCATGGTCTTTTAAAGACAGAGGACCACAATGTTTCAAAAATACTTAACATTTCGGTCCCTAAGACGAAGAAACAAGTAAGGAGTCTATTAGGTTTGATTCAATTCTACGGACGATTCATTCCGAATCTGTCCTCCATTATGGCACCGCTTTCTACTTTATTGAAGAAAGGGTCGCCTAATCTGATCCGCTGGTCTAAAGAATGTCAATCCTCATTGGACCAGGTTAAAGCCCTATTTTCATCTCCACCTATTCTTAAGTTACCTACTATTGAGAAGACTTTTGTTCTTCGAAGTGACGCCTCGTCAACAGGGATTGGGGCAGCACTAATGCAGGAGTATTCTGATACTTTGCATCCGGTGATGTATATCTCTAGGAAATTAAACGCTGCAGAAAAGAATTACTCGGTTTTAGACCGTGAGTTATTGGCTATGGTATGGTCTATTCTGAAGTTACAAAGATTTCTTCTAGGCGCACATTTCATTGTGGAAACCGACCAGAAAGCGCTTACTGCTATTCAGAGCAAAAACTTGAAGAGCTCGAGGTCCACTCGTTATGCCATAGCTCTTCAACCATTTCATTTCTCGGTTCGAGCTATCCGTGGTTCGGATAATGTAATGGCAGACATTCTGTCCAGATGTCCACACGATTCCACATGATTCTTCTGTCATATATATATATTTCCTGATATACAGTCCAATGTTATAATGACATGTTAGTAGATTTTGTCTCACTTTTTTTTTTTTTTTGAGGGAAATTTATAACATTGTACCATGTAATTATCTAAGAAGGCTTAGTTAGTGATATACGGGCCAAAAGATCACTCGGCCACATTTAAATAAATTATTTTCAGGATTGTATTAAGAAATTTACCAGTTGTCTTTAAGATTTGTGTTATTGATATTTTCGCAGCACATCATTGAAGTCTGCGAGTTTATGTCCATTGTGGAACTTTGAGGATATCAAGTCCTGTCCTACATTGGGAGCGGATGATGTCCCATCTTCTTCTATTGAATGTTTTGTGTCACCGAAGAGCAACACATGTATTACTTATTAATTACTGTTACTTTATATAATGTAATAATATAGTGCGGTATATTAGTAAATTACACCGCTATTTGCAACACATTGTATGATAACACATAATATATTTAATTTCATATATTGGTATGAGTATAATTTGATTGTCATTATGTTGTTGCCATCATTGTGGCGTGTGTTGGTGGCACCTTCCTGGAATATATCAGCGTATACTTAGATAAATTTTTTCTCTAAGGATCTGAGATATGATCTCAGTGTCGCTCCATGCGTTGAGCTAATTTGTTAGGTATATATCCACGCATCATACGTGCGTTAGGAGCCTAGATTTTTTCCGGCTCCAGGATTTAAAAAAAAAAAAATGTCCCATTTTTTTTTTTTTCCAGGGAGGGTGCGGTAATGTTACGCACGGATCATTATTATTTTTCGTTTGTATAAACATTTTTTTCATATGTATGATCATTTTTTTGACTGAAGTGTGTATTATGTTTTCTATGGTCAAAGGGACATAATCCGAGTTATCGAGACTACAATTTGTTAGGAGTTGCCTTCTCTTGTATAGAGACACGTTCGGTCTATAATTTCTTGAACGAAGCGTGACCACATCTCCTTATTTGGTAGTATCAGTCAACTATGGTAGATGTCTGAAACCTTTCTTAACGCTTCTTTTCATGACCATAAAGGCGCGACTGTGTAAGACTTTTATCTCGAATGTTCTTCGAATCGTCTTATTGTGAACGGCAACTCAGAGATTGTCGTTCTGCGCATGTCAAACCGGGAGTTCGTTCTGTGTGTTCCGCCCAGTTGGGGCAGTTTAGAAATGGTTTAAGAAGCGAGCAGACGCAACTGCGTCTTGTGATTCTCTGAGGGAAATACAGTGTCTTAGTGAGTTAGTTAGCTAACTAGACTATTTCCCAGTATTATGCAGCCTGCCTGGAGGCATATGTTCATGGTTGATTTTCCGAAATAAGGTAATTCCTCTTGTATCGAACTTTATGCTATCGTCTAGAGGTTCGTCATTTTGTCGCCTATTTGCTCGCCTGTGTGATGCAAAATGGAGAGGTACTTTGACTAGGATTAAGTCACCAGTATCTGTATACCTGAACTAGTTAAATATATATGGGTCGCTCTAGACCAACAAGACTGTTGTCTGTGTTCCAGGATTCGTTATATCAGAGATCACGTCCACGTCCAAGTCAGATGGTTAGACTTAGGAACATTATAAAGGTCGAGCTGACCTGTAGCCCATGTATGCTATTCACGTGCAGACAGTGAACGGACTTATTGTATACAACTGATCTGCTAGCATCAGAATGGGAGCATTTATTATTGTTTATGAACATTGAAGATCTGTAGCTGACACTGTTGCAGAAGTTATAGAAATTATTATTATTTATACAGCTTCACGAACTAGCACTCGATGATTGATGAATTTCTGAATCTATTGAACTGTGATGTCTTATGACGCATATATACAACAGCTATCATTGCTGACTACAGAAATTGTTTTCAATGTGCCATATCATCTTGCTGAACTCGTTAACCATGTTGATGTCATAAGTATCATGACTGTTTTGTGGCGTGCAATAAATGAAAGAAACTTATACAACGAAGTTACCCTTTCTATGACTCTACACGTCATGTTGCCTGTGTGATAACCCTGTGAACTGTTCCACTACCACATACACAGCAACATCCTAAATCAGAGAAGACACCTACATCTTACACTTTAACACCAGGTGTCGATAAGGGTGGCAAGTTACCACTTCAGCACAAATCCACCCTTATCACTCATGTTCTCTTATTGCTTTTCTCTCTTCAGCTTCTCTATCTAATCTTCTCTGTTCTGCAGCAGCTTCTAATTTTTTCTGTTCTGCAGCAGCAGCAACTTCTAATTTTTTTCTGTTCTGCAGCAGCTTCTAATTTCTTCTGTTCTGCAGCAACTTCTAATTTTTTCTGTTCTGCAGCAACTTCTAATTTTTTCTGTTCTGCAGCAACTTCTAATTTTTTCTGCTCTGCATCAGCTTCCAATTTTCTCTGTTCTGCCTCAAATCTCCTTTCCTCCATTTGCATCTGCAATTTCTTTAGTTCAGCAGCAGTATCAGCTTCTTTTTCTAATCTTTTTTCTTCAGCCAGAGCTTTTTTTTCTCCAGCAGCAGCTTCTCTTTCTAATCTTTTTTCTTCAGCCAGAGCTTTTTTTTCTTCTATTTGAAGTTTTCTCTCCTCAGCCGCAGCTTTTTTTTTCCTCAGCAGCAGCTTTTCTTTCTTCAACAGCAGCAGCAGTTTTTTTCTCTTCTGCAGCTAATGCTTTGTCATATTGAGCAACAGCCCATTGTTCTAAGTCTTTTCCAGTCTTATCAAGAGATTTTCCTTGTGCAATGAAATAATCTAATGTAGACATATTGTCTTCTTAAATCAGAAACCTGAAAAAGTAAATAAATTACCCTATTTCATTTTAATGGGAGACAAGTCTATACCATAGACTTAGTCTTAGTCCAAACTTGTATGGTTTATAATAACCAATGATAACTTGAGTACCTATGGACAACAATAACTGTATCTCAAATACTGTGGGGAGACAAGCCTTACAAAGGTCTTGTATACCTCAATGTAATCAAAGATCACTTGAGTACCTGTGGAAAAAATATTTCCCTTTACCAATCACTTTGGGAGACAAGCCTTACAAAGGTCTTGTACATTTTGTTTTATAACAATAACAATCATAAAGTACTGATCTGTACTATACTATCAGTGTATACCACTATACGTCATATGTCAACTAAAGATATTACAAAGGACAAACAAGAAAAGACAATATGAACACATTTGCAGAGATCAAATTAAATTAAATAGGAGAAATGAAAAAAAATGATCACAGAAACCGTGATGATAACTGCCATAATATAACAAGACAAATAACGCCACAGTGTATAAACATAAGGGTGTAAAAAACTGAAATGAAAGGAATGATGAGACCTACAATTATACAAACAAATCAAACAAAACTAAGGAACACAAAATTATTACCAAAAACAACGAAGAAAAGAACACCTCATCACAACTAACAGAAATAGCAGCAAATTGTTGCTAACAAATTTCCAATTAAGAAAATGTGTACCTATAGAATACTAGTCCAGACCAATGTCACTCGGCATACCTTGTACTAGTCACACAGAACATAAACTAATTTAATACATAACAAATAACATGTAAGCATAAATAGCATATAGCATACAATATAATTTATGTCATGAATGGAATGTGTTGCAGGTATAGTGTTGTAAAGCAGGCACAGTTTATTTTAATACTAATAACTTGCCACTTTATTCAGTAATAGATTTAATTTTAAACTATTACACTGTCAATTTTTCTCTGTTGAGCATATGAAGATCCAACGATGAACTATGCACTTTATGTTCAACAACACTGTGATTCTTCTGTACGTTGAGAAATGTCAACAATACTGCTCCAGATATTTTCTACACTTGATACCACTGTCCTGTGTAATACTGTCTGTACAGCGAAAAACTGTCAACAAGCGCTGACCTAGATACAGCATCCTATCGGTAATACAGGTCAAGCTGACATCGACTGTATAGCTGTCCTACTGGTGTTGATGTGTTCAAACAAATGTTCTTTCAGCTGTAAACTGCGATTCTCAACACAAAACTGCGTAAGCTGGACCCAGGAATCTGGCTCGCCACTGTAAAGTTTCTTTTCTTCTTTCCACTCTGTAAAGTGTCAGTCTGTATGCTCTGTAAGGAAGAGTGGTGTGTTGTTGAGATCAGGCATGCTCCAGTCTACCCAGCTGTAAATGGGTAACTCACCCTAGTCCTGAGTTAGGGAAGGCAAAGGCTCCAGGGGAAGCAGGCCCTAAACTTGGTCACTTCAACCGACGCAGGATGGTGTATGTATGAAGTAGAAGTGTAGAGTGTGATTACCGCGAATGGTGTACTGTTCGTGTGCTGACCAATATAACCACTCATACACTTGTGTCTACAAGGCACCAATGCAGACTGCTGGAATCTTTGTTTACTCAATTTATTCAGACGTACACACTGGGACATACGAGTACATCATGGTATGTTGACATATCAATTTGTAGGTATACATAGCAGATCTGAAGTCATGACACATTCAGAAATAATGGGCAGTACATCAAAAGTTCAATGTCATGATACATTATGGCCGCATCCCCCTATCTGACTATACGCGTCAGTGAAGGCAGATCGATAAATAACTAAAGTTACTTGACGTCCATAGTTTGTAGTATATATTATGAAACCACGAAAGAGGGGTTTCTTGCAAGATTGAGATCTCCCGGTCACTGTCCGATAATAGGATAAATAATCTGTTCTCTTGGCAGTGATCAAAACATATGATGACCGAAATCTAACATGGCTGCCTCCCTGAGTTGTCGTTCACTCATTCATAGGAAGGAGAATATAAGCCAGAGTTAATTTATAATGGGTATATAAATGATTTCATAAATGTTTCCATACAGCTCTACGGTGATCAGGTTAATTCACGTAGCCATAACCGCTGTAGGAAAGTCTGTCATCTTTGTCGATACAAAACACGACCCTAGCGATACGAAGCACAATGTTCCATCTAGGTCGAATCGACATGAGATCATCAAAATAGGGTCTGGCAATACATGGAGTCCGAATTATACATTGTACCGTACCTTAGGAGAGTCTCTAACATAAACTATAGTAGAGATACCATCTCTTTTAGAAGAAAACCACTTCATGAATTATATTTCCTTAAGAATCTACCAGCCCTTTGAAAAGTGCGTACACGCCATTATCACGGTACATCGGAACTCATCACGACTTGTCAAGACAACTCATACTTCCGCTAGACCGGAATAATAAGAATCTAGTCCCTCCTACCCATCCAAAATATACAATATAGGACTGATTCTACTTGTACTAATAATATGTAATACATATGAATTCAGGCCATAAACACAATAAGCAAATTAATATATTTTCTGGCCCTAAAAAATAAGTACAAACGTAAGCGCAATATCCTTGCGCCGGATCAATATCCAGAACGATTACTCCTTAATCAAAAGTGTGAATCAAACATGGATTCTCTCGCTTTTACTATAGACAGCATTTTCATACACAAATGAATGAATGTCTATATTTTTTTCATATTAAATAGCCATATCGATTTTTGTAATATGTGCGTCAAAATATGCACGCAACAGTAACAGTACTATAATATTTACAACCTGCATTAAAGTTAACATAATGTTACAGAATTTGTCTATTTCGTAGGCGATTGCCTATTGAATTTCAGTTCACTCTCAGCAAGCCAGTCTCTTATAAATGTAATGAATGTAGTCTACAGGACATAGCAGAAAACACGTTGCAACTTAGTGCATATACAAATAACAGATGCTGCATATTACTATAAGCATGGATGGGAAGTAAAGGAAATGAGACTGCAGTTAAGGAAGCAAAATGTGAATAAGCAGTTTTCATCAAATATAGGTAAAATGGAGCAAAACAGAGATAAAAGTTTAAAAAAAATGTTTTGGCAAAACAGTTAACGGAAGATTGGAACCAAAGCCATAATGCTAGACATGCTCATCAGCTGCTGAAAGATCCAACAAAAACACTGTGCAATAAGAAACTGCATGGGTTGTAACTAACAACAGGGCATTTTTATGAAAGTACAATCCTTCTGCGTAAACTACCATAGCAACTATCTGCTAACGCGTTATGGATAGTAAAAAGTAAGAAAACCGTAACAGAATACGTCAAAACACACAATTTCACACCTCCGCTAGAAACTATGCTAAAATTTACCTACTCATGCAGCAATGCAACATAGCAAAAGATTGCATTATCAATACATGATTTAGCATATATTTAAACAAGATGTACTGATGAGGACAATTAGGGATGAACAAACACATTAACATAGTATTATTCACCAAACACATTCAATGAAAAAACGTGGTAAACATAATCAATCAATCAATACCCTTTAGCTGCCCAAAGAGCCGAGGCCTTCAGCAAACACACACCAAGTCCTCCTGTAAAGTGCCATCATCAAACACACACCAAGTCCTTCTGTCACGTGCCATCATCTCAAGTTCTCTCCACGTCTTCCTTATCATTATTACTTCTGTCTCCAGTTTCCTTCCCCATGTTCTTTGGCTACATCTGCTTGTCTTTTGCTGGAGCTTCTAGAACAAGGATGGCCTTGTAATTATATCAACAGGTTTACTCATTGTGTGTCATATCCATCGCTAGCATCTTCTTTTCATATCTTGTTCCACCGGCACTTGTCTGGTTCTTGTCGTCAGTCAACATTGGTGGCTTGTCGTTCATGTCAATCTTTCTATTCTACGCTGGGAAAAACAGCAAAAGAAATGCAAGAAATAGATTATGCTATATAAAGTAAAGAACAAGAGGTATGAAGAAGACGCTGGCGATTGATAGGACACACATTGAGGAGACCTGTTGATAGCATTAGAAGGCAATCCTTGTTCTGTAATCTCCAAGGTAGGAGAGACAGAGGTAGACCAAAATAACATAGACAGGAGAACTGAAGAGAGAACTGTTCTTAAATTGTAAGAACATGAGCTGGTGGCACGCGACAAGGGGACTTGGCATCTGTTTGTTGAAGGCTTAATAGCCTTGGGGAGCTAGAGGGTATTGATTGATTGATTTATATAAACTAATAAATACTATATACCCTAATTATAACTCAATTTGGTCGAATCGGTATTCCATATAAGAAAAAGATGGTATATTTATTGTACGTGAGTGACAAACAACACCATCTAACGTGTGCGTGAGTTTATTTGTGAGCTACTTACTCTAACGCTTCCGCTGAGTATCGCAGTGACGAAATCGATTTCTTCAAACTTCACCTGCCATAGCATGCTTTCCATCTGACGACGCCGGCGATACCGTCTGAAAAAGGCTCAAGGTGGTGAATATAATATCGAATAGAAAAAAAAAAGTTACTTGGCAACACGGAAAATACATGTGCGATTCCTTGAATGACGAATACAGAGAAATTTAACTCACGGGAGAGGCATATTCTTATAATGGTGAACGTTTTATCATCGATATTTAGTGTATTCATTATTGAGAATTGCAGAAAGCGCTACTACTTTCACTTTGTTTAGTAATCGATCTATCGCAAGAAGCAACTACTTGGCTGATTTTTAATAAATGTTGATATTTTAAAGGCTTTGGCAAGAATTTTACAACCATTTCAAATTTGATCTAATTTAGATGGGAATTAAGGGTAATTTTCATGAACATTAGTACTTCACTGTCGATGCAGCATGTTTCCAAAATTCATTCCCTCATCATGGATTTTAAAATACTGATTTACGCGAGCTAAGAAATCACATTATTTTATGCAACATGGCGATTACATAGCTTAGTGTTAAATGTGCAATTTCAGAATATTCTTTTTAAATCTTCTTTTACAGTTGAGGTGGGATTTTGTAGACCATAAACGGCTTCGGGGTCGACCCAGCTTCATGAATTGGGTACCATGGCAACTCTGGGAAGGTTAAGACGACCGGCGTTATCCTAAACACATCTTCTTCTTCTTTGACCCTTAGCCGCCGACCGTCAAAGCAGTCAGTGGCCATTACGCCTGGTGGCGTCTTGTAGGGCAACAACAAATTGATTCCACTTTGCTCGGTCGGCGGCCATCCTTCGTACAGTGCCCCAACTCTGGTTCATTCTTTGCATCTCAGCCTCCACAGTCCTCCGCCAAGTTGTTTTTGGTCGGCCTCTCTTTCGTTTTCCTTCAGGGGTCCATAGCATTGCTGTTCTTGTGATGGCATCGGGGTCTCTTCTGAGGACATGGCCAACCCAGCTCGAGCGTCTGCCAGCTATGATGGTGTGCATGTCCTCATGCTTGCTCCGAGTAAGCAGATCTTGGTTGGTGATGGTATTCGGCCAGAAGATTCGGAGAATTTTTCTTAGGCATGTTGTGTGAAAAGAAGACAATTTCGACATTTCCTTCTCTGTAACTCTCCAGCTTTCCGCGCCATAGAGAAGCACAGAAAGCACACAGCTCTGATATAATCCTAATTTTGTGCTTGTGCTGTACTGAGAGGACTTCCAGATGTTGTTTAGACTAAAAAAGGCTGTTCTTGCTTTGTTCATTCTGTTGTTGATGTCTCTGCTTGCTCCACCGTCTGATGTTACTATGCATCCTAGGTATGTGAAGGCATCTGTCTGTTCCAGTTGCTGATTCCTTACTGATATGGGCTCAGGGTTGCTCACATTGAGCGTCATGACACATAACCCCCCCCATAATGTGCCGATGGTCAAGAAAATATGGCCCTAACACCATATTCCCAATGTGCCTCAATGGGTGTGTAACGGGATCCTTTACCTTTTTACCTCAGAATATTCTTTTAAAATCACAAAACCTGTTATACAACATTATAAAGCTGTTATTAGTGCCAATGTATATTATGTTTTTAATACTGCAATGGTTTGAGTATGATTTGTAGAGTTAGATAATGAGAACTGAATGTCTTAATTACTAATAATCGGTAAATCAAACGCGCTTGTATCATGTCATTCAAGCGTGCATATTTCTTCTTGCTTGATGCACAGGAATTCGTCTCAGAGTTTTCTTTCATAATAAGGAGGGCAGTAATGTAGAACACACAATAGGCTTTACCTAGGGACTACAGCTAGAAGTTACAGACGTTCATAAATAGGTAATTACGTAGAGTAAAAGAATTGCAATGGTACAAAAAGGTCCCCAACACCGAACTGATGACAAGAACCAGACAAGTACAATTGGAACAAGAGATGACAAGAACCAAACAAGTACCAGTGGAACAAGAGATGACAAGAACCAGACAAGTACCAGTGGAACAAGAGATGACAAGAACCAGACAAGTTCCAGTGGAACAAGAGATGACAAGAACCAGACAAGTAACAGTGGAACAAGAGATGACAAGAACCAGACAAGTACCAGTGGAACAAGAGATGAGAAGCAAACGCTGGCGATGGACTGGACATACACTGAAGGAACATGCTGACAACATTGGACGTGCTATTCTAGTTGACGTCCCATGTAATACCCGTGGGTCTCCGAAGAGACAAATACAGAAAAGATCTTCTTCACACTCAGGCATGCTGCTGTACAAGACGACAAATATGGAGTTAAGCATTGGGCTGGTAACTTTATCATGTAAAACAAGTTATCAGTGAAACCACTGCTACAATAACATCTAAATACTTGGTGCAGATTTCCTAACAATCGACCTGCTGTAGTAGTGACTCCATGTTGCCTAAAGAAAGCAGAGGAAAATAATGATGATGATTCTTGTAGACGTATCTGAACCATGAGGTAAGACAGATTTTACGTTTACATCGAACAGCCTATTTTTATACTGTTTTCCTGGGAGAGAGCTTTATAGCTGGACTCTGGTGTTAAAGGTTAAAGGTAAATCTAGCTTTATTAATCCTGATATTAACATCGTTATGTGTTCAATATTATTTTCCAGCCAGGCAAATCTATGCACTTCTCCAACTATGTAGCCATTGATCTGTATAGGATCTGTTTACCTATTATTTATCCTTATTTCCTTTGTATTACAACTGAACAATAAAATCATGACATGATATTTCGTGGAAAACACTATATATATATATATATATATATATATATATATATATATATATATATATATATATATATATATATATATATATATATATATATATATATATATATATAACACCAGAGTCCAGCTCTAAAGCTCTCTCCCAGGAAAACAGTATAAAAATAGGCTGTTCGATATATATATATATATATATATATATATATATATATATATATATATATATATATATATATATATATATATATATATATATATATATATATATATATATATATATATATATAATTCATTAACAGATATGTTTTGATTTACGTCGTTTATTTACTGTATGTAAAACAGAAAATGAGAAATGTAAAAAAAATTCATAGAGTTAAAATACTGTACTATAAACATGATTACAAACAATTAAAGAAAAATAATAATAATAAATCAGTCAGCATATGAAATGATAACGGAGATGATCACGATAATAATTTTAAAAAAATTACTGAGGCAACTTGCGATAGGGCAAGTTTTCTTTATTCCATTTCAGATGTTGAACCTATTCCATTTTGTAAACACCTTTATATCAATTTTAACTCGTACATGAACATACCACTGTGGTAGCACTACTTGTAACAGTTTACATGATGTTTTGATGCTATGTGATGCTTTGGCGCGGCAAATGGGAAATTCTTTTGGAAAAATATTTGTCGCGCAGAAAGCATCATAACACATGGCATACCTTAGTGACACTTGAACCACGACTGCCACGAAGAAAACAACAGTAGAGCCGACAGCTGCCCCAACAATAGAGTCTGTATAATTCTGGTCCCGTATGAAGTTTGCTAAAATTGAGAGAAGTAGGCAAGTGGTACAGTTGATGTGACAACAACAGAGATAGTGACTATCTTCACCGTCAAAAGCTGCAAGAATTAAAAAAAAAAATAATAAGCATGCAAAAAATAATAGGAGAGTAATATAGTGCATGGCAGATATAAGTGAGTGACCAGATAAGAATTATGCAGAAAGTTAGTACTGACCACACAGTCAATCCCCGCTTTTCTGCGCTTTGTTGATACTGCGCTTTTCAATCATATTCATGCTCATAATTTTCGGCGCTTGCCTCGCTCATTCGGCGATTTTCTGCATGACACGCTCGCAATCGACAGCTGAGAAATAGAAGCGAGTGCGCTGCTCCATTTTATTCCCAGTCGTTCAGGACCTATGTCGTTCAATCTGTTTCCAGAAGTTATTCTCTCTGGGTCTCTGTGTATTACTGGCAATTTTCAAAGCTTTTACAAATTGTTACTTCTTATTGTATATGTATTGTAATATTTTTGTGTTTATTAATAATGGAAATTAAGTGTAGTGATAAGAACATAGACGCTGTGGGTCTCTTACTTGAACAGAGAAATTACATATGATTAAACTAAGTGAGCAAGGTATATACCTTTATGTTTGTCTCATATTAATTTACTGTTTACAGGCCTCGGGTTTCCCTTCCTTATGTGTTATAAAGGTATATCTATGGCTGAGATAGCCTGTAAGCTTTGCCTAGCTCGCCAAACAGTTAGTAGTCACCTCATCTTCCTCAAACAGTTAGTACAATTGTTAATGCTAAAGCTTTTGTATAGACAAAGCTCTATTCGTTTTACTTTTGTATTGCTATTTTAGGCCTAGTTTTATTGCGCACTTAATATATGATAGTGTAAGCGTGTTATTTAGGCTTTTAGGCACCCTACATGCATTTGCAAGCTAAAAAAAAGGCTATGCTTCGCATTTTGGCGATTTTCGCTTTACGGCGGGGTCTGGCCCCTAACTAGCCGTACCTTTTCAGAGGTTGACAGTTCGGCGTGGGTATGGAATATTGCCCATAAGCTGATATATCCGAACCAGGAAACACCAAAACAGCTTGGTTTTCCCCAGTGAATCCAAACAGAAGACAGACATTCATATCAAAAAAATGAATTAAAATCAAGTCTTAAGTCCGACTCGAGTCTGAGTCGATTGACTCGAGTCCGACAACACTGCCTAAAACGCTCAAGAAATAGTGAAGTAGTGAAGCGGAAGTGACAAGAACCGATTGTAACACATGTAATAAAAATTTCAAATCAGATGCGAAACAGAATACAAACAACCAGAAAAAGTCAGAGAGACAGCCATTTATTTATGTCGTTGTAAAAAAATGTTTTACTCTCTTGCTTGCACTTTTCTCCTTCAAACCCACAAACTGGAGTGTCTGGAGGTGCATGCTTGCTTCCAGATGTGCCATCTCTCCAGAGAACACCACCATCTTCAATCTCCGTTTGTATCTGAAATAGTTGAATTATAATGACGTCACACATTGTATGCAGAGTTTGCAACCTTTAAACTTATTGCATTAGTTCTACTTTCCTGTAGAGAATCAGCAAGTAAGTGTTAAAGTAAGATACGTTAGTAAAGTAACCATTTAAATCAGTGCTAACAGACATATCGAAAAGTGAAAATATTTTGTTGTTGTTGAAACTGCTGTATTATGAAAATGTTTTAAATTACTGTTAAGCGCCGTCAACAATTTTTTATGTCCTAGATCAACAATTTGGCACTTCTGTCCTATAAATGTAATCAGATGAAAGACTAAATTAAAATACTTGATGAGAGATCACACAATTTAGTAGAAATAAAACTACAGCTTAACACGTAAATAAAAAATACCTTTAAGCTACATACTTTTATTTAAAATGCACTAAAAATATAAAAGTTCAGTGTTTCTGTTCACAATGACGTGTACATTACCAAGTTCTATGACTACGTTCACAATTTTGTGCCCAACGCCACGACATTATGTAATCGTTTCACAGCTGTAGATTTGAAAACATTATTTGACTCTTTCAGCTTAAATATTTGTATGGCGCGCCAGGGTACTGCATGTTCCTTCAAATTTAGGCCTTTTAAAATGTACCACGATAGAGGGGTCGTATGCAAAAATGGCAGCTTCCTAGGTCATCTGAAACCTTGTGAACCAAGGGTTATTCTTCTTCTTCTTCGTACACGCTCAGACGTCCACTTGAATGTTCAAGGGTTCAAAGATTTGAAACTTCCAAGCAACTCTCATATCAAATTAAATAAAAAATGTATTAAAAAGTTTCTAGCAAGTAATAATGAAACAACTGGGAAAAAACCGAAACTGACCGTTTCGAGGACAACTCCATTGAGGGTATAATAAATCTTGATAACGTTCTGAAAGTGTCCGTCATGCTGCATGTCCAGGAACCAGATGTTGGACAAGCGATCACAGTTTCTGTCCATCATTAGTGAGCCAGTCACACCTGAAAGTTATTCAGATTGTCATAAACAAGTGACCAAATAAATTTAAAAAAAAGTAATAATAATAAAATAAAAATATTGGCCATTCAGTCAGTTTTACAATTGAAAGTTACCAACAATATATATGTAAGCGTACGGGCAGTGTCCGCCATTCTCTCACCATAGACTAAAAGTGCAGTATCAGTAAGAACTAAAAATAGAATATTAACCAGGATTATTTACGGGATGTGAGTCAATCCCCGAAAAGGGAACAATCCCCGTAGAGGGATATTAAAAATGCTCCGAACGCTTGGCGGATGTGACAGAGTTATGTAAATATATTACATGAATCCATGCGTTTTTGCTTCCACCTGGTTTTCCACCTTTGCTTGCTTATTAATATGCACGGTTGGTTAACGCAGAACCCCTGTACTTCTAATTTCTGTCAAACTCATAATTATAGCCACGCCTATTTTTTTCGTTTCTCTATGTCTTACAAGCACTAGGAATGTTTACATACAAGACTTATTAACTAGTCCACGACGGGACAGGTAAACAACTAGCGAGTAGGGACGTTAACTGTATTATCACGCGTGCGATTGGGCAAATCGTGGAATAGTGACAGATCAGACAATTAACGCGCGTAGAGAGAATGAATCGTCTAATGGTAGAATCAAGGAGCGATAAGTCAAATCGTACTTTCGGTAGTACAGTTGTCAGGGGGAATTAAGCAAATGCAAGAAAGGGGAGATAATCACAGTTACCCCCCTCCCCCCTCCCACATACGGTCGTTCGTGATCCCCAGGGGCAGTAATCAGCTACAGTGGTGCGGACGAGATCAAAAGACAATTCTCGCTAGCGAAGATTTATACGGTCGGCGAAAGCGTGAAGTGGGGCAGGCAAAGACATCAACATCAGAATGAATAAAGGCAAGAACAGCCTTCTTTAGCCTAAATAACATCTGGAAGTCCTCTCAATACAGCACAAGCACAAAATTAAGATTATACCAGAGTTGCGTGCTTTCTGTGCTTCTCTATGGTGCGGAATGCTGGAGAGTCACAGAGAAGGAAATGTCAAAATTGTCCTCTTTTCACACAACATGCCTAAGAAAAATTCACCGCATCTTTTGGCCGAATACCATCACCAACCAAGATCTGCTTACTCGTAGCAAGCAAGAGGACATGCACACCATCATAGCTAGCAGACGCTGGAGCTGGGTTGGTCATGTCCTCAGAAGAGACCCCGATGCCATCACAAGAACAGCTATGCTTTGGACCCCTGAAGGAAAGCGAAAGAGAGGCCGACCAAAAACAACTTGGCGGAGGACTGTGGAGGCTGAGATGCAAAGAATGAACCAGAGTTGGGGCACTGTACGAAGGATGGCCACCGACCGTGCAAAGTGGAATCAATTTGTTGTTGCCCTACAAGACGCCACTAGGCGTGATGACCACTGACTGCTTTGACGGTCGGTGGTTAAGGATCGAAGAAGAAGAAGAAAGCGTGAAAATAAGCTTTGATTCAGGAATCGACCGCAGTTTTTCCCAAAAATACGGGCAAGGCGTGATATCTCGCAAGAGCTGGCGAATTAAGACAAATTTCATATATATAGCCCAGCTTTTTAAAATCATTTATCGAGTAGCCTCAGAATTTTCGGAACCGTCTAGCTTCGAATTCTAGACCATTGAACTAGTGGAATTACTTTAGATTTCGATAGAGATAGTTTAAAATTTCTGTGTTGCAGTAAATATTTATACTAGCATTTTAAGTGATTTAATTGTTAAAGTCCGTCATTATATTTCACTAGGATTTTCTGTGTTTATTAAAAAGCGTATTAAATAACTTATAGCTAAAATTTGCCAGCTGTAATGTAAAATTTAATTACTCGCTAACACCCAGATAAAAGAGATATTTTAATTGACTAGTAAATGCACTAGGCGATGTCGTACTGACGAAATATGTATTTATCTCTAATCCATTATGTGTAATTGTGTAAATGACTAGGCTTAGTTTATGGGGGTTTTTTTAACGATAAGATAATCTATACACTTGTGGGTTCTATCGAATTTATAACCGACTAGATTATAATAAATTATACCGTTGCGCGGGTTAGGATAGATGCTAATATTGTGATAAAATATTTTGTATTTTTCTTCCTGAAATTCAGTACAGATCACAAACCAAACCTACCAGCGGCTTTAATCTAAATCTGAGAAAACGGGTCTAAGTCTAAATCTAATAGACGCCAAACAAACATTCTTATGCAAATAGCGGGTCTTCAGTGTTGACCTGTTCGGCCCTCTTGTTTAACACAGAGAGAGAGAGAGAGAGAGAGAGAGAGAGAGAGAGAGAGAGAGTACACCCATATAAGAATAAGAATAATTGTAACTGGACTGTCGTAATTTTTATCTGAGAGGGTGCTGATGAATATTGGTCCCTTTAGAGTGTAAAGTGATATTGAAGGCTCTGTGAGAATAAGGATTTAGGTGAATGAGGTAGTAGATTCACAAGCGCTGGGAAGGAGCAAGGACAGTCTCTTATTACGATAATATCTGTTTTCTCACAGACTACTCCTATCTCTCTTCTGCACAAACAATTGTGTCAGTTCCAGTCGCTCAGGCGCACTCACCGATTTGGTGATTCTGTCGCTCAACGTACATGAATACAAACTGCACAGATGGAAATGTTTGGAGTTTTAGGCCAACCGACAACCAACACAAATAAATATTCATACCTTTATTATCATAAAGGACTCACACATAATTGTACATTTACAGTCAAAAATCAAAGGTTACAAAAATACCATAGAAACAGTCCTTCAATTAAACTAGGGAAGAGGGGGGGTTTTTTGAGGAGAAATATCCCATCCACCGTTTCCCGTTTATATCTACTAACCTTACTCGAGCGGTACAAAAACCCGGTCCCAAAGACAAGAAAGCCATCACAAGGCTATGGGGGGGGGGGGGTGATCAGAGATAGGCAATTTAACCCACTGGAAAATAAATAACTCTGAGGCAAGGGGTTACAGAAAGAAGGGGGGGGGGTGTAGAGGAAAGCTAGGATTCTCAATTGTCTCCCTTTAAATCAACAAATTTTACGGGAGGGGGGAATGAACACAGTTACCCAATCCCACTAGGAGAGATCCCGTACAAGGAATATAATGCACCTTAGTATAAGGTCGAACTAATCAAAAGGGTAAAGAAAAGATAAATCTCCTTTCATTCAAAAAAACACACTAGGGCTGGCCATCCCAACAAACACACACGCAGACTTACCGAAAGGTGAATTCTGGCACTTCATAGGAAATACATCAAAAAAACAGCACTAAACCTTGGCTTAGGTAAAAGTATTTCCGTGTACAGCCCCAGATTTTGCGGGTTGTTTAAGTTAACAAAGTGTCCCGAAATCGCTGGACGTTGAAGTTTAACGGTACTGTTCGTTTATTAGACAAAGTTCCTAAAGAAAGGCACAGGCACTTGGCTAAGCGTGAGGTATGGTGTGGTTCCTAAAATTGGCACAGCTGGCGGAGATAACTTCCTTTTTCCGTAATGTCACAAGTTTAACGGAAAACACTGAGGTAAGGCACTTCTTCTTCGGGGGTTACCTAAAATTTCTGGGGGGGGGGGGGGGGGGGGTGGGGGGGGGGGGGGCGGGGGGGGGGGGGGGGGGGGGGGGGGGTTAAAATCCACTGAATATGCGTGACCGACAGTGTTCAGGTATCGATGCTTTTTCTTCACAAATAGGGGCAGTGAATAAAATATGTTCTGCTTCCAGTTGTCGTTAAGGGCTCTATATGAACTAGCCTTTTTAAAGTGTTTCTTGAATGGCTTTTTTCTCAGTTACGTTCAGAGGAGCGGGGCCCATTACAGGTCGCCACAAGTTTAGCTTTAAAAAAGTTCATATGTTACTGGAATTATCAAATTGAGTTTGGCAGAACTCTGTATATAGTTAATAATTGCTGGGATGCAGGTTGAATGATCGTTCTGAATGAAAGATAATCAAAACAAGAAATGCATTACAAATCATACTATAATCTGACGCGATAAATTACAGTTAGCCTATTTACTTATTAGCGTCGTCAATTAACAAATCAGGAAAACTTCCCGTGAGTTAAAAATAATTAAAAGCACATCTATCTATACAGAACTAAACTGTATTAAAGTTATAATTCTCTTTAACGTCTGCAAAATAAATTTACGCGTCAATTGTATTAGGAAATACTTTTAGCTGTAACATTAGTTTGCACTAGAACTTTGAAAATGGGTTTATTTAATAAGGTTAAATTTACACCACAATCCATTGAAATCAGTAGAAATAACTCGACCAATGATCACTCGAAGCTAATGTATAAATTACCGTCTGCACAGAAAGAATACACTCCAATAGTCACGAAGGTAGATGAAATCCAGCAGGAATCCGACTATGCTAGTGCAACTAGGATTCTGTCAGAGCGAACGATAAAATGCAGTTTATCGGAGTTCTCTATTTATACTTCTCGAATGTAACTTGAATGGGGCGTGTTAAATTTTCGCACCTTTCTTGATCTTGAGCAAATCCGGGGTACCTCGCCGATGTGTTAACAGCTGCGATTCATTCGTTTTCCCCGGTCTACCGATTTTCTTCCGTCTCAGGCTGCTCGCATAAGAGTGCGAAAATTTCCCGAGAAGCTAACTCTGTGAGCTGCGGGTTCCTGTTTCTTTAGATCGTGTGCCGCTCCACGTTGAATTCTGAAGATCCGCCTGTTCTTTGATGGTACCGCTGCATGCCGGTAAAAGTTACAACAGATGATCAGGGGTACTAAAGTTATGAGAGGCCAATTTTCTGTTATCATCCATCGAGTCAGGGAAATTCATTTGTCATACTTAGACGTACGTCACAATCGTCCCCACTTTTGAGACATGGAAACTCGTTTTCATGTTTAATTTATGACAATGAAGCTGCCCTGATCGGTAGTTTTAGGGTGATTGGCATCGTCGATTTTCTCCTCTTCCTCCGTGGTCCAGTTTCTACTCAAGAAGTCAGCTCCGACATTCTGTTTTCCTGGAATATATTCCACTTTGAAGGAATAAACACTCAATAGCAAGGCCCAACGCATTATCCTTGCGTTGAATTCCTTCTTGGCATCCAGGAAAGCTAGTGGAGCATGGTCTGTTTGCACCGTGAAAGAAGTACCATACAGAAACTCATGATGGCGTCTGATGCCATGAATCAGAGCGAGACATTCTCTTTCAACGACACTGTAGTTGCGTTCCGCTTTATTCAGTTTCCGACTGCCATAGGCAACTGGAAATAGCATGTTCAGGTCACTGTCATCGGCTTGCAGCAATGTTGACCCGATGCCCTGACCTGACGCGTCAACTCTCAGTATGAAAGGTTTCTTAAGGTCAGGTAACCTTAGGATGGGGTATGCCGACAACTGTCCTTTCAAAGTACTATACGCGTGTTCGCACTT
The DNA here is from genome assembly GCA_024509875.1 of Oreohelix idahoensis. Classification (NCBI taxonomy): domain Eukaryota; kingdom Metazoa; phylum Mollusca; class Gastropoda; order Stylommatophora; family Oreohelicidae; genus Oreohelix; species Oreohelix idahoensis. The sequence goes on from JAMPIV010018954.1 coordinate 368,686, forward strand.
TTGATCCCATATGACCTTATCAGGACAACCTTTCTTGGTGAGGTCAGTCAGAGGTGCTGTCAGTCCGTTGAAGTTCTGGATGTATTTCTGATAGTATGCACATAGCGATATGAAGGAACGTACGTCTTTCTTCGTTCGGGGTCTTTTTTGCTGCCACAATTTTCTCCACGTTCTTCTTAATAGGCCAACTGCATCCGTGAGAAATAGTATGCCCCAGGAAGTCTAACTGTTCAAACCCGATGAGACATTTGCTAGGTCTGGCTGTGAGACCCGTTTCCTGTAGTCTCCTGAGGAGCATAGCAACCGTAGCAATATGTTCTTCATAGGTTTCCGATGCAATTAATATGTCATCTATGAAATTATGGATATGGGGACTTTGCAAAGGCTCTAGAAGCTTCCTCATCATCCTGGTGAACACTCCTGGTGCGTTATGCAAACCGAACGGCATCACATTAAATGTGTAATGTCCTTCGCTAGTGCTGAAAGCTAACAAAGGTTTAATTTCCTCCTTGACTGGTATTTGATAATAACCTTTACTGAGGTCAATCTTGGAGAAGATCTTTGCTTTGCTGAGCTTGGTGAACAGCTCAGAAACAGTTTGGAGAGGTTCGGGCTGGAATTCCGTTACAGCGTTTAGCAACCTGTAATCAATGCACAGCCGAACTTCCTTATTGGGCTTCTGCAACAGCACTACACTCGAGCTGTAAGGAGATGTAGACTCACTGATAATTCCTGCCTGACGCAGCTTGTCTATTTCTCCGCGAAGTGCATCCGCTTTAGCGTACGGGATGGGGTAAACTCTGGTTTGAACAGGGGTCTCGTTTGTTAATTTCATATCAAATTCAATGAGATTTGTTCGACCAGGTACATCCGTTAAGACTGCACTGTACTGTTTTAGTAGAGCCCTGGTTTCTGTTTGTTGTTCAGGTGAGAGATTGTCGCCGAACTTGACATCTTTAAAGGATTCTGTGGGTTGCAGTGGATACTCCATGCACCCATCATCATCTTCCTCGTCTTCCGTTGCTATGGCGACAGCCAGGAGATGCTCGGAGGATGGCACCGGTCTTTCCAAATATTTCTTTAGCAGATTTATGTGGAAGACCTTCTCCTTCCTTTGATGGAGATCTTGTAATTGGTACGTGAGATCTTTTTAAGGACGGTAAACGGCCCTTGCCATCCGATGCGAAGTTTATTGCTTCCGGTTGGGAAGTAGCAACAAAACTTTCTCCCCTGGTTGGAGCTCTCTCTCTTTGGCAGCTTTGTTGTATCTTTTAGCGTGTTTAGCGCGGGCTTTCGTAAGGTTGGTTGTAGCTAGATCCCATCCTAGCTTTAGCCTTTCCTTGAGCTCAGATACATACTTGCTTGCAGAGACGACTGTCTCGTCAGCCTTTTGGTCTGTCAGGGACCGAAGTAAGGCTTCTAATGGCCCCTTTATAGGTCTGCCAAATAAAAGTGTAGCAGGCGGGAATCCCGTAGACGCTTGGGGAACCTCTCGGTAGGCGAATAAGGCAGCCGATATATATAGGTCCCAGTCTTCCGGTTTCTCCTGACCCAGCTTACGTAACATGGTGGTGAGGCTGCCATTAAAACGTTCCACGAGCCCATTTCCGGCCGGATGGTAGGGACTTGTGTGGATATGTTTGGCCCTCAAGATCTTAAAGATCTCCTCCATTAACAGGCTACGGAATTGGGATCCATTTTCCGTCAAAACTTGTTGAGGGAATCCCAACCGTGTAAAAATTTGCACGAGGGCTTCTGCAACATGCTTGGAATCTATGCATGTTAGCGGTACAGCTTCGGCCCACATAGTGCAAGTGTCAACTAAGGTCAGGATGAACCTGTTCCTTCTTTTGGTCTTTTCCAGAGGACCAATAATGTCGACAGCAACCCGTTCAAATGGAGTCCCTACTATTGGCATTTGCCCCATAGTTACTGGGGGTGTCAAGTGCTTGGGTGCTACCCGTTGGCACTGGGCGCAGGATTTCACGTACCTGACAATGTCAGAGTTCATTCCTGGCCACCAATAGTGGGTTTTTATTCGCTGAATAGTGGCGTTTTGTCCCATATGTCCGCTAAAGGAAAGAGAGTGCCCCATCTCTAAGATCTGGCTTCGGTACTGCGTCGGTACTAGGAGCTGGTTATTCCCCGTGTCCGGGTTTCCCGTTCTACGATACAATACGCCATCCTTAGAAAAGATGTCTCCGTTGTGTCTGGGGTTCTTAGCCATGGGCAGTTTTTTAAAGCAGAGCTCTAGAGTAGGGTCCTTTTGTTGCGCCTCCTTCAGTTCGTTCGGCAACAAATTTGGCGCAGGCTCCCTCTCCTTCTTGGCTTGCCCTCTTGTGGTTACCGCTGCCACAATCGGCTCCTTTGGTCTCCCAATAAACACATATCTACATCCCAGGATAACTGGGTAGATAGGATCATCCATAATGGCCGCTTTTATAACTCCTCTGACAAAATCAGAGTGTATTTCTACCAGTGCGATAGGCAGCGTCCTGTGCGCATCACTCTTAAACACTCCACTAAGTTTGACGGTTTCCTCTGTCTCCTGACCTGGTTTGACTAGGTGTCTAGCAACAATACAACTAAAACTTAATCCAGTGTCAAAGAGACAAGTGGTTGAGGTACCATTCAAAATTACAGTTCCTCGAGTTGAGGGTCGGTCCCCCTCAGGTTGAGAATCACTGACATTGATTCTACCTTTCGAGGCTGTATGCAAACATCCAACGCGGTTTGAACCGGTTTGTTTGCCCTGATCAGACGTTCCTGGTGTAGGGGTCTTTCCTTTTCCTTGACCTTGGTGGCCGCGCTGCCACGTAGGCTTGGTGGGTTGATCAGAGTTGTTGTTGGGGGGGGTATCGGGTTTTGTAGAATTTCGATTTTTCCTGGGGAGGTCTCTGGGTATTATTTTCTCGTTGGTTATAATTCTGAGAGGAATTAGAGGAATAGGATGACTGCTCTAGATTTTGTTTACGAGATGGCTCATCTGTGGGTTTACGTTTAGTGCTGGGAAGTTCGGCCATTGCATTGGTATAGTGTTCGGCCTTATTGAGTATGTCCTCAAGCCTGACTGCGCCCTGTTCAGCCAAAAATCTACGGGTTTCGTTTGACATAGTTGCCTTTATCTGTTCCACAAGAACAAGTTCAAGTAGTCCCTCATATGTAAGAGGTAGGTCAGATAATTCAATGCACTTTGTCAGATAACCCGTGAGACGTGAAGAGAACTGGGGAAATGTTTCCGTGCTCTCTTTTCGGCTGTTTCTGAACAACTGCAGAAACTTTCGGGCAGTCATCTCAAACTGCTGTAGTAAGGCCTTCTTCAACATGTCGTAATCATGTTGATTCGGTCCCAGCTTTGTGTACACGTCATAAGCATTGCCATTCAGTGACGTTGAAAGTTTGAGCGCCCAGCGGGTACTCTCTAACCCATAAAGATTCGCGAGTCTCTCGAATTTTTCTAGGTAGCTGTCAATTTTTTTCGTTAGGGCTAGGAAAAGACTCTAAAGCGAAAGACATCGCAGTTAATTGGGCAGACTGAGTGCTGGAGAGATCCATTGTTTGAGACTGGGGCGAAGACGGCTCTCCATTATTTGAAGTAGAGGCACTCCGACTCTCTAAAGCCTTGAGCGCTAATTCATGTTGTCTTTCCCTCTCTCTTTCTCTCTCTCTGCGGGCTTCCATTTCTGCCTCAATTTTCTTCTGTTCCAATTGACGATCGTCCGCTTCTTTCTTCCTAGCTTCTGCCCTCTCTTCTCTCTCTTTTTCTTCCTTCCTCTCAGCTTCTGCCCTTTGTTTCTCTTCCTTCCTCTCTGCTTCTGCTCTTTGTTGCTCCGCGTCATATATTTGCAGTTCCTGGGTGATAAACAGATTCGCGGCTTCTGTGTCTAATCCTGAGTCTTTCGCTTCCTGTCTCAAAATGGATCTTATCCTAATTCTCTCAGCCATTGTCAAAGAACTGGATGCTTCTAAGACTAGAGAATAGTAAGATGGAACAAGAAGGGGAAAAACTCAAGGCCGCTACGCGAAAAACAAAGTAAAAAATTTACTGAATGACCTCGTGTGTTAACTTATCGCCGCTATTATTGTCACTTAAGACTCGTAACGCAAGCAACTATGCCAATTAAATGGTAAGTTACACTAGAAAAGAATCTACTCTTACTAACAGTAGAGAAAAATTTATATTAAACAATTTAAAAGGAAAAAAAAAATTTCCCAGAAAATGTTAATTCTCTAACAACAAACTCCGTCCCTGAAGACAATTTTTGAGATGAGACGTAGTTAACTTAATTTTAAAAAATCAGAACAATCCGTCTTTAGCTTAGCTCAACTCAAACGCTTCATAACCTTTAGTGATTGTAAAACAATCACGCAGTCCCAGCAATTATATAACCAAAATTTTCAATTCCCTCTGCCAGAGAATACAAATGTGACAATCTTTTATTATCACTAACTGCCTGTTCCTGTGGAAAAACAAACCTGTCTTAATTATTGTGTGGTTGGCCCAAAATACTGAACGGCTTGGTCTAGGGGAAGTAATACTTTTAAAGATTATACCCTACTTCACAAAGACAATCAACCACACTCTATTTTAACTAAGTTCAGAATCTCGAACGAGCTAACCATATATTGTCGTAATTTTTATCTGAGAGGGTGCTGATGAATATTGGTCCCTTTAGAGTGTAAAGTGATATTGAAGGCTCTGTGAGAATAAGGTTATGAATGAATGAGGTAGTAGATTCACAAGCGCTGGGAAGGAGCAAGGACAGTCTCTTATTACGACAATATCTGTTTTCTCACAGACTACTCCTATCTCTCTTCTGCACAAACAATTGTGTCAGTTCCAGTCGCTCAGGCGCACTCACCGATTTGGTGATTCTGTCGCTCAACGTACATGAATACAAACTACACAGATGGAAATGTTTGGAGTTTTAGGCCAACCGACAACCAACACAAATAAATATTCATACCTTTATTATCATAAAGGACTCACACATAATTGTACATTTACAGTCAAAAATCAAAGGTTACAAAATACCAATATAACTAGGGAAGAGGGGGTTTTTTGAGGAGAAATATCCCATCCACCGTTTCCCGTTTATATCTACTAACAGACAAAACCCGGTCCCAAAGACAAGAAAAGGGGGGGGGGGGAGGTGATCAGAGATAGGCAATTTAACCCACTGGTAAATATATTACTCTGAGGCAAGGGGTTACAGAAAGAAGGGGGGGGGGGGGTAGAGGAAAACTAGGGTTCTCAATTGTCTCCCTTTAAATCAACAAATTTTACGGGAGGGGGGAATGAACACAGTTACCCAATCCCACTAGGAGAGATCCCGTACAAGGAATATAATGCACCTTAGTATAAGGTCGAACTAATCAAAAGGGTAAAGAAAAGATAAATCTCCTTTCATTAAAAAAAAACACACTAGGGCTGGCCATCCCAAAAACACACACGCAGACTTACCGAAAGGTGAATTCTGGCACTTCATAGGAAATACATTAAAAAAACAGCACTAAACCTTGGCTTAGGTAAAAGTATTTTCTTCCGTGTACAGCCCCAGATTTTGCGGGTTGTTTAAGTTAACAAAGTGTACCGAAATCGCTGGACGTTGAAGTTTAACGGTACTGTTTGTTTATTAGATAAAGTTCCTAAAGAAAGGCACAGGCACTTGGCTAAGCGTGAGGTATGGTGTGGTTCCTAAAATTGGCACAGCTGGCGGAGATAACTTCCTTTTTCCGTAATGTCACAAGTTAAGAAAAACACTGAGGTAAGTTCTTCTTCGGGGGGGGGGGGGGGGGGGGGGGGGGGGGGGGGGGGGTTTAAAATAAACTGAATATGCGTGACCGACAGTGTTCAGGTATCGATGCTTTTTCTTCACAAATAGGGGCAGTGAATAAAATATGTTCTGCTTCCAGTTGTCGTTAAGGGCTCTATATGAACTAGCATTTTTAAAGTGTTTCTTGAATGGCTTTTTTCTCAGTTACGTTCAGAGGAGCGGGGCCCATTACAGGTCGCCACAAGTTTAGCTTTAAAAAAGTTCATATGTTACTGGAGTTATCAAAATGAGTTTGGCAGAACTCTGTATATAGTTAATAATTGCTGGGATGCAGGTTGAATGATCGTTCTGAATGAAAGATAATCAAAACAAGAAATGCATTACAAATCATATTATAATCTAACGCGATAAATTACAGTTAGCCTATTTACTTATTAGCGTCGTCAATTAACAAATCAGGAAAACTTCCCGTAAGTTAAAAATAATTAAAAGCACATCTATCTATACAGAACTAAACTGTATTAAAGTTATAATTCTCTTTAACGTCTGCAAAATAAATTTACGCGTCAATTGTATTAGGAAATACTTTTAGCTGTAGTTTGCACTAGAACTTTGAAAATGGGTTTATTTAATAAGGTTAAATTTACACCACAATCCATTGAAATCAGTAGAAATAACTCGACCAATGATCACTCGAAGCTAATGTATAAATTACCGTCTGCACAGAAAGAATACACTCCAATAGTCACGAAGGTAGATGAAATCCAGCAGGAATCCGACTATGCTAGTGCAACTAGGATTCTGTCAGAGCGAACGATAAAATGCAGTTTATCGGAGTTCTCTATTTATACTTCTCGAATGTAACTTGAATGGGGCGTGTTAAATTTTCGCACCTTTCTTGATCTTGAGCAAATCCGGGGTACCTCGCCGATGTGTTAACAGCTGCGATTCATTCGTTTTCCCCGGTCTACCGATTTTCTTCCGTCTCAGGCTGCTCGCATAAGAGTGCGAAAATTTCCCGAGAAGCTAACTCTGTGAGCTGCGGGTTCCCTGTTTCTTTAGATCGTGTGCCGCTCCACGTTGAATTCTGAAGATCCGCCTGTTCTTTGATGGTACCGCTGCATGCCGGTAAAAGTTACAACAGATGATCAGGGGTTCTAAAGTTATGAGAGGCCAATATTCTGTTATCATCCATCGAGTCAGGGAAATTCATTTGTCATACTTAGACGTACGTCACATGGACCTATAGCTATCCAGATTCTTTTCCCAATTTTTCATGTACATTTAGCCCGTTGTGACGAAAATATCAACATTAACATTTCCCGATTACCGACCACTGTGTTGTGGTGAGGAATTTTATCCCTAGAGATTTTCATACCTGACCTTCTCTTAAAGTATTGGAATTACAAGCTAATGACACTGTGAACACTAGATATCTTAAGTATTTTCCTACCCCGACTAATTGGTGTGAACTACACAGGTCCGAGTAACAGTAACAAAGTAAGCGTTCCCCAAATAACAGGATTAATCCAACTTGGAAGATCTCGAGCTTACTTTGCCAAAACAAACACAACACTGGATTTGCTGTGTGTACCATGGAAATATGTTCCAGATGATTGATCAACTTAGGTAAGAGAGACTGAAAATGTGGCCACAGTTTGTCTGAAGCGATAGAAAGAAGGAGTGAATAATTCTTCTATTGTATAATCATTGTATTCACTTTGTTTTCTTCCTTTCCTTATTGTTTGCTAATACTGTTTATTCCAGGAAGGATTAATTAGAAACTCTGTTCTTTACAGTATAGTCAAATTCTATACCATAGTGCTAATCTTTTGACCTTTTGGGGGTTAATAACTTCTTCTAACGGGATCTTGTCTCAACAGAAAGAATTGCACTTATGTGTCTAGTTCTTTATTATTTCTGTAACCTATGATTTTTATATTTGATATTTGATACTGTATGTTGTGAATTTTTCTTTATGATAAATAAACTTAACATAAAACGTAATTACCTGTGTTGGTCAGCTCGGCCCAATATCCCTACACCATTACTATAGTTTTCACGTTTGTGCGTCAAGTTGTCGTCACTTATCTGTGTGTGTGTATGTGAGTGGTTATAGTATATATGTTAATATACACAGAAAGGTAAACTGTCTGATAAACAAATTTCAGTCGTAAGATAGGCTGGACTAGAGTATCTTCTCAATCCAGGAACAGACTCTACCTTTTCACCATTTCACTCGTGAAATCTATTTCTTTACCTTATCTCTCACTGAGTTACCACCTTTGTCAGTTCTATTCAGGCGGGACCAGAATCTATCTTAATCACCAATCCTAAAATCAACGACAGCGGACGATGTGCTTTGTGAGCATTTCCATCGAAGAAGTGCAGAGAGAGGAGCTGATTGTTGAAGCCTCCTTCAAATTTTTCTTCGGACATAAGACCACAATCATTGAATGGTTGTTCAGTGGTAAAAAATGTTGTTCCACGTGAGAGTTATTTTGCCTGATTTGTTAATTCTGCCACTGATGGGGCTGTAAGCCACCAATAATTACAACCCGTCAAAAGATCATAAGTTACATTTTCTTAGTACATGGTTGTGGGGTAGCGACAACGAAACAGTTTTACTCAACCACTCCGGCTCCTGTCATACACACACACACAAACACACATACACACACACACATATATATATATATATATATATATATATATATATATATATATATATATATATATATATATACAAAACGGGGCGTACCCGGATTTACTCAGCGTTAGGCACAGTCACAAAAAAGGACTTTGAAGATATTATAAATGATTGATCTGTGTAGTAGTGATGTGATAAAATCAAATATGATAAGTAATAACGGAAGGGGCAAGACGGTATATGGTTATGGAGTTTGAAAATAACATGTAAAGGGCAATATCCTATGTCGTCATGTAGTAATGTTCTACATGAGAGTAGTGGGGGGTCCCCTACCAAAATCAGACACTTATTTGCAACTGGATTGGCATTTGAGATTCTAAGAGGAAGGCCGCGTTATACGTGGGAAGATAACATTAAGAATTTTACAAGAAAGAGTCTTTCGGAGTGTGCCATCAAGACGAGAGACAGAAGACGTTGGAGATCCATTGCAGCTGACCTTCGATGTGGAGATGGTAACAAATGATTGTCTGAGATCAAACATGAATGCTTTGCTGAAATTATTTAAGCGTCCATGGAAAGCCTTGATACACGTGACACTGCCTTGTTATTGTATTATTCCATTCTATCTAAGCCATATCTAAAATAACAAAAGAAAAAGAACGGCTTCGGAATTTATGGAACCACAACTAAAAGAGGTCTATTCTTCAAGTTCCATGCCTGGTGGCGTAGGTCATCATTTCTCTCTGTAACTTAATGTTCTCTGTGCTGATTATCACTTATGTTGTTGACTTCCTTCTATGTCATACTGTTCTATCGTCTTTCTTTGTCGTCCTCTATCTGTCGTAATTTTAATGCGAATCGCTGGCAATTTCAGCTGAGTAGCCTGCCCTGTCTTAATTTCTATTGTAGTCTCCTCCCACTCCTCTGTGTAATAGCTCCTACAAGCTCTACCTCTCTTGCATTAGTCACGTCACTCTTAAATTGGACAGGCTAAATTCCACCCCTTTACACATGTGTCTCGGCATCTAGCTAAAGGTCCTTTTGTTCTGCCTTTCTTGTAGATGACAGCAAGTTCCCCGATTCCTTGATTCACAGAAAACCTGGGGACACAGGGAATCGACCTTAACCTTTCATCTGTCCAAATGCATCGTTCGAATTACCGCTTTAGTGTCGCTATAGATTACGTATCTTTCTTTTATCAAGGGACGCAAGGGAGACAGCCCCCGAGGTCCTTACGTCTTATTACACAGCTCTCAATGCAAGTACGACCCCACGCTAGAGCACCTGCAGACTTTATCTTATTATTTAAGATAGGCGTTCCTAACTCTCCTTGCCATTGTCTTCAGAGAGAATTTTCGCTACCTTACAAAGTGGCCTAATAGCGCTTGTAAGATTATTTTATGTTATTGTCTTTATGGACATATGGATGCGAGTCTTTATGGAGACATGGTCCGCAACCAGACGATACGTCAAGGCCTAAAATCCCACCCGCTGCAGACCCAAATAGAACAGTCCCAACTAAGATGGTTTAATGTCTGCAGAATATCGGCTAAGGACGGGGAAACAGAATCCAGTAATGTCCCTCGTAATTTTTAATTTCATTCTGATAGAATAGGCAAAAAACAGATAGAAAAATTCATTAAGTAAGTCATTAATAAATACGAAGGACGGTCAGAAAGTAATGCCTCGTAATTTTTAATTTCATTCAATAGGCAAGAAAACAGATAAAATTCACATTGAAATGTAGCCCCAAGCGTGGACTTCAAAAATTTATTTCTCAATGTAGTCTCCGTTATTTGTTACAGTTTTTGTCCATCTTCTCTCAAGGGCATGTATCCCCGCACGGTAACAATTTGTGTCCTTTTTCCTAAACCACTGGCGTACGGCGCGTTTAAGGGTCTCGGTGTCCTCAAAGTGATGTCAGCGAAGATCTTCTTTCAGTGGTCCAAACAGATGGAAGTTAGAAGGTGCAAGATCGGGACTGTAAGGGGGATGTAGTAATAATGTCCAGCCAAATTCTGCAATCGCATCAATGGTTCGTTTAGCAGTGTGTGGCGTGGCATTATCGTGCAACAGTAGTGCAGTTCTCTGATCTTTTAATGGGTAAAGTCGTCGAAGACGACCTCTAAGCTTCTTCAAAGTTTCAATGTAACGGTCTGCATTCACCGTGTTTCCCTGTTCCAAGAAGTCGAGAAGAATCACACCCTTCTCATCTCAAAACACGGAGGCCATAACTTTCCATACAGATGGTGAACTTTTGAACTTCTTTCTTGTCGGCGATGTTGTGTCTGTCTGTCAACATTCTGGGTACCCACCGTGCACAAACGTTTGAATAACCCAGGTCTTTAATGATGTTCTGGACACTGCCTTTACTAATGGACAACATGGAAGAAATTTCATCCAGTGTTACCCGACGGTCACCACGAATGATGCCATCAACTCGATGAATGTTGTGTGGAGTCACTGCGGTAGACGGACGGCCTATCCGCTTTGAGTCAGCCATTGAGGATTGACCTACTTCAGCTTCGTCACAATGATGTACCCGACGTCGGACAGTGCTAACATCCACTGTTGAATCTCCATAAACATTCTTCAAACGTTCGTGGATGCGAATTGGGTTCTCGCCTTCAGCATTGAGGAATTCTATGACATAACGTTGTTTTAACCGAACGTCTTTGGCAGCCATTTTTGAACTGTTACAGTGGTGCCACCTGTTACTGAAACAGGTTGGTAATGCTAAAAAGTGCAGAAGAGTGTTTGAGGAATCTTGCTAAATTTCCAAATTGCACACCGATGCAGTATTTACATACATAAAAAATAGGAGGCATTACTTTTTGACCTTCCCTCGTATAATTATTTATTCTCAGCGGTCAGAATTTACTTCTATTCTACCTGTCACTTGATGTTTGCTGTTTTAGTCATTACTGTAATAGATTAACCTATTTAGCAAGAGAGGACGGATGAGGGTTTGACATCTTAAACATCGTCTCGAGTGTGGCTGGGAAGAAGACATTAGATATCTGATTATATCTCTATCTCTCCAGAAGTCATATCTCTCTCCCTATTTTCATTTGTAACTCTATTTTCCTCTACTTTCACATTACCCATTCACACTTTGTCTAAAATCAGACATCATCTACTTCCATACTCGCGACACTATCTCTGTTTCGTTCAGTGTTTTATGTTGCCGCACTATATTCCAGCGTTCCTCATCTCATAAAATGTCCAAAGAAGGTAGACTCCTTGCTTCTTATGTGAATAATTAGCATCCTTTGTGCACTTCCTTCTTTCAGGATGTCCTCACTAATTTTTTTGTAGCTGTCCGCTGTATTCCTAACCCCATTCTGTAAAACCCCATCTCTTTGCCTGTGTACTAATTGTCCATAACTCACATACGTATATTAGGAATGGCTCTACAGAACACTGCAGACCTGTCTTTCTTACTTCCACTGGCAAATATTTGTTCCACAAAATATTTATCATTGTATGGAACGCTATTGTGCATAGGTTATTTTACTCTTCAATTAATGATCGCATGTTAGAGAATGCCACTACATAAGATGCATTATCAAGGTTAAGACTGTTGGAATTTGGCATCATACGTAAGGATAGCAGAGATGGACGTATGAAAGGATGCATCCGTCGTGTATACAACCATTGAGCTACAGGAACAGTTAGCATTCACACTCTTCGACATATTCTGAGGGAGACTGAGCACCTATGGGTTTGCGCGGAGTGCAATGATGTCGATTCTGTTCAATAATAACAATACCTCTTCGTGCCAGAGATGTCATCTTCCACCTGATCTTATTATGTTGTCTAGATATTGGAATCCGGCTTCTTAGCGATGGCCTTTACTTTTACACATACACACAAAGTATATACATATATATGCAATTTTAAAAAAAAATTATTATTTCGGCTTCTGTTTATATTGCAATTTGTTTTACCTGATTAGGTTGCCAGTCTCATGCACAATCTCAGAATCGTTGCCTGTTACGACTCATATGAGGGAGTAATCGTTCTATTCCGTCTTTATCTCTTCAAATATATCCGGAACCACACATAGCAATACTGTTTTTTTTTTCTTCTCTAACCAGCGGCACTCGAGCTTTTTAGCTCTTTTGGCCCAATGACATGTCATTGCGAGGCTGGGGGGTCAGTGGACTTTCCTTCCAACCCGGTCAGGAGCTTCGCTCTTTCCCATCCCCACGGGATTTATGTGCAGGAGCCGTTCAGGTTATTCAGTCAAATTTCCGGTCGTAAACATTCCTTCAAACGCTGACGCCCGGGTTTGAACCATGCAATACTGTTATTTTAGCAGACATTTTTGCAGTACATTTAGTAGTACTGTTGTACCAACTTAAATTTCATCAGAAGCTCTGCGTCTAATCGTCGAGAGATTTTGCAGTTAAGTTAGGAAGGATCGGGAGTTAAAATTTAAAAAAAAAAACTAGCCTGTACACTGTGTGACAACAGCAATGGGCAAGCGGTCTTTATTCCTCAGCACTTAAACGGACCCCAGCTAAGAGAACCACGCCGTAACTATAGATGTTTATTTTTAGTTAAGAAGGAAAACAGGGTTGGAAAATTTACTGTATCACACTGACGTCAAGTGGTTAAATAGAAAGAAACTTAAAGACCTCGAACACAACATTTACATTTCTCTCATTGACAAGTAAAACTGCAATGGGAAAATATAAGATCGGTAAAGTGGTTATAAAGTGGATACAAGTAGAGAAAACCTGTTTATAGCAATACCAGACAATCCCTATTCCCGGTATCCTCTAGGTAAGAGAGAGAGAGGAAGACCAAAGAACACATGGAAAAGAGAAGTGGAGACAGACATGAAGGAGATGAAGAAAACTGGAAAAGACCTTGAGCTGATGGCACGGGACGGAAGACTTGACATAACTTTGTTGAAGGCCTAAGCTCCTTTGGTTGGTGAAAGGTGTAAGGAGAAGAAGAAAGTGGTTATAGGTTTGAGACTTCTGGCAAGTATCAGTCAGCTGGGTGATGACCTCGTCATAGTTAAAACCTCTGCAGCAAGCCAAACGATAATGTTTCATTCATTCAAATGTTTATTGCAAATTGTAAACTAAAGTAGCAATACACGCTACCAACACTTCTTCTGTATAGCTAGACATCGAGAAAACAAAGACAACTTATTTATTCCTGACGTGTTGTAACTCTTAACCTTTTTATAGAATGCAACCTGTACTTTTTACGAACGTGGTATTTGCTTGGCAACATTTTATTGGCCACTGCGTAACGTGTTGTAACTGATAACTCGTGAGAATCTGTGTTTTTCAAAAAATAGTAAAAGAGCTAAATACGAAAACAAAGATAATACAACTTTTAGAGACATTGTTAGTAAATTTTCTTACCGCTAGAATGTACCGTTGGTGCCATCTGAAATATATGAGTACCGTTTCTTGGATTTCCACCCGCTTGCAACGTCTTGTTGACAAGAACCGCCCACAGAACAGTGGCATCATAAACAAAAGGTGCGTATGCATCCATGGTCTGTAATAAGATTAACGACTTTGCATAAATACTCGGTTTGATTAACCAGCTGTACAAGAATTATAGAAGTTTTATGTAATACAGCAACTTATGAAGAGGCCAAGAGTTGTATCAGGAGCAGATGGAAGAACACTTTGGAAGCAGAGTATCCAGGTAAAGGATCCCGTTACACGCCCATTGAGGCATATTGGGAATAGGGTGTTAGGCCCATATTTTCTTGACCATACGGCACACTAGGGGTGATGTGGTCAACATCACGCCGGTCGCCTTAACCTTCCCAGAATTTTCCAGGCCAAAAGAAAAATGTTGCACATTACCAGTTCAAGAGAAGTGAACAAGTATCTTTAGATACTGCACATGCCACAACAGATTAAGATACCATCTATTTAAAAAGTAAAGATATGAACTACTGATGAGTGCAACTTTGGCACTGAAAAATAACAGCTGAACTTCTGCTGTAAGTGCCCAAAATATGAGAATCTGGGAAAGCACTCAAGTCCGTCATCATTCCTGGACAAACTACAAGGAAATACTAGCAATTTCAGGCCGAGGACTGCTTTTTAAAACGTATTCAAAAAAATGTCTGATGAAAGTGTACGAAGAAATGTGTAACAACGCGGATACACATGAGTAAGATAACTCAGTGGGAATACAAGAAATGGATAGTAGAAGTTAGTTTATGGATTTGGTTCAAAACAAAAATTACCGAGAGGACATCGAAGAATGAATGAGTGGATTACATAAGTCATGTGCAGCTATTGCTGCACATGAAAATATAATAAAGAGCTTTTTTTTTTTTTTTCGTACGCCCGCTAATACTCGAGGCGAAATCTCAGGTTATTATTATTATTATTTTTCTTTTTTTAAATGTCTAACCTGACATTGATTTTTACGTGAGTATCCTATTTTCTTGTACAGAGACAAGTGTCCCTCGCCATTCAGGCATATACTCGCCGTTTTCGGAGGTACCCATTAGAGCTGGGTCGGCTCAGGAGCCGCCAGTCCCTGGTCGACGACACTCCTTCAAATGTCCTCGCCAGGTCTCGAGTTAATCCAGTCCAAATCCCGGTCGACGAAAAATCGGCAAATGCCGTCGCCCGGGTTTGATCCTGAATCACCCGGTCGCCAGAGCGGTGTTGTAACCACTACGCTAGCGCGGCTCCATAAATAAAGAGCTAATCCTGTTGAAAATAAACAGGTCTCTATATTTCTTAGGTTTTTTTTTCTTCTTATTCCTGCTTGACGTAGATAAACTAAAGAAATAAACATGTGATGTATCATTACAGCATGACCAAATCACCAACAGCCACACATTCAATACCTTATTGCTTGGCGGTAGCTCCCACAATGATGACTGCAGTTTTTCCGCTCTAGAAACATATTCTGTGAATGTCTCATAAACTTCAAAGTTGGATGTCTCCATAATAACCTGGAGTCAGGAAGTATAGAGACATTTAATGAGCGTTTTAAGATTAAAAGCAATGGCAAACTACTGAATTAAAAAAGTTACCTAGAAAAATCACAAACAGCCAATAAAAGCTGGGGTTGATTGCCACATCCTGTAAAGGATAAGCAAATAACTTTTTAAGATTGTACAGTTACTAGTTTAATAATATTAAATCCGCACTACAGCAAACATTTATAGATCTAACGTATGATCACTCTGTTTGGTTATATGGTTTTCTGGATCATACGTTAACGAATGTTCTTGGACAACCGTAAGTATAAATCCGCAATGGAAATATCATCATCATTATATTTTAGCTCCCCAAGGAGCATAGGGCTTCAACAAACGTATGTCAAGTCTTCCTGTCATGAGCCATCAGCTCAAGGCTTTCTATGTGTTCTTCGTCCCTTCATGTCTGTCTCCAGTTCTCTTCTCCTTGTGCTCTTTGGTCTCCTTCAACCTCTCGTACCCTGGGGATTCCAGTTTAAGGACTGCCTTGTAATGCTATCAACAAGTTTCCTCAATGTGTGTCCTATCTAAGAACATCCTTGTAATGCTATCAACAAGTTTCCTCAATGTGTGTCCTATCTAAGAACATCCTTGTAATGCTATCAACAAGTTTCCTCAATGTGTGTCCTATCTAAGAACATCCTTGTAATGCTATCAACAAGTTTCCTCAATGTGTGTCATATCTAAGAACATCCTTGTAATGCTATCAACAAGTTTCCTCAATGTGTGTCCTATCCATCTCTAGCGTTTTCTTCTCATCTATTGTTCCACTGGAGCTTGTCTGTTTCCACATTTGTGATCTTGTCATGCCACTTCACTCCTTCTATTCCACGCAAGTATCCATTTATGAAAGTATGTCTTTTTTTTCTGTCCATGTTTCAGCGCCATACACTAAGACTGACTGGGTATTTCAATTGACCATTGTGTTTTTGTGTTGGAGTTGATTTCTTTTGTTCTCCATATATTTCCCAGTGCAATGAAAGCCTATCAAGCCTTTCCAGTGGAATAGCCATATGATTTAATCTCAGGCTCGACATTTCTTATGACACTAATTCTTAACAGGTCTCATATTTTCGACGAGAACTCCTAGTCAAGGATTGTAGAGACGTCGGCATATTTGCGAAATGTGACCTATTTCCTCGCACCAAATTTATAAATGAGTCTGTATTACTACCTTGGCCAATACACTGTTGACAATTATTTGACAGAGCACTTGCAATAAAGGAAGTAAGCAAGTATGTTTTAAAAACATATAATGCATTCAATATATATTTATGCGTAACGTTCATATAAAACTGACGACAGAATATATCTATTTTGGTGAAACATCACTCAGATTTTGGCACGCTTTCCGTGGAGTTGTTTTGTATTATTGTAGCTTCTTTATCGTTTGAAAAGTTAGCCATCAAGCGCTCTTTAGTTCCACATGGTACAAAAAGCTGAAACTGTTCAAAGCTACTATTTTCCATTTTAGATCGAAGTCTTTAGTTCTGTCTCTAAATTTCCGTTTACTCTAGCTTGCACTCCGACCGTTCTTCTAAATGTTCTATTTGGCATACTTACTCTTCCATGTTGGGTCTAGTCACGTTTATCCACTTATACTAGGTATGGATGTCATCATGTGACGTATTCTTTCCAGAACGATGTCTCCATTACAGCTGCTCTGAACGCATCACGATTCTGGGCAAGTCGACCTGCATCAGCCAAAGACAAGTTCAGACTCTCTGTGATGTCCTGGGTCCACCGTCGTCTAGGTCGACCCCTTCCCCTTTTTCCAGGGACCATGCCTTCCATCACTGTTTTTTTTCCAGACTATTATGTCTTTTTATATGACCGAAAAATGTCAGCTTCCTTATTGCGATGGTATTTAGGAGCCAATGTTCCTGTACGTTTAGTGAGTGCAGTACTTCTCTGTTGGTCTTTTTTTCTGTCCAGGGTATTCTCAACATCCTTCTGTAGCATTTCATTTCGAATGATGTAATCTTTTTTGCAACTGTTTTATTGAGTGTCCAAGTCTCGCAGCCGTATGTTGCTACTGGGAATATACATGCTCTGATCAGTTGTAACTTTGTTTCTTTGCTTGTGCCTTGCCATAGGTTTTTCATCAGGTATGGATGTATCCTGCGGAAATATCCAATTCTATGTCAACTAATCTCTTTCATTACAGAACAAACGGGCGCCTTAACTGGGCACAAGAGCTAATACATTTCCAACCTTAGGATTTATTTGGATGGGAGTGATCATTTGCAATGGAGTCATGTTAAATAAAGAAATACTAACGAATAAAACACACCAATAATTAATATTTATTGACGATAAGACATTGTGTGGGTGTCCATACGTGCGCTTTAGAGATTCTTGAATATGGCTTGCGATTCTGGCTGAGATTCTAATTGATCATTAAAGTATTATTGGCGTGAAAAGTGCAGTACTATGTTTAAAAAAAGTCTACCATACAAGGCGCTTAATAAGAGGTTGTGTATCAGGATAGGGACCTCATCATTTAAAATAAATTGCTACGGAAGCCACTAGTACATGAGTATGTGAATGTTTGATGCAGGCTTCCTGCTAGGAGACAACCTACAGTGGTGGTTCTATGCTCCATAAGGAGAGAGAAGGATAGTGATGTTTTAAAGGTGCGTTACAAAATCGGATGACAAAATATTGTACTTACGTGAATAACAGACTCGAATGCAATTCTGGCATCATCATCGTAAGAATCATTTCTTCTCCAGCCTGCGTCGGAGAGTACTTGTGTGTGGAGCTCCGTGCCTGTGTATACCTAGAAAACATTACACAGACTTTTCCTAGACAATTGTTATGTAAATCTGATTACGTTTGTTCGTGCAACTTTTGCTCCCTAATGGACTTTTACTTGTTCTACTAATTTAATGATGTACACAATAACGGGTACAAATATTCATTGCACCTACCTATGTGTCCGAACCATATAACTTATCCTTCATACACTTTATTTCCTAAATTTTGATTCAGGTGTTGATAGAGGAGAAGCAAATTGATGCTGACCCACTCTCTCTCCCTGTCTGTCTCTCCTTCTCTCTCTAACTCTCTCAAATATATATATATATATATATATATATATATATATATATATATATATATATATATATATATATATATATATATATATATAATGTGTTATTAACGAATTAAGAAAAGAACTGTTAAGCTGGAGATACAATTATACATTATACCTTGTATTTATCTTGACAACAATATAGACACATTATATTTATCTTGACAACAATATAGACACATTATATTTATCTTGACAACAATATAGACACACTCCCTTGTAGTTCGCCGAAGTCTCTAAAGAGACAAAGAAAGAACAGGCCTACTCCAACCCCCGGCATGTTGTTGTACAAGGAAACTAGTATGAGTGTATGCGTGAGGCTGCCAACCCCCGGCATGTTGTACAAGGAAACTAGTATGAGTGTATGCGTGAGGCTGGCAACCTCCTCATGTACACAAATGTCCACAGAAAAAAACCGCTGCAGGAGTATGTAAATGCTTGGTAGAGACTTCCTGCACGGGGACCAGCTGCAATCAATACCCTTTAGCTTCCCGAGGAGCAAAGGCCTTCAACAAACATATGGCAAGTCTTCCTGTCCTGTCCCATCCGCTTAAGTTCTTTCCATGTTTTCCTCACCATTTTCCCCTCTGTATCCAGTTCTCTTCTCCTTGTGTTTTTTTATCTACCCCTGCCTCTCTTTCCCTGTGGATTCCAGAACAAGGACTGCCTTGTAATGCTATCAACAGGTTTCCTCAATGTGTGTCCTATCCATCGCCAGCGTCTTCTTCTCAGCTCTTGTTCCACTGGCACTTGTCTGGTTCTTGTCATCAATTCCAAATTTGTGACTTTGTCATACCATTTCAGTCCTTCTATTCTACGCAAACAACTAGTAGGAGTTTATTCGTGAGGCTGGTAACCTCATCATGTAAAAAAATGTGCACAGAAAGAACCGCTGCAACAGTATATAAATGCTTGGTAGAGACTTCCTGCAACGGGACCAGCTGCAGTTGTGGCTTAATGCCCCTTTAGGAAGGCAAAGGAAAATGGTTATGATGATGATGATGAGTCAAAGTAAGTCGTAGTGTAGCTAGGTGTTTTTTTTTATAATTTTGTTTGTGTGTATGTTTGTTTGCGCCTTCAAGAATACAGGCAAGGTTCAGTTGCTATTTAAATTGCCTGATTCACATCTTTGAAATCTTCAATTATCCTACTACTGTTGTTGTCTAAGGGAAGTGCTTGTTTACCGTATGCAGACAGTCTACACTGTAGTCTGTTGGTTACCATATTGTTCAATGAAATAATAGTAAAGCTAACTTACGTCACCGTTGATACAGATAAAAGCGAAATCTCCATTGGTCATTCCAAGTTTGTGGGCAACCAGCATGTACTTTCGCATTGTCATCCATGGCACAGAAAACACGATTACTGGATACATAAAAAAAACAACAAACAAACAAATAAATAAACAAGTAAATCCTCTTATTTATACATTCGGTATACATCGTCATTATCATTACTTTACTGTTCACTCTTTATTGAGCATTGAACCACCACAACAACTGATCCTTATCAGTAAACCTATGCCAAAGTATAAGCGTGCTCTCGCATCGGTGGACTTTGCCTCTTATTTTACATGATGAGGTTGTCAGTCCCATGTACAACCTCATGCTAGTTGCCTCTTACGACATGCATGAGTCCTTGTCTTTCTTTATCTCCTGGGCATCCCCTTCTCCATGCGAACTACACAAGTACAATTTACTTTTTTTTTGGGTTGAATTATCAAAAGTGCAAAGGCCTTCAACAAAAACGTACGCCAAGTCCGACCTGTCACGAGCCAGTAGTTTAAATGCCATTAGTTCTTCATATGTCTTCCTCATCTTTTTTTTATTTCTGTTACTAGTTCTCTTCTCCGCGTTTTTATTATTCTACTCGTGCTTCTTTCACCTTGAGTGTTCGAAAGAAGTGCTTTGTAATGTCATCAATAGGCTTCCTCAATGTAAGTGGCATCCATCGCCAATGTCTTCTTTTAATCTTTTGATCCATTGGACCTTGTTTGCTTTTTGTTTTCAATTCCACACTTGTGATCTCTTCGTACCATTTCAATTCTTGGAATATACAAACGCATGTGTAACTCAACATTGGTTTTGGCATTCGGTTTGAGCGCAATGTAAAGAATGAGTCAGTATAAAACTTCACTTTGCTAAAACTATCGGAAGAAATAGAAGACTTTTATGACATAACAGTATGACTCTCAACTTTTCTAAAACATGGCTTCTGGACAAGCTGTCCGGATCACAGGACATCTGAAAGTCAATATTCCTTTTTTATTGTTGAGATTAATTCAGTGAGCGCCAAGGGCGGCTGGCCTTGGTGATAATGTCTCTCCTTATTATACAGCCTCTGGTGTTTTGAATCAGTTGTGAATTCTGTCTTTACACCCACCATGACTTCCTTTCTTACCTCTGACCCACCTCTCGCGTACTTCCGGATTTGCTGGAAATAGTCCTGAACTATTCTGTCCGGCATGGACTCTTGAACGCCATGTTGTGACGTCACTGTGTTATTCTTCTCCTTCAAGTACGAGGTAATGGCCTCATTGACAGACGAGTATGCATCATCTGTATCAAATATCATAGCAAATCGTCTCCATCGGAACAGGACTGTCACGAAGTGCATGGTGCTTGCTGTTTAAAAAAGATGTATAAACTGCATAATTGTTTGTTTTAGTCCAGTAGAATACAAAATCACAAACAGTTAAAGATCTTAACGATTGCGTAAGAAAGAATTTGATCGTTTAATCAATAGCATCGAGAAGTGACGGCAACCCAGGTTCTGCAGTGATCTACTTTAGAAACACTGAGCTATCTGATGACCTATCATGAATAAAAATCATCTGTGTGACACATTAGTACCAATGCTTAAATTAACAGTTTTATAGTTGTCACGGAGAGTTATGTTCATTGTATTTTCTATATTTTCCTCCTCTTTTCTTCCACCCGTGTTCTCTAATTATTGTCGCTCTTTACCTTTTTCCTGTGTTTTTCGCATTCGTTCGTTTGCGACTATATACATTACTATTTTTCCCATTCTCACTTTCGCCAATTTCGTTTCTCATTTAGAAACGCATTTCATTGCTGACTAAACTGAGAACGCATATATGACATAACGCGTCAGAGAGAGAGAGAGAGAGAGAGAGAGCGTTTAAATGCATTCTATTGCATTAGATGTCAATGGACGATAGAACGTGTGAATACTCGTCCGGGCAGACAGAGATAGCAGACATGCGTCTGTACTTTTCTCATGTCGTGGGCGTTTCGTCAGGCTAGGTGTCATAACGTCTAGCATTTTCACCTGACAATAACGCTTCTCTCAGAGTGAAGTGTGATATGCCACTCACGCAGCGCCCGGGAATGAGACATAAAGTCTGGGTTTTTCCATGACACGCACGCTTCTCGGTCAGTTTGTTAAACGTAGGTGCAAAAACTGCCCCTGCATTGCAGACAAGTTGTCTGAGATTCACAACTGACACGCGCCCTCTCGGTCAGAAAGTGGCAGTTTATGACAGTTACGTAAGTGTTATAGACGGAAAGGGGGATTATTTCAGTTTGGCGAAATTAACGTTTACCTCTTTGTCTGGTAATAGATATAACCAGAGTTTGAACTAGATTTTCATTCGTTTCCATATGTGGACGATGCATTTTTTCGAGAAGGCACAAGCCAGATAAGTTGAATCTCCTCTTATTTTAATTAATTAATTAAGTATTAGTAGATTAAAACTAGTTTATATCTGGTATTAGATGAATAGTTAATTACGAGCTAAGAATATTAGGATAATTTAGGGATAGCCAAATAGTTAAAAAAAAAAAAAAAAAAAAAGATTAAAATGGGCCCAAGCGCCACGTGTTGTCTGGTGTGGTACAGCAGCCATATTTCAGATAAATGCGTTTTTAGTCTGTAACATTGAAAATAAATATATCAGTACCTCTAGTAGTAGTAAATTGCCTTTAACATTTGTTAATAATTGGTAGGAGTGCTAGTATAAATTAAAAATAGTGAAATAGAATAAATAAGCCCAGGTTGGCCTACCACGTGGGATCTTCATATTTAGGCCAAAACATAATTTAAAATAGGCCTAGTCATAATTTATCTTAATTTGTGTTATTTCGCATTAGACAGAGGATAAATACTAATTATGCGTCAGCGGTGATAGGTAATAAAATAAGAATAGGACAATTAGACAATAATTTAAAAAGAATAAAGGTATATAACCAATTAAAAATAAAAAAAAATATAAAAAAATAAATTAAAAAGTATTTGTAGCAAACTAAAAACATAAATACACAATGCCACGGTTTACCAGAACACAGTCAGGGGAAGGAAAAGCGTGGAGCAAAACAGAAAAACAGTTACATCGAAAAAGACAGAAAATTAAAGGAACAAAAGCCCTGGACTAAAAGATAGGGATACAGAAAAAGGGAATAAAATTGAAACCTTCAAGGAAAAAATAAAAGTGAGGTCTGAATCAAATAAAGTCAGAGAATCAAATAAAACCAGCAACGAGAAAGAGATAGAAATAATGACAACCAGATCGCAGTCCGGGGAAGAAAAAATGAGGACCATTCCAGCTGGAAAAGATAGAACTCCAAACCTGACAGAAAAGAACAGGACCGCAAGCCCTATAGTCAGAGGCACAGGAAAGAAGGACAGGGGAGAGACATTAAAGGAAAAACCGAAAGGAGACCCAGAAATAAAAACGGCAATAAGTGGAAACAAGGACACCAACTGCAACAGAATTAAAATCACGCAGACAGCTGGAACAGAAGCCACGCTGAGAGCTCTCCCGGAGGACAAAATCCTGGTCATTCTGGAAGCAATAATAGGGAAAAAATATATTGACAAAATACAAAGACACAAAAATGGAGTAACAATCACGGTAAACAACACAGAAAAAGGCAAGGCACTACTACAGGAATTAAAGAGTAACCCAAAAGAAGTGCAACTCGCACATGGGATAAAGGTACAGATCGAGTTGATCAAGGAGACCCGAAGATTCGTCATCAAAGGGGTCGACTCAAACCTAACAGAAGAGGAGATCCACACTAACATAACGAAAGAAAACCCACAAACAAAGATAGAAAAAGTAGAAAGAATAAAAACCAAAGAGCAAAAGAATACTACAGTGGTAGTGCTAAATATAAAAGGCACAGAAATACCCAAGCAGGTCAAACTCCACCAGAGAGCCAAAATGACAGAGGTATTCATACCTAGCATTATACAATGCACAAACTGTCAAGGCTTTAGCCATACACAACATGTGTGTAAAAGAGCGACTAGGTGCAGTTTCTGTGCGGGAGCACACAGACACGCAGACTGTAAAATGGCTAAGGAGGATAACGATTATAAACGAGAAAACAAAAACAGAAAATGTGCAAACTGCCAGGGTAGCCACAGTGCCAGGTATCAAGGGTGCCCAATATATCAAGAGACAAAACACATGTTAAAAGAATCTCTAGAAACAAACAAACCACTCTGGCAAATAAAAGAAAGACAGAAAACAAACAACCATCTTCAAAACTCTCAAGAAAGTATCATTAAGAAACAAATACAACAAATAACCAGTGAAGTGAAAGACATAAAGGAAAAAATCCAGAAAAAAGATAAAATTAAAACACTCATAAACAGTAAAGAAGATGACAACACAGAAGAGACAGAACATAACCTCATCCAAGCCAGACAGGTACTAGAAGAAATAAAAACAGCACAAAAGGAAATAGAGAGAGACCTCAAAGAAATAGCAGAGATAAAAGAAGCTAATGAAGAAATCCTAAAAAAAAATAGAGAGAGAAAGAGCTAAAATGATTGAAAACCAGGACAACAAAGAAAATATGGAAAAAAAATTTAAGGAAACAGTGGAACTACACCTACCATACCTCGCAGAAAGAGTTCGAAGTACAATGGTTACTTGGAATGATGAGTTTGTGGAGAACATGAGAGATAGTGAGCAAAACCAAAAAAAGTAGATCCCTTATCAAAGAACCTAATAAAAACAATAACATAACTAAGCTAACCATACTAAATGGGGACCAAAGACTCTAGAGCTATCAAAGTAGTCCAGTGGAACTGTAGGGGTGCCAGGAAGAACCTGATGTCTCTTATGGGACAGTATAAGGAGGCAAAACCCATCTTTGCAATACAAGAAACCCTCCTGAACCCCAAACAAAAACTGAACTACCAAGGGTATATAACACTTAGAAATGATAGACCTGAGGGAAGAGGAGGGGGCGTGGCCTTTTTAATACATGAAGACTACAAAATAGTAAATTGGGAACAATTCAACACAGAAAATATTGAAGGAATAAGTGTAACATTAGACAGTGAGCCAGATAACTTAAAAATAATAAACATTTATAGCCCCAAGGGTAATATAACCGATAGGGACATTGCCACTATTAACACACAAATAGACCAAAGAACATTATTGGTAGGTGACTTTAATGCACACCATGAGGCATGGGGTAACAACAGTAATGATCCAGCAGGAAAAAGACTGTTGGACTACATTGAAAGTGCCGAGCTAATCATACTAAATGATGGCTCAGTGACAAGGGTTAACCCATGCAACAGGGGAGGAGATACAGCAATAGACATAAGTATTATAACACCAAACCTAGCCTCTGCTAAATGGGAAGTACTGAATGACTCCAGCTCAGACCACTTACCCATAGAAATAAACCTAAACGACAAATATAGAACTAGTCCAAAAAGCTCGAAACCTACATTCAACCTAAAAAAGGCAAATTGGGAGTCCTTCCAATTGGAGCTAAGTAAACTAAGCATAGAACAAATTGAATCTAACAGTATAGATATATTTGCAGAAAAACTAACAAATGAGATTTTAAAAATAGCAATAAAATATATACCAAACAGGAATATGCCTGAGCACTTAAAACCAACACAAAAAGGTAAAAATAGGAAAAGAAACAAAGATAAAAATCCAGTACCATGGTGGACAGACAGATGTTCAGAACAACTGAAATTGAGGGAGAGGGCCCTTACAAAGTATAGAAAAACCAAAACTGAAGAGAATTACACAAACTATAAAAAAATAAGAAATGAAACAAATAAAATAATATTCAGAGCTAAAGAAAAGAGTTGGAGAACTTTTTGTCAAACATTAAACCATAGGTCACAAGTAACTACAGTTTGGAGAAAACTAAAAGCAATTAAAGGAGGAAACCACAAGAAATTTAAAATCCCAACAATTAAAATACCAGAGAGAGCTGAAACAGATAGAGAAAAAGCCAACATACTAGCTAAATACTTCTATCAGGTTAGTTCAATAGACAGTCTAGATAAGGCAGAAATAAATAGGCGGAAGACACTGCTAGAAAAATTAAAAGGAGAAAATATGGACACCACACAGGATGCTAATTATTTTAAATGCAGATATTACAGTAGATGAAATAGAAAGAGCTTTAGCAGGAAAAACCAATACTACCTCTGGGGAAGACATTCTGAGCTATGAAATCCTCAAAAAGGTACCAAATACAACTCTAAGAGTGATTGCATCCCTCTACAACAAAATCTGGCACACGGGAAAAATACCGTGTTCATGGAAGACAGCAGTAGTCATCCCCATACTAAAGCCAGATAAGGAAACACATGATGTCAGCTCATACAGGCCAATATCGTTAACATCGCATCTAGGAAAAATTCTAGAAACAATAGTCAACAGCAGACTAAAATTTCATCTAGAAAAGCATAATTTGTACAGTCCAACCCAAGCAGGCTTTAGAAGCCAACATAGTACAATAGAGCAACTGTTGAGGCTGGAACATGATGTTAAAACAGGCTTCAAAAGGAATGAAAAGACAGTAGCAGTATTCCTTGATGTAGCAAGAGCATATGATGAGTGTTGGAGGGAGGGTGCACTACACAAAATCAGGAAATTAGGTATAGTAGGCAGAACCTACAATTATCTAGAAAACTTCCTGCAGGATAGATACTTCACGGTACAAATAAACAATGATAGATCTGAGGTGTATGAGCAACAGAATGGAATTCCCCAGGGATCAGTAATATCACCATCTATCTTTACGATTATGGTCAACGACCTAGGCGACGAGTTTAAAGACTTAAAAAACAACTTATCCCAGTTTGCAGATGACGCTGCGATATGGAGAACGGGAAGAAATCTCCCATTCCTCTATAAAACAGTACAAAGGCAAATGGATAAAGTATCTGACTGGATGAACAAGTGGGGATTTAATCTAAACGTTAAAAAAAACCATAGGAATGATCTTCAGTAGAGGGCGTGTAATTAAAAACAATATAATTGACATAAGCATTAATGAGCAAAAAGTATGCACAGCAAAATCAACTAGATTTCTGGGTATGGTATTAGACCAGCAACTAAACTGGAACAAACACATAGACCTATTAGTGCAAAGCAGTAGGGGACTTATTAACATGCTAAGATATATGAAAGGAAGTGGTTGGGGCGCCTGCAATAAGACCATGTTAACCTTCTATAAATCATTTATTAGGGGCAAACTTGACTATGCCAGTGTTGTCTATGCATCAGCCGCCCCAAGCAATAAGAAAAAACTAGACACAATCCAAAACCAGGCACTGTCAATAATAGCAGGTGCCTCAAAGGGAACATCAGCAGAGGCACTAGAAGTAGCGCTAGGCATTATACCCCTGGAGCTAAGGAGAAAAGAACTGAGATTCAGCTACTGGGCAAGAGTGGCAAAAGATCCAACTCACCCAGCACATAAAACCTTTGATAGGGGTAACCAGTACATGGGCCACATTCCATTAAACCATAATAGATACCCGTCAGGGTGGAAAACAATGGATGAAGTGGATCAATACCCAGACCTATTTAATGCGATAAACAGTAGTGCTCTGTATAAAGCAAAGATCCCACCATGGGAATTAAAAGTGCCAGAAACTGACTCCCACTTAACAAAGATCATAAATAAATCTAACGACATAATCTCAGCAAAAAGTAAAACACTAGAGTACATAGAACGGTATATAAATAATAGCCTAACTATATATACAGATGGGTCAAAAGATGAAGAAGGACAATTAGGAGCAGGAATAGCAATACCAAAATTAAAAATTTATAAAAGATACAAAGTAACAGGTAATACATCCATCTTTACAGCAGAATTAGTGGCAATCCTAAAAGCTTTAGAAATAGCTGCAGAAAAATCCACCAAAAAAAGTAACCATTCTCACAGATTCCCTATCATCAGTATTAGCTATCAGAAACAGAAATGAATGTAGCAGGCCAGATATTATAGAGGAAATACTACAGGTTAATACATATCTACAAACTATAGGATGCAGTGCAACAATAACATGGATACCATCACATGTGGGGATAGCAGGAAATGAGCTTGCAGACAAAGAAGCCAAAGGGGGGAGAGCTAGCCATAACAAAATTGAAGTAGGCTTAGGGAAGTTTGAAATTAAGAGCTTAATTGCTCAAGCAATAACTAAAGAGTGGATAACAGCATGGGACCAAAGTAAAAAAGCAAGACACTCATATAAAATCCTTAAAAAACCAAGCAAAAAATGTCAAATAAAAGATGAACTAAAAATACCAATTAATAAAAAATTGCTGAGGCTCAAGCTTGGAACTGGATATTTCATGATTGAGGAACCCACATGTGAAGAGTGTCAAGAACCAAACACAATTAGACACTTTCTGGTGGACTGCAAGAAATATGACCAACAGAGGCAAAACATTAAGACATACTGTAGTAACCACAATGTAGAAATGAGGGTAGAAAATCTCATAGGCACAAAGACCCCTTCAGAAATGCAAAAGTTAATAAAACACTATATTACAAAAACTAAAGCTAACATATAAAAAACAAATAAGGATTTGAGTCAGTAGTCCAAACTCGTGAAAGACTCGCCACAGATACATACAGATTAACCAAAGAAACCATCCAGTGAAAATTAAAAACATACTAACTTAGAAAATAGCATATTTTGGAATTTCTTTTAAAAACCATGTTGAACTATAACTACAAAAGGAAAAATACCGACTAGAGATAATATAGTATAAAATAAATACAAACAAAAAACATATTACAATAAAGGAAACACGTCCTGATATAACCAACAACTCCATGTACATGGTAGATGGTTGAAAGGGGCGTGCTACAAAGAAAAGTAGCAAACACATTAATAAAAAAAAAATAAAAAAAAAGATTTTCATTCTCGCTCCTAAATTCGCAGTAGACAGGTTGCTCGGAACAGAATAAGCCGTATAGCGAAGTTTCTCAGTTTGTTTCGACAATTTGTCGAACTTCTAGACTTCTATATATATATAAGCATATAATATTTGTGAAGCGTTTAAAGTGTTAAATCGCTTATTTTATTTCACTAGTTAGATTTGGTGCAGAGAGTAAAATTTATATAGTCTGTATTATTTTCTAGTGACGTGTTTCAGTGGAAAGCAGAATAAATTATAATTTCTAGCTTAAACAACAATGTAGCTATAATGAATTTAATTTTACTGCTAAATAATCAGACGAGAGTAATTTTTCTAAACTAACTTATAAATGCTAGAAGCCTCATGAGTGTTGACGGAATACGCACGTGTTCCTAATTCATAAGGATTGATGACTTTTTAAAAAATATAACTTACTTCACGGGACGTGTTAAATGATAAGTCAAGCGGTACGCTTGCAGTTTTAAAATGTAAGTTATATTGAGTACATATATGTAAATTATTTGATTTGTGTTCTTTCCATTTTATATAGTGAAACTGTGGTACCCAAACTTTGCCAGCGTTCTAGTACGTGAACATTATCTGTGAAGAATTTAAGCACTTTCATTACATGAACTGTTACAGTAAATGAAGTAAAAGGCCTATCGCGCCAGAATTAATTCTTTCAGAAATAACACTTAAGTACAGATCAGCCCGCTGTGGCAAGCAAATATCAGTAACAGTCCGACAGAGTTTTGACTAGTATTGTGGTGACCAAATATAGTACCTTCCTGAAAGTAGACACCGATCTGACATTCCTCATTTTTATTAGAAACCTACGCTAGTGACACTGTGCGCTGCTAACTTTCGTGCCTGGACAACTTTTCTTATGTGACTTAAACAGACATCCGAAAAATAAGAACACCCAAGGAATCGTTCCCTGAGACAGAGAATTCAGTAGTCTTTTTGGAACTGGGGATTTCTTGGTCAAGGCTGCATTTTCGGGTCTGTGTGAAGGTCCTAGAATTTATTATGTTCACAGAGGCAGCGATCAAAGCTGTAAGTATAAATGTGCACACGTGTCCACGGTTGAATGAATAAGAGGGAACGCAAGTCTGAGTGTTATTTCACCATTGTATTTTGACACCTATTTGCTGTCATAACTTTCTTCATGCAAGTTTGGTTTTTTTGCTAACAAGATTTTCCCTTAAACTAGATTATAGTATCAGGTCTGTTCATACCTTAAACGGGGGAAAACTCTTAGACTCAATCATATGTATCTGGGACTCTTTGTGTTATCATCTTTCTCCTAGCGGGACTGTGGGCTATCCATCGAGGGAAGATCATCACTGTGGGTCTACCAGTTCTTGTAGCATTCCTTGATTTGCTTATGACTTTGTGTATACGTCTTTTTGATGTAATTTTATATGTTGTGACGTACGTTTACAAATGATAAATAAACTTAACAATAAATTAATCAGCATGTTGGTCAGCTCGTTCTAAATATCTATATAATCCTTTGTTATAGTTTCCCACGTCTGTGCGTCTACCTGTCGTCACTTGAATGTGCGTGCACGTGAGTGGATATATATATATATATATATATATATATATATATATATATATATATATATATTTATATATATATATATATATATATATATATATATATATATATATATATATATATATATATATTTAATGTATATGTGTTAGACTGTCTGATTACTTTAGATCTGTCGTAGAAGATAGATGAGAGAGAGAGAGAGAGAAGATTTCCCGCTCTCAGAGACAGCCTCTATCACTATTCTACCACCTCACTGTTACGGTATATGATATTAACGCCGTCTGCTAAAGGTTACCAGACGTGCAATTATAAAGGTTAAGACATTTAATATATTGCGATAGATGTTTCAATTAATGAACGCTTTATACACGATCGATTATGACGTGTATAGCGTTGTTTAGGACACAGTCGGTAACTAAGAAACGCTACCCTTTTCACATTGACCGTCAAGCTGTTAAGACGCGTATGACTTTCCTTCCAATGTTGGGCATGGTATTGCCATACAGATATATTTTATGCAAGTACGGACATGGGTCAGTCCATTGCTATTACGAAGATTTGAAATGATTAAAGGTCAGTACGAAGTGAAAATTAAGGAAGGATGAATTACAGTCCATAGTATTTGATTTTGCCAGACTCATAGACTCACTGTCGGCCGTTGGAAACCCCAACCGCGCGTGCATACAGCTATGACAATCTGCATACAGTAATTTGATTATTGGACAAGGACTGATAGGATATCTACATATCTATGCCATATATTTTCAAGTTATAATATGTACCTTTGTGATCAACATGCATGAATCGTCTTGATGTGTAATCTGTATTAAATAATTGTGGACTCAATGGAACCGACTTGTCACATCAATCGTATTCCAAGGTTCAATTATTATTCAGAATCTTCCACCCCTGCATTCGCGTAATCTTACATAGAAGGCACGATACACGATCACTCAAGAATATCAAGAAGATAAAACAATGGCCAGAATTTATAATTACTTTATTGACATTATATGGAACATTGTTCAGAGCTAACCAAACCACTACTTGCAACACGACCACTTGCAACACTCACTCGTGGAAATCTATTTTTGTATTTCTATCTCACTCTGTGACTATCACTCAGTCCAATTTATTCAGAAGGGACCAACCCAAGTCTTAATTCTCCTATCAAAAATCTACGACAATAGTGTCTTTCAGCGATACCTATCTTGATAACAGTAATGGCTGCCTTGTATAGTCATCATCATTTCATTAGCGTTCCAGAGAGAGCATGGAGTCATCACTGCACCTGGTCCCCATGCAGGAAGCCTGAAACAAGCAGTCCCATGATATTGCAGGTGATAGTTTCTGTAGCAGTTTGTTTAACATGATGAGGTTGCCAGCCTCATGCTCAACCTCATTGTAGTTGCCTTGTACGACATGTATGAGGAAGCAGTAGTCATATTCTTTGGAAGCCTTGCACAGTAAATTCAATAATTGTTCTCTTCAGTCAAAAAATGGGTTATGTTCTCATGTACAGTCACAATTGTAGGGTCTGTTATGCTGGATTTGCACTCATTCTAGCAAACGTGTACACAAACATAACCTACAATGTTATGCATAGACACAAATATAATTCATATCACAAAAACAAAATAACCTCGATTGCGAAATGAACACAACACATAAGAAATTAAGGGTGAAAATTTGTGTGACAGGCGCTCAAGACAAAGGCACTTTTCAGGTAGAAACATTCAGATTACCTGTAAGTCCAACCTGCAACTTTTATCTCTACCAGATTGTCTGCTTCCTAAAAACTTCATCCACAGAGTGATCGAAAATTCACATTAAATTATAATTACTGTAAAGTTAACTTCGCTGCAGGGAAACGATGGCGTATCTGTCTTATGCAGCGGAACATTACATACCCAAATTATAAACTATATGGGGTTGATCCAGGTATCCCATGCACAAAACAAAATCCCCAAAAATCTTATGCAGTTCACGATTAGAATTAATTTTAGTAAGCTAGCTCTCGGGGTTTTACTGGCACCGGGGAAAAATTGCCTTAAATCCCGAAGAAGATTTGCCGTACTCAAATATCCTTATTTCCCATTTCGCTCCGTGTGGAGCATGGAACCACCATTGTACCTTGCTCACTTGCAGGAAACTACAGAAAGCATATATGAGCTCTTGCAGAAGTGATTTCTGTATCAGTTTGTTTTACTTAATGAGGTTGTCAGCCTAATGCACAGTCTTACATATGTCGTTTGTGCGACATACTTAATGAGGTTGTCAGCCTAATACACAGTCTTACATATGTCGTTTGTGCGACACACTTAATGAGGTTGTCAGCCTAATGCACAGTCTTACATATGTCGTTTGTGCGACACACTTAATGAGGTTGTCAGCCTAATGCACAGTCTTACATATGTCGTTTGTGCGACACACTTAATGAGGTTGTCAGCCTAATGCACAGTCTTACATATGTCGTTTGTGCGACATACTTAATGAGGTTGTCAGCCTAATGCACAGTCTTACATATGTCGTTTGTGCGACATACTTAATGAGGTTGTCAGCCTAATGCACAGTCTTACATATGTCGTTTGTGCGACACACTTAATGGATTAGTAGTCCTTTTCTTTCATTCTTTCTTTGCCTCATAAGAGACCCTAGGAACCACACGCCCAGTGGACACCAGACAATTACTAGTTGAAATAAGGCATCCTGCTATTCTTTTAAGATCTCTATCCCGTTGTTGTTGGTGCATATCTGATAAGGGTGGAATTAGGATGCCGTCAAATTACCACCTCTATCGACACCAGGTATTACAATGCAAGATGTGGGTGTCTTATCTGGTTTAGATTGTTGCGGTGTGTGTGTTGCAGTAGAACAGTTCAGGGTACACCACAGGCAACATGACGTGTAGAGTCATAAAAATGGTAACTTCGCTTTAGGTTTATACCATTTATTGCACGCCACAAAACAGTCATGATACTTATGTTATCATCGGCATAGCACAACGAATGCAGCATTCAAACTCATGTTAACTGACAGTCATGTAGAAGTCAATACTCAATAGTTGTATGGAAAACAAATATCATAGCGAAGCTTGATAAATAATACATATAACTTCTGCAACCGTGGTCAGCTGCAGATCCTTAATGTTCATA